>JACBWV010000856.1:495948-530948 GCA_013435795.1 Chlamydomonas sp. ICE-L | reverse complement strand
ATGAGAGAATTCAATACTGTTTCATGGACGGGGGGCAAGATACAGGTGAACTATCACGCCACAAGGGAGGGAATGCTGTCGGCAAATGCCACCTTGAGCTGGTTGTCGCGATTGTTGGCAACTAGATGAGCAAGAGCAAAGACAGCCTGATCCTGCACATGCTCTGCAGTGCTGGTAGACAACAATACAACTAAGGGGGGAATGGCACCTGCATCAGCCACCTTGGCCTGATTTCTGGTATAGTTGGCAACTAGATTTGCAAGAGCACATGCTGCTGGCTGCTGCACACTTGCGGAATTGCTGGTCGACAATAATGCCACCAAGAGGGAAATGGCACCATACTACCTTGCCTTGGTTACCAGTATTGCTGGCAACTAGACTTGCAAGAGCTTGTACTGCCTCCCGCTGCACATGCGCTGGAGTGCTGGCTGACAACAATAGCACTATGAGGGGAAAGGCACTAAGGATGTTTTTTGGCTAGCTTTGCAAGTACACTGGCTGCCTTCAATTTCACACTCACTGAAGTGCTGGCAGACAACAAAACAACCAAGGGGGGAATCGCGCCGGCAGATGCCACCCTGCCCTGGTTGTCAGGGTTCAGATTAACTATACCTGCAGGAGTGTGTGCTACCTGCTCCTGCATACATGCTGGATTGTTTCCTGACAATAGTGCAACGAAGGGGGCAATGGCACCTGCAGATGACATTTTGCCCTGGTTTTCAGCGTTGTTTGCAAATCATTATAAATGAATGTGTGCTGCCCACCCCTGCACATGTGCTGGAGTACCTTCAGACAAAAATATCACCGAGGTAGGGGGGAATGGCACCTGCAGATAACACCATGCCCTGGTTGCCAGGGTTGCGGGAAACTAGATTTGTAAGAGCTTGTGCTGCCCTGCCTCTCATGCACATTTGCTGGAGTACCTGCTGACAACAACGTCACCAAGGGGAGAATGGCCCCTGCAGATGCCATCATGCCCTGGTTGCCACCATTGTTAGCAAGTAGATGTGCAAGAGCGGTTGCTGCCAGCTGCTGCACGTGTGCTGGAGTGTAGGCTGACACAAATGCTACCAACGGGGGAATGGCACCTGCAGATGCCACCATGCCCTGGCTGCAAGAATAGTTGGAAACTAGATATGCAAGAGCTTTTACTGCCACCCCCTGCATATATGCTTGAGTGCTTGTTGACAACAATGTCACCAAGGGGGGAATGGCACCTGCTGATGGCACCATGCCCTGGTTGCCAGCATTGTTAGCAAGTAGATGTGCAAGAGCGGTTGCTGCCAGCTGCTGCACGTGTGCTGGAGCGCTGGCTGTAAAAAAGACTACCAACAGGGGAATGGCACCTGCAGATGCCACTGTGCCCTGGTTGCAAGTATAGTTGGAAACTAGATATGCAAGAGAGTTTGCTGCCACACCCTGCATATATGCTATGAGTGCCTGCTGACAACAATGTCACCCAAGGGGGGAATGGCACCTGCAGATGCCACCTCACCTTGGTTGCCAGGGTTATCGGCAACTAGATTTGCAAGAGTATATGTTGAGCTGCTCTGGACAGGTCCGGTGTGCTGGTAGACAACAATGCCACCAAGAAGGGGATGGCACCAGAAGATGCCACCTTGCCCTGGTTGTCAGAGTTGCTGGCAACAATATGTCCAAGTGCACATGCTGTTGGTGCTAGCACAATCGGTGGAGTGCTGGGAGACGACAATGCAACCAAGGGAGGAATTGCACTGGCAGATGCCACCTTACCCTGGCTTTAGTGGTTGCTGAGGGCTAGATTACCAAGTGCCCATACTGCATCCTCCTGTATGCCAGACTGCGTGCCCCCCGACAACAGGGCCACAAGGTGGGGAATGGCACTCGCGCCAGCTACCTTGGTGCTATCTGTTAATGCTATAGCCCTGAGTTCACGTGCTCCAATACTCTTGACATTCAGTTCTGATGTCGGACTAATGATCAAGATGTTGCAGAGCATTTCGTTGTTGACAGATTGATCGTGCAAGCCCTCCTTGGCTGCCATAGCTACAGGTCAGCCAAGGATTCTTGTAGGCAGTCAATATTGCGAGCTCTGGGCGGAGACTGAATGAGTGGCCGGAGCCAATCTTGTGCAACCCAGTGCTGCAGATCTGCGTGCAGAGATAGAACAGGGTTGGGCTGTATATGTGGCATGGAAGTACGGAAAGCAAGGAATCCATGCATGCAGCTGAGATGATAAATATGCACATGTCAGATCACTTCAGTAGGTTTCAAATCTGATATTTTCCAGCATATGGTTGCGGCGTCCTGTATTATCTGTAATATTTGTAGCATATGGTTGCAGCGTCCAGTATTATCTGTAAAATTTGCAGCATATGGTTGCGGCGTCCTGTACTATGTGAAGGTCTATCGTTTAGCTCATAGGACAGTCTCAATCCTTCCATCCATGTTCCTGGAAACTGACAGGGGTGAGCTGCTAACAAACGCATGCTTCTGACAACTCCATGCTAGGCCGGTCATCGTCTTTTGGCAGATGATCAGCAGAGAGGCGCATCAATTGAGGTCTCAGTGGCAGTAACACCTCCAGGGCATTGATATGCTAGATTGACATGGCAGGATTGAATGGAAGACCTCATTTGACAGCATGAAGTGGTGAACCTATGGTGGTGCTCATCCTCAATGAATCAGAGCTTATTCAAAAGGAAAATTAGGATACCTGGGCTGTGACAGAGTTGGATGACAATGGCTCCCAAAAAGGGTTTCTTCGATCCCCAGGGTTCCCTAAACCCTAAAACCCCGAGGTTCCGGGCAGGCTCGTGACCTGCGTAACAGTCACGCTGTCCGATTGTCCTTCTGTTCTATTCGGCCCCCTTGCGCGCTCAGTTTGTTTTTGCTTTGCAAACTATCTGGAACATCTTTATAATAACAGGCTGAACCCACCGCCGAATAGGTGGCCTGTGAGGGGAACTCGCGGGATGCGGTGGACATCCCATCGATAGGAGACCTTAGTGAGTTGGCCTTTGTCCATCGTACAAGATGGACACGATTGAACTTGCTGTGCAACATTTTGGCTATCTTTTAAGCGCATGGCCTTGCCTACGTCCTTGCGAAATACTTCATCCAGACAGAAAAAATCAAGCATCAGCACCGCGGTCTAGAACAATATTTTCCCGGGATCCGTTTCTTAAATATCGCACATGGTTCGCAGGTCAAAAATAGGCGTGGCCTTCGTCGTCACGTCCCATGCCGCCTAAAATAGGTGCTGCGCCTGCTACCAGAGAGGAAAGGATTGCTAAGTGCGCCCTTGGCAAAATTAACAGCGCTGCCGAGAAGCGAAAGAAGAATGCAGAATACTAGAGAAGATATTACAGGAAGAGCCAGAGGGGGTTGGGGCACAATGATGGGCCTGAGCAGCAAAGAGAGCAACAAGACCCAGGTGTGATGATGCTGAATCAAATAAACATATGAAGCACCATTTGTATGCGTGCATCTCCTCGTGAATTTTTTCACCATGAGTGCATGACATTCTGCAACAGCCTGCTTCTGGAACACAGTTCTTGTTTTTCACCTACCCCAATAAATCCAATCAATTGTCTGAACATTTCCTACTGCCTTGCAGGGAGCGATATCAGATTGTCACTTAGGGAAATTGATGGCAACTCCCTCTTGGGAGTTCCAGGTGAGCAGGCTTGGGACAGGGCGGGTATACTGAATCACTTTGATGCATGCTAGCCAGAATATTTTCCCATCCATTGCAGTTCCTACCCTCCTCGACCACGTGTAAAGACATATTGAAGTACATGATGGAGGTTGAATTGTAATGCGGTCTTCGTAGGGTTCTTGCTTGCTTAGTTCCTTAGTTGCCTGCTTATTATGATTTGTTTATTTATTTGTTGCTTGTTGGAAGTGTTAGGGATTTCATAATATTTCAGAATACATCAGAAGATACTGTTGCATGTATATATAAACGGTATATGGCATATGTATACGGTATATATATACATATATATATAAATATATATATATATATATATATATATAAAGAAATCATGGTCGTGGTCGTGGTGGTAGTGGTGGTGTCATCGCGTTAATGACTTAACCGACTTCCCGCCCAGCCATTTCCCGCTCAGCCAATTCCCGCTCAGCCAATTCACGCTTTTAATCCCTCCTGCTTCAACTTCTGCCTGATTGGCCTCCTGCGAATTCTGCCTTATGCAACCTTCGCCTCCTGCGTATTCTACCTGTTGCGCATCCCGCCCGATTTCTCCTTTTCCGCCTGAGTTCATCCACCTGATTTCGGTAGCGCTACAGTTCGTCTTCCTACAAGCTTTTCCCCCTGCATCTCTGCAAGACCTTTCCCTTGCGTCAAGAGACCTGTCGCTGCGCGCAACGGAAGGTGACGTGGTGAGTCAGCTGACCTGTCAGAAATGTCCGAATCGCATCCATCCCATGTCACAAACTTGACTGCAAATTCTTCCCACTGCATTGAGAAACATGTCGCACCGCATTGTGCCATAGCGAGTATGCATCAAAGTTTACCGAATGAAAAATCTCGCTGAGCATTCTCGCCCTAACTTGACCGAACATCTGAAATCAGCAACTTGACTGTAACTTCTTCCCACAGCATCGAGAAACATGTCGTCGCTGTGCGTTGTGCTAAAGCGAGCACGCGGCAAAGTTGAATGGATGAACCTAGCGATGTTTCAAAGTCCCAGATCGAGTTGACTTCGGGAGCAGTTGCGGTGAACTGGATTGTTCTTCGGCCGAACTGAATACATGCTCGCTAAGAAGAAGCTTTATCTATGTACAGTTTCGATTGCGCAGGTTCAGCTTTTTCAGTGGGGTCGACTATCGATCACAGCTGAGGTGGCAGGGAAGCAGGTCCGATGCTTTTAGCGGAGTCGGATGATGCGCAAACGTTGTCGATGCTCTTCGTCGCGTATGCCTTTCAGCTATGGCAAAGCCCACAGCTGAAGTGGAGGGGGGCAGATACGGAGTATGTGTGTGCTGGTGGGTGCGTGTATGAGGGAGGGGAGGGAGGGGAGTGGGGAGAGGGTGGGGGCTGGTGGGATGGCTGTGGTGGGGGAAGGGAATAAGGGATGGAGTCAGGAAATATGTCAGGAAGAGTAAGGGAGTATGTCTGTGGGTGGGGTGGGGTGGGGTGAGGGGAAGACAACTGGGGGGGGGGGGGGGGGGGATAAACGGGATATGCGTCCGTCAATGTTTGAAGTTGCATGCACTGCAGAGAAAACCTCTTTGTTACCCAGCCCAAAACAGGTATGGCCAACGGGAGGGGAGGGGGAGGGGGCGGTTAATGGTTTGGTGGTGGTGGTGTGTGAATGAGGGGGGGTTTCAAGTGTAAACCATTATGTAACCAGCCCCAAATAGGTGTGGCCAAAGGCCAAACGGGCACCGTACTATGATTGGGTGGGGTGGGGGTGTGTGTGGGGGGGGGGGTATTGAGAGTGAGAGTAGGTGTGAGTAGGTGTGAGAGTAGGTGAGAGTAGGTGTGGCCACCGGCCACACGGGCTACTGTACTAGCCCTATATATATATATATATATATATATATATATATATATATATATATATATATATATAAAGAAATCATGGTCGTGGTCGTTGTCGTGGTCGTGGTGGTCGTGGTGGTGTCATCGCGTAAACGACTTCAACGACTTCCCGCCCAGCCAATTCCCGCTCAGCCAATTCCCGCTTTTAATCCCTCCTGCTTCAACTTCTGCCTGATTGGCCTCCTGCGAATTCTGCCTTATGCAGCCTTAGCCTCTTGCGTATTCTACCTGTTGCGCATCCCGCCCGATTTCTCCTTTTCCCGCCTGAGTTAATCCACCTGATTTCGGTAGCGCTACAGTTTGTCTTCCTACAAGCTTTTCCCCCTGCATCTCTGCAAGACCTTCCCCTTGCGTCAAGAGAATTGTCGCTGAGCACAACGGGAGGTGACGTGGTGAGTCAGCTGACCTGTCAGAAATGTCCGAATCGCATCCATCCCATGTCACTAACTTGACTGCAAATTCTTCCCACTGCATTGAGAAACATGTCGCTCCGCATTGTGCCTTAGCAAGTACACATCAAAGTTGACCGAATGAAAAATCTCGCTGAGCATTCTCGCCCTAACTTGACCGAACATCTCAAATCAGCAACTTGACTGCAACTTCTTCCCACTGCATCGATAAACATGTCGTCGCTGTGCATTGTGCTATTATAGCGAGCACGCGGCAAAGTTGAATGGATGAACCTAGCGATGTTTCCAAGTCTCAGATCGAGTTGACTTCGGGAGCAGTTGCGGTGAACAGGATTGTTCTTCGGCCGAACTGAATACATGCTCGCTAAGAAGAAGCTTTAGTTATGTACAGTTTCAATTGCGCAGGTTCAGCTTTTTCAGCGGGGTCGACTATCGATCACAGCTGAGGTGGCAGGGAAGCAGGTCTGATGCTTTTAGCGGAGTCGGATGATGCGCAAACGTTGTCGATGCTCTTCGTCCCGTTTGCCTTTCAGCTATGGCAAAGCCCACAGCTGAAGTGGAGGGGGGCAGATATGGAGTATGTGTGTGCTTGTGGGTGCTTGTAGGTGCGAGGGGAGGGATGAGAGTGGGGAGAGGGTGGGGGCTGGTGGGATGGCTTGGGTGGGGGAAGGTATGGAGTCAGGAAATATGTCAGGAATAGTAAGGGAGTATGTTTGTGGGCGGGGGTACATGGTTGGGTGGGGGTGGGGGTGGAGATAACTGGGGGGGGGAGTACGGTGGTGTTTGTGTGCTTGTGGGTGCACAAGGGAGACCATCGCAAGGGATATGCGTCCGTCAATGTTTTAAGTTGCATGCACTGCAGAGAAAACCGTTTTGTAACCCAGCCCAAAACAGGTGTGGCCAACGGGAGAGAAGGGGGAGGGGGCGGGGGCGGATAACGGTTTGGTGGTGGTGGTGTGTGAATGGGGGGGGGCTTCCAGTGTGAACCATTATGTAACCAGCCCCAAATAGGTGTGGCCAAAGGCCAAACGGGCACCGTACTATGATTGAGGGGGGGGGGGGGGGGGGGGGGGTCTTCGTGAGAGTAGGTGTGGCCACCGGCCACACGGGCTACCGTACTAGTATATATATATATATATATTCACTGGATTCACGAGGTGGCGCTAGCTGGCTATGGGAGCTAGCTATCGTTATACGGGTTAGGGTTTAGGGAACCACGCTAATCCAACTGTACCGACTTCCCACCCAACCCGAATTTCAAAATGACAGAGCGCATGCGCCTTACAGTGCCAACTTCCTACCCGACCCGAATTTCGAAATGACAGAGCACACGCGCTAAATAAGCATATGTATCTTTCTTTTTCCGCGTTTCGTTCTGAGCGCCATTTCGTTGTGAGCGCCAATTCAGCCTGAGCGCCAATTCGTTCTGGGCGCCATTTCAGACCAATTATGGCGCTCAGACTCATCGTCTGTAATCTTTTGCTTGTCGATGCCACCATGCATGCGCACAACCAATCAAATATAGGCAGGAAGGCGGCGAATACAGCCACCCAGCGAGCTCTTTGCCAGAGCGAAAGGCAAGCTCTTCAGACAGACGAGGATAGGAGCGATGCAAATCAGCGTCGACGATTAGCATATGCTGCCGGTCAGCCTGGAAGGCAGGCTGCGCAGGCTCAAGCTAATTTTCTTTTTCCGCTCTGTCTGCTCTTCCATGCGATAACTTTCCCTGCCCTTTGCGCAACTTTCGATCCGGAACAGGCTCACGCATCATGCCAGTCACAATTTGAAAACTCCTTGGTCGACTTCGTCAAAACAAACGCTTAGATGGAGCTCAGACTGTTAGTGCACACCCTACTGCTTCTCCAGGCCTCCATGCAGCACCAAACAGCGATATTAGATTCCAGAAGAGCCGCTAACACTGCGAGCCAGCGTGCAAGGCGAGCTTTCCTGAGCGTCGAGGAAAGGAACGAGATTAACAAGCGTCTTGCCCGTTCTGCTGACCCACTACGAGGCCAGGCGTGGAGCCACAGCAGATTTGCGTAACAGTAGCTGTAGCTGTTGCACCTGTTACGCAAATCTTGGTAAATGATACCTTCCAGCGGTGATAAATTGATTTTTTGTCAACACCGCTGGCCCGACTGGGAAAATTAGCACAAGCTTCAGGTATATAGCTTCGCAATCGCGCAGGTATGGTTTTCTCTGTGAAGTTGATAGCTATGCTAGCTTTCGCAGGTTCTCTGATGAGGGTCGAAAGTGGCCCACCCTGGTGGGGATGGCTGTGTTCGTGTGGGTTAGGGAGAGGTCGGGGAACGTAGGGGATAATATGAGTCTTTCTGGGGGTGGCTGGAATGGTATGCATGATACAGGGTGGGGGGCTGCTGAAGTGAACGGGAAGAGGTGGGGGGAAGGGGTGTACGTATCTGTGTCTGTGGGCGAGGGGGGGGAGGGGAGCATACAGCGAGGAGGGAGATGGCTGGGGGGTGGTGGTAGTGGGTGGGGTATGAAAGAGAAGGAGAGTGTGTGTCAAGGGGGTGGGGATCTATGGGGGGCAGGAAGATTTAGGGCAAAGTAGGGGATCATGTAGGTCCTGGGGAGGGGGGGGGGGGGGGGGGGGGGGGGGTATATAGAGAGAGAGTAGGGAAGGGAAGGGGGCATGCGTAATGTATTTTCAGTTTTGATGGGAGGAAAATCTTGACGGTGTGTGTACATACAAGGGTGTTACCCATTCTGTATCCCAGACCAATACTCAGGACCAGGGTGGGGGGTGGCCACCGGCCACACTGGCTACCGTAGTAGTATATATATATATATATATATATATATATATATCCATTATGTATGCCCATTATGTATGCCCATTATGTATGCCCATTATATATACCCATTATATATATTGCCCATTATATATACCCATTATATATATTGTTTGGGTAGCCTCTATACCCAGTCATTATCGAGTGCGCAAATAAATGCTGCAAATTCAAGAGGATGCTAAAGCAAATCAAAATTTGAATCGATTGTCTTGCCTCCAATCTGTAGGTCTCGCCTCTGGTCTTGACTCCAATCTGCAACGCTTCAATGATCCTCCCTTCATCTCACGTGCGGGCCGTAA
Organism: Chlamydomonas sp. ICE-L; assembly: GCA_013435795.1. Lineage (NCBI taxonomy): Eukaryota > Viridiplantae > Chlorophyta > Chlorophyceae > Chlamydomonadales > Chlamydomonadaceae > Chlamydomonas > Chlamydomonas sp. ICE-L. The sequence continues at coordinate 521,878 of JACBWV010000856.1, read as the reverse complement.
AACTACAGCTACATGGAAGGTTGGTTCGGAGTTATCCTTGGCTTGCAAGCTGACTGGGTGCCTCAATGCTCTTAGGACTGCTGTCCAAGCCCTTGCAAATTTGCTGCATATGGGACGTGGTTGCTTGTTTATTAACTGTTGCTTGCTTGGTTACCGCAGGCAGGTTGAAGCTAGCCGTAGGAGAGAGGGAGTTGCGGAAGCTGCAGCCCGTGATAAAAAGAGGAAGGCCGCTAATTTGCCGCAGCTTAAGTTCAGAAACAAGAAGCGTGCTCTCTATGTAGCCCCGGTAGCTGAGGCTGCTGCAGCCCATGTAGCTGAGGAAGGAGCTGCAGACCTGGCAGCTGAGCAGAGGAAGGAGAGATCCTGACGTTATACACAGGCCTACAGGGCTAGGCGTCGGGTAGCTGAGCCACCTGCAGCCCCGGAAGTGGTAGTTGAGGCAGCTGCAGCCCCAGCAGCTGAGGCAGCAGCTACAGCCGTGGTAGTTCAAGAAGCTGCAGAGAAAAAGAGGAAGGCCGATGAGAATGTCCCCCCCCCCCTGATCACCATGAAGGCGCCAAATTAGAGGCTTGGATCTTCGGCAAGTCTTGGGGGATTTGAAGTTGCCTGACACCAACATAATGTCTATTCCAGGTCGGTCTACATTATTCTCTTGTCTGTCCTTGGAACAGATATGTCCTCATTGGACTAGTCAGCCTGTGTCTGATGATGGGAAGCAGGTGATTGTCTTCAGATGCGTGTCCCCTTCATTTGTAGGCCTCAACCTGAAAGTTTTTTTTACCTGCCCCAGAGACGACACAGAAGTGTGCCCTTCTCCACAGCTGACTATCCGAGGGCATGAAATTGCAACTCCACCTTGGCTTGCTGATAAAAGGGAGGTGGGCAGATTCTTGCAGGCGCTTGCACTCTGCCGCCCATGTGAATGCCCAGAACAAGCAGCGATTGGTGATTGGTGATTGCTTGGGTTTGCTGAACCCTTCTGCTGACGCCCATTGCCATCGGTGTAGACCTTGTGCAGCCTCGGCCAAAGCCTCTTGCAAAGTGGCAGCTCGGCAGCGTGCCAGTTGTGCCAGAGACTCTACTGCCTTGCAGGACAAGGATCCAAAGTGTCTGTCTCATGATGACCTAGAGCTACTAGAGGACTACAGACGCATCCATGAGATGGACAATGCCGCCAAGTATCGCCGAGAAAAGCAGATTTCGGAGCAGAGAAGAAAGCATGAGCATGAGCTGGAACAAATTCTTGAATCTCTAGTTGCTGAGATACCCCGCCCCGCCCTTGGGTTAAGCTAACTCAACAGACACTAACTTCCGGAAAGTGGATAAGTTAGTTGCCTGGTTGAAGACAAGCGCGTTAACTGCTCGCTGATGCACAACCCGCGCTTCGTAGAAAGGTGGAAGAGGCAGGTTGGCCATTCTTAGTACGGGATCCTTACGAAAATCCCATCCGCTATCCCGATCAATAACTCAATATCTAGCAATATCCACAGCGATGCACAGCTTTGTGAACAGAGGAAGTACTGCAAGTATGGGGATCTAAAGCTTTAAACTGAATCCCGCCTACAGGCATTCAGGAGAACACACTACGAATGTACGACACCAGTGCTAAAGCTTACTGCAATTTATCAAGAAGGCATCATCTAAATGTGAGAACCCCATGAGGTACGGGGAGTTACACGGATTCCCGCCTCACTGCCTGCACCTGGTGTCTTACCTAGTAGGGTATCAGAGATTCAGAGCTTGATATAGTGCATCCAGAAGACACCATCCTTGGGTAAAATAATGAGAATCCCCTCAAAAAATAAACATGCCCAGTTCCTCTTTCCACTTGTCCCATCTCCAAGCATTGGTCTGCTTAATTACTTGAAGTGCTGTGTGCAGCATTTGCATGGATTCTGGTTCCTTCGGATTTTATGAGATGCGATTTTTCACTCAATTAAGGACTGAAACCAAACCAACAGAGTAACCAATGAAAATGTGAAATATTTGATAGTCATGTAGTCATATCCCAAGTCGACTGATGAAATATGTCTGGTTAGATGTCAAGAAATCGCACCTGCCAGGGGAGGGTGTATTTGAAAAATATACTTGCCAGACTCCTTCAATGGGAGTCGCGGCGGATCTGACTCAGACTTACCTCACAAATGTGTTTCGTAATATGTCTGCATTCAGAATTTGTCTCTCGCTACCTGAAGGTGGAAACTGATGGATACACGTAATCCATTGCCCCTTGGAAATATCGAGCGTGTCAAGTACGGTATGTGATTCTGGAATTGTTCAAGAAGAACTCCATGTGGTCTTTGAATGCACTGACGAAGCCCTACTGAATTAGAGAAAAGAGTATCAGAACCTCATTTCCCAAGCAGAGAGCAAAATCATTCCTCTTAATTATCTGATGTGTTATCCAGAAATGCAAGGTCGTGCGAAGTTACCTATGTTGTTCACGATTACATTTTTTCTGGTAAAAATATTAATGCCTAAGACGGTGAGCAGACAAATAATTGGCTGGAGCCATGTTACCAAGTTCTAGTACCCGCCCACGTTTTTGCTCCCTACTTTCACAGCATTCTCATTGCTGACTTGTAATAGTTGCATTCCGGATAGGGGTCGATTTCCGAATCTGAGAGCAGAATGATTCCTCTACGTTACTTGATGTACAATCCAAAAGTTGAAGGTTAAGAGAAGCTTCCTTTGTACATCCAGGAATGTATGAAGAGACTGGATCAAGTCTTTTTATAGGGATGAATACCAGGGGGGGGGGGGGGGGGGGGGGGGGGGGGGGGAGGGGGGGGGGCAAAAAAAAAGTGCTAGACCCCATCACAAAAAAGTGCTGAGGCACCCTTCTGCAGACCCCCCCCCCCCCCGGCTCCGGAACCCACTGTACAGCCACCATCTCAGCCACCACTTAGTGTTATGGTGTCTAATTAGGCTCATTTTACAGGGTTTTCATAGGCCTATCCATTGAGGTTGGTCTTGAGACCACTGGGAATGTTTGAAGCATAGAAAATCATCATCACCAATGTTACATTGTTTGGTGGGGCTTGGAGATCAGTCAGTCAGTAAAAATAAAGTCAGTCAAAAAAGAAGAAGGGGTGAACTACCACGAGGTCTCGCTCTGTACTTCGTTGTACTCGTGTTGGTTACGGCGTTGAGAGAGAGAGAGAGAGAGAGAGAGAGAGAGACCCTAGACCCCCCCCCCCCCCCCCTCTGCCCTGGGCATAATATGTGGTGGATCCCTACCCCAATAGCATAAATGGACTGGTATTTAGTAGAGGAACACTTGGGGGAACACCCTAGTTCCACTCCCATGTCATTCTGAGGGCTGTAAAAAAAGTGCCTGAAAAGTACCTAATTTTTTGGAAATGTCGGATTTTTTCCTCTACCCCCCCCCCCCCCCTCCCCCCCCGCGGCCCCAAACTTTGGAGGACCAGCACTTTTTTCTACTGGGCCAAATTAAGAAATAAGACCGGATTCTTCATCCTCTCAATGATATCTACAAGGTTTGATGATGGGGTCATTTTGGTTCGAAGTTGCCCCCCCTTGATGAATACCAGTAGTTTGTTTTTTAATGTTCTTCATCGTTCGGTAGAAGAAGAGAAATTGAAATTGAAATTGTTACATCCGTGTAGAACCGTTCTCACAGGACGTGAAGTTAAGGACACCATAGCGTAAGCCGGAGCTAGCTATAGTCACCGTAGGGCCATCTCAGTAAAAAGAATTACCACCGATGCCTGACCGGCAGGCATCGTAGCCACATTATGCCAGTGCAGCTTAATACGGGGGGTTTTCACCCCGGTTGGGAAGCACCGACACAATGTAGCTGGCAAAACAAAACCTGAGAGGGGGGACGGTCTGTGTGCTAATCCCCGGGTATCGTCCCGGGTTGTGCTTCCATAAAACGTCTGCACTGTAAAATACTCTGAAAGCTAGTGATGGTGTGGGAGTGGACTGTGTCCGCCAGTTTGAGGGCACATGATCTCTGAAGTCCAAGAGTGGACATAGAAGTAAAAAAAGAGGTTGGACTAGTACCAGTTGTTCCAACAGTGATAACCTCATAGTGAACGAGGTATCCAGCCGATCTAAGGCCATTTACTAATTTAACATGCTGGGCGCGTTTAGTGATAAACTTAGTACGGTAGCATGGTTGGTATCGGAGCAGTATCCAAGCTCAAGAACCCAGAGTTCTTTATCAGACATACAGGTAGGAGAGTCTATGTCAGGTAGGACGGCAAGGTCAGGTCTCATTCTCTTCCAGTCCGCTAAAGTAATAGTGGGGGGGCGTAGCCAGTCAGGGAGACGTTTGCCCAGGACCCCCCTGGGGAGGTCCTCTTCCTTGCCAGCGTCCATGATCATTCTGCGGGATCCCAGGGCTCCGGTGCAAATGGCCTTGTGGATGAGTCGCACTGCGGCGTCCTGTCTCTTGATATAGAGCCCCTTGAAAGTTCGGTGTGTGCAGCCCGCCAGGATGTGGCCCGCTCCGTCCTCACAGGTGTGGCAAATGGGGCATAGGGAGTTCGTGGGTGGGTGAGTGCTGGTAATATAGGGGAGTTTCCAGCGGAATGCAAGTTTACGGTTCCACAGTCTACCCCAGCGGGCTTTAAGGATGTGGAATTTAGTTTTATGTTGGATAAGGGTTGAGGTCCAAAATTTGTCACTTGCGTGAGGAAGTTGGTGGGGAGTGTTATCAGCCCAGGTGGTTGCATAAATCCCTTTAAGGGGGTGTTGGCCAAGGTGGCAGCTAGTGGGCAGGTTAGAGGTGATACCTTGTGTAAGGTTAGGTGCTAGGATGCGTGGGGGAATATCTCCCATGGGTGTGCGAGGAGGTTGAACTGTGGGCCAGTAGACATTGTGGCGGGGGATTTCCCCAGTTTGTCAGGAAAATTGGTTGAGGCAGGGTGCTCAGCTGCCTTGCGTGCCAGAGTGTCTGCTCTGTCATTTCCAAGGATACCTGTGTGGGAACGGACTTTACAAAAATAGTGGTGTGTGAGCCATGCAGGATGCGTTGAATGAGGTGTTTTTGAATTGATTGCAGTAGTTCAGTATGAATAGAACGGGTTGTTGTGGTAGGGTCATGAATCATTTTTTTAATAAGTTGAAGAGAGCAGAGGCTGTCTGTATGGAGTGTAAGAGATTTGTCATAGTCAATGTTGAGGAGGGCTTGGTGGATGGCTACCAGTTCTGCCCTGTTGTTAGTTTTGGTGGCCCCTATTCCCCCACGGTTGATGGTGTAACTTTGTCCTGCACCCGGGACATATACTGCAGCACTAGAAGAAGAGACAAATATGGAAAATAAAAAGTGATTTTCCGCGTTTATATTTTCCTGGTAATAATACTGCTAAAGACGGCGTGCAGCCAAATTGCTGGCTGAAGCTATGTAACCAAGTTCAAGTTCAATTCAGGGGGAATCCCAAATCTGCTTCTCAAGATATACCCTGTCTCAAAATCTGCAACGCAACTGGTTTCAAAATGTGCGATGCAATGGAGCCCCCCCCCCCCCCCCCCCCCCTCGCCTAGCACCCGGGAGATGCAGTGGACCCTTCAAAATCTGCTTCTGCAACACAATGGACTCTTAGACACTGCGTTCAGTGCAAACCTGGTTGCAAGGTGTGTTCCTCAAAAATGGTAGCAGCCGAGTTCCCCAAATTGACAGCTTTACTGAGAATCAGATGTGTCGAGAGTAACGATGCCAATCAGATGATTACTTGGTCAAGACAGTAAGCCTGAAGGCCATGGAACTATGTAGCAACATCAAAAGCCAACTAAGTGGCATTCCTAAGGGCTAATGATTGAAAAGAATGGGAGAGAATAATGGAAACCAGATGTTACAACTTCGTTCTAAATGCCAAAGAAGGCCGGTTGAAAATATTAATGAATCCCAGGTAGTCAGGAAAACTTCTCGGGTCATGGAAAAGAACGATCTATCCTAAAATGAAATAATTTGATGAGCTAAACTAAAATAGTTGGACAAGGCTGGCTGTCTAGTAGCCCTCCTCCTCCTCTCCCTCGAACTCGCCCTCCTCCTCGGCCGAGGCATCCTGGTACTGCTGGTACTCAGAGACCAGATCGTTCATGTTGGACTCAGCCTCTGTGAACTCCATCTCGTCCATGCCCTCACCGGTGTACCAATGCAGGAAAGCCTTGCGCCTGAACATGGCAGTGAACTGCTCGGACACACGCTTGAACATCTCCTGAATGGCGGTGGAGTTACCAATGAAGGTAGCGGACAGCTTCAGGCCCTTGGGGGGGATGTCACAGACGGAGGTCTTGACGTTGTTGGGGATCCACTCAACAAAGTAAGAGGCATTCTTGTTCTGCACATTCAGCATCTGCTCATCAACCTCCTTGGTGGACATGCGGCCACGGAACATGGCAGAGGCAGTCAGGTAGCGGCCGTGGCGGGGGTCAGCAGCGCACATCATGTTCTTGGCATCCCACATCTGCTGGGTCAGCTCAGGGACAGTTAGGGCTCTGTACTGCTGGGATCCACGAGAGGTCAGGGGGGTGAAGCCCACCATGAAGAAATGCAGACGGGGGAAGGGGATCAAGTTGACAGCCAGCTTACGCAAGTCAGCGTTCAGCTGACCAGGGAAGCGCAGGCAGCAGGTGACACCAGACATGACAGCAGAGATCAGATGGTTCAGGTCACCGAAGGTGGGGGTGGTCAGCTTCAGGGTACGGAAGCAGATGTCATACAGAGCCTCATTATCCAGGATCATGCACTCATCAGCGTTCTCAACCAGCTGATGCACAGACAGGGTGGCGTTGTAGGGCTCAACAACTGTGTCAGACACCTTGGGGGAGGGCACAACGGAGAAGGTCAACATCATGCGGTCAGGGTACTCCTCACGAATCTTGGAGATGAGGAGGGTGCCCATGCCGGAGCCAGTGCCACCACCCAGGGAGTGGGTGACCTGGAAGCCCTGCAGGCAGTCGCAAGACTCGGCCTCCTTGCGGACAACGTCGAGGACGGAGTCGATGAGCTCAGCACCCTCGGTGTAGTGGCCCTTGGCCCAGTTGTTACCAGCACCGGTCTGGCCGAAGACGAAGTTGTCGGGGCGGAAGATCTGGCCATAAGGTCCAGAGCGGACGGAGTCCATAGTTCCGGGCTCCAAATCCATCAGGATAGCACGGGGGACATACTTGCCTGCACAATTAACAAGTAGGAGTTGGAGTCAGTTCAAGGCTTCACAAATTACTGAGTCGTAAGCTGAAGTGAGGCATTCGAAATTATAACCGTGTGTTGTAAGCATGCTAGCGTGGATCAAGTGGGCCACGCATATAATTGGCAGACCGACGAGAACGAATGAATCGGATCATAGAGTTGACAAGTTACTTATTCGTAGACATGTGTTTTTCCCTGAAGATGAGGAGGCAGTCTAGCTACGAGGGTTGAATGTAAGGCCAGCGCGCTCACCTCCAGAGGCTTCATTGAAGTAGACATTGATGCGCTCCAGCTGCAAGTCGGAGTCTCCGCAGTAGACACCGGTTGGGTCAACACCGTGCTCGTCAGAGACGACCTCCCAGAACTTGGCTCCGATCTGGTTGCCACACTGACCTCCCTGGATGTGAACGATCTCACGCATGGTGGAGGTCGATAAGTTGGTAAATAAAGGTAGTAATTAAGCACCCGATTATTGGGCTGTTGAGGGAAGTTGAATATGGCCAGCAGACGGGCAACTATATTGACTGGGAACTGGCTGGGAAGGGCTTTTAGGGCTTAGAGCCTTGACGCGTGGTGGTATGGTGGTGGGCAGGGCTTCGGCAGGGCCAGGGCTTTCGAACTCACAACGCGGGCAGCCCAACCCCCACCCCGGGGTGCACCCCCGCCCCCGTGTCTTCGCCACTCCTGGGCCTGCGCTGAACTGAATCGGTTCGAAGACCTGCAGGCGGTGAGTAGCCTGAAGGGTTGTACGCCGTGCATCCAAACGAGACGAAGCCAAGCTTTCGAGTTCCACGAAATGCCGACCAATAAGAGACCTGCTAGGTCCTGGCTAGACATGTCTTCAAGCTGTTCGCAGCCCAGTGATTCCATTCTGTACTCGGGAGTGTGCTACTGCACTACTGTGTTTTGGTATTGTTTATGCTACCCATATTTACTCTGCCCGCGGACGATGAGCAGGCCCAAGGCTGATAACCATGTAATACAAACAAAACAATAGTAGGGGAATATGATACTACCGGTATCCTAACGAATTTACAGCCGAAACTAGAGCCTGCAGTCATGGACTGTGGAACATTTAAAAGGAATACGCTTGTACGCATGTCCCACCTTTCCAAATGGTGTATCTAGATGGTCCCAAGTCCATAAACGCGCTGGCCATGCTGTCCAGACTGTTGTGGCTGGACGATTTTCTCCTCATCACTATGAACACCCTGACAGGAGACGTCAATGCAGATGGGGATAAAGTCATCCACACACACCTGTACTAATAGTATGAACACCTGTACAGTACGAACTACATGGACAGTAAGTTGGAATCATTGCTTTGTTTCTTTGTCTGCTGGTCTGTTATCAATCTGCTCACTAAATCACACATCTCTACCATGTGGGCCATGAGATCGCGTTCTACATTCTGGAGTTCTGGATGTGGTAATGTTACTACTACAGAACAGGACGGGAGTACGGTACATAAAACCAGCAAAACAACCCAACAGAGCAGCACAACCTACCAACTATCCAGTTGTATAACAAGATGCGGGATTTTGAGTCAAAATTGAGGCACCCCCACAAACCTTAAAACAGATAAAGGGAGGGGGTAAAGCCAACAGGGCGTGCGGAACTACTGCGAGATGGCAGATCACGAACTACAAGTACAATGCGAATCCGTTGCTCTAAACTTGAAGGCTAAGATGCTTCGTCCTTGCAATACAATTGCAGGCTCGTAGGGTGTACCTAGAGCACTCCAAAGCATGGCAACCGGAGAGTTGCATGCATGCAGGCTCATGCATGGGAGGGCCAGCAACATGGGACCAGCTTAGCCTCTGGACCAAGCTGCTGGCAACGTCAGTTGGGAAAGTTGCCGGTGTGTCTGGGTTGGGGGGTGCACCAATGTAGCCGGGGATAAGGGGGGGGGGGAGGAGAAGGAGGAGGTTCCTGGAAGAGTGGGGCGACCTCAGGCGTAGGTGTGTGTGGGGGGGGAGTACTCATGTTCACAAAGGAGCCCTCATGGCTAATGAAGAAATGAGTGGCATCCGCAGTGTCCTCCCAATCAGACGGGGGTGCCCCAATGGCAACAAAGTCAGCGATACGGGCCCCGAAATCAGCCACAGCAAGGGCTCCAGTCAGAGATGGGGCAGGCCTGCACAGCCTGAGGGGGGGGTAAGACCCCACATCTGGTAGAGAGTGCGTTGGCTTGGGTCGGGAAGGACCTGTCTAGAGGCAGAGGAAGACAACTTCCGCCGTTGTCGTTTGGAAAGACCATTCCTACCTGTGTTAACTTCACCTGCAGGCAGTGAGTAGTGTAGTAGAGTGGGTTTACTACACGGACATCAGGCCAGATGTCTGTGGTACACCCACTCTACTAAAGTAATGCCAATCCTGAGGGGGCGTGGGTTTGATTCCCGCTAGTAGTCGTAGGTTCTATCCCAGGCGGGGGAAAGCTCTCTCTCTCTCTCTTTCTCTCTCTCTCTCTCTCTCTCTCTCTCTTTCTCTCTCTCTCGCCCCCCCCCCCACACACGTGGTACCTCGGAGTCTAGGTCAGTACACGGCCTTTGTATAGCGCAGGACAATCTCCCCGCAGCCCACCTCGAAACTAGCATTATTACAGTAGAGTAGGTTAACCGTGTGGTAGACCCACTCTCCTATAAGTAGCTTTAGGGCAAGTATATCAATATACCATATAGTCAATACAACCTAACCCTACTAAGGTTCTACGACTGGGCTGGATCATGGATGATAATCCCCAAATTGATGAGGAGGAGGATGATGACATTTTTCCAATTGCAACTCAGGAGGCCGCCAAAGAAGATGAAACGGTCATTAGTCGACAAATTTTCCTTTGGGATGGTCAACCGCTGTAGCTTTTTGGGGCTGCACTTAACAGCTTCTAGGCACCTCCATTTCCCTGTCCTTAGTCAACCCATATTATGTTGACATCCGACACTCGGGTGGCGACAAAGGAGCCTGTTTATTGTATCATTTGTTTAGTCTACAATCTTCCCAGTTTTGCCTCCTTGTGTAGTTTGCCCAGCCACAATTTTGGGAACATGCATACGCTCTATAAATCCCCAAGATTTTGCAAGAGCCCGACCTGCACATTGTTCTAATTGCACTGCCTTCACATGTGCAATACACAGACAATGTGAGAGTCCAGTTCTACACCGCTACTCCACTCAGACTAATAAATGTGGCTGGGGAAGACATAGGAGCCCACAGCTTGGAGCTAATGCTATGCGGTCTCACCAACTGGATAATAGCGAATGAGATCGCACTGCAACAAAGAAGCTAGGGAAATGTTCGCCCACGCGGATGTTTCAGTGGTTTTCACTTCGAGGGTTGCCTCAATTGCGAAGCAGGTCCAACCGACACCAACCGACACCAGCCTCGAATGCAACACATCTTTTCGAAAACTGCGCTGTTCGAGAAATTAGATAGTTGCATGTGTCCGCATTCGCACTCTGAACCACACTACTGGGGAAGACATAGAAGCCCACGGCTTGGAGCTAATGCTTGCCTTTCTTCTCCTTTTTCTTTTTGTGGGGCTTGGGGTCTTCAGACAAGTGCTGCTTCACATGATGCTTCTCCTTTTTACTCCTGCAGTAAGGGGGGGGGGGGGGGGGGGGGGGGGTGGGTCTCAAAGGCACATAATACAACGATTGTTTGGGGTTCAGTTCACCAATGTCTTTTCTTTTTAAGCCCTTCCTATCACCGTTGGGCAAGTCCCTTAAACCTATTTGGCCTACCCCTGGACTGTAACATACACACATACATACATACATGCATACATACATAATGACATCAAAAATATCCTGAGAGACGACCACTGTTTTTCAGCTTTCTATAGGTCCAGTAGACGATTCCAAAAATCTGGTGAAATTCTGGGGACCCTTTTCTGCCCCCCCCCCCCCCCCCCAGACCCTTTTCAACTTGTTTCCAAGTATTTCTAATTTTTTACTGAGTGAGTCTTTTCACTTCGGAAATCGACAGATCAAAGAGTCTAGGTGAAGGTAGTCCATGGGCACTGTCGCGGTGGCCATGCATTATATGTAGGGGAGGTCGCGGTCTTGTGGGATGAGGCTGGGCGAGGGGTACTGCTCGAGGAGTTCACAACGACTCTCAGAAGGCCAGGTTGTTGACTTGCCATCCAAAGTTTCCGTTTCAGAGATATGCAATATGCTCAATGAACTATCTCGTCATGATCTTGATTGATTTTTAGCACTCCAATGAGACAACACAACTTGACAGGCTGGCTGGCTGGCTATTGGCTGGCTATGTGAAGCTGGAATGTTATGTTTTCTCTGATTCTACTCCATGTTAGGTTTTTTTTACTGATGTTATGTCAAAGAGGAGACATTATGATGTAAGATAAGCCAACTTTGAGTTAATTTCATGCTTCCCCCCCAACCCCCCTTAGATATTTCAACTTTTTTGCCCCCATCAGGGAGTATTTTTTTGTTGCACCCTCCCGACGCGTTGCAAAAAAACAGTCAAAAGCTTCATCAGTTGACATAAAACAGCCAAAAAGATATGTAGGAGCCATATTCTTGTCCACACTGGCAGTATTAATTGCAGATTCTCAAAAAAGACAAGTCCTAGGCGAGTCACAAGTGACGCAGAAAATTGGCGGAGAGTGTTTGCTATCAGAGCGACAGGTGGCGCCGGAATTGAGTTCGCAGACCGAAGCCAGGGTTTAAGGCAGGGCCAGGGGCCAGTAAGGCCCAGGGTTGGAATGTGCGGACTAACAGACAGACAATCAGACAACTGGGTGACTCTTGGGGCTTCAGCCCCCAAGAAGTGGGGGCTCCGCCAAAAACAGGGGAATAAAAAACCCAGGGTACACTCAGATGCACTACTACCAGAAGCTATCATTGTAGGAGGATGTGAAAGCAAATGAAGGAAGTAGCCCTCAAATCAGGGCGCTATTCCTAGTTTTTGCTATGCGTAGCAGCTTCTAGGCAGTTCCTTCCCCCCGTCCTTAACCCAAACCTGGAGCTAGCTAGTGTGTCTGGAATCTGACATGACAGGTATTCAAATGAAGCTGAAAGCTCTGGGCTCGACCCAGTGGCTGGTCATTGGAGCTGGCTGGAAGCTGCCATGCGTAGCTGGAAAAAAGGTCATGTGTTGGGCAGTGATATGGCGTACTTCAACTTGGTTGCATGGCTCCAGCCTTAAAGTATGCTCGCCATCTTAACAAATAAATAAATACATAAATTCAAATCAAAGCATGTGACGTACCGCTGATGTTTTTCGCTCGTCTTGCGTGCCTTATGCCCACCACCGCTGTCCTTGTGATGGTGGTGGTGCTCCTCAGTAGCTGAATGGCGACGCTTCTTGTGGTGATGACTGTGGGGCTCTTCAAGCATTCGATCATCCTGGTGATGATGGCTCTTGTGGTGGTGCGAGACAGGGCTCTTGTAGTGGCGTGCACTGACGTGGTCTTCGTAGTGATGCTCGTGTTTCTGGTACTTGGGATGCCCTTTCCAGTGGTCGTCCCAATCACCACCGTCGTTGACCTCCCTATGGTTGCCCCCTAGGCTGTCGTAATTGAACCCGCCACCATACTGGCCCCCACCCCTGCCATGCCGGGCGGGGCCTCTGTCCTCACGGTCAGACCTCCGATCACCGTTTGATCCATCCTCATAGCTGGGGAATGCTCGATCGAAGCCGTGACGCGAGCTGCCATCTCTGTAGCGGGCCGAGGAATGGGAGAATCCTAGGCCACCGGTTGTATCCTGGCTGTATTGGTTTCCCCGAAACGTGTTCTGTGTGTCTCTGAAGTCGGGTGCACTGTGTGGTCGTTGCATTTGGCCTCCTCCGCCTCTACCTCCTCCGCCGCCTTGCCATGAGTCCCGATCTCGGCCAAAAGAGTTGAAACCTCCTCCTCTGCCACCCCGCCCACCACGTCCACCTCCGCTTCCGCCTCCTGCAGGGTATCTGTTGTCCCTGTGCAGGTCATGGAAAATAATTCAATGGAGATGATGATGATGATGATGATGCAGATGCAAATGATGATGATGATGATGATATGATGACGATTACATTTTTTCCTAGTGCCCTACTGGACTCCAAATGTGCCCCCACCTTGATGGAGTCAAGGGGGACTTATGAACATCACGATACATGTTTGTGCCAATCTGTCTTATGCATTTGCAGCAGTCAATCCTGCTAATATAAAAGCAAGAGTATACCATGCCATCACTGCAATGTCACATGACAACTACATCGGAAAGTGGGCACTGATAGCATCTCAACTTGGGATCAAAAAAGTCTCAAGGCCATGTGTATGCATGTTTGATGAAACGGTTTACACTGTTTAACAGCAGTCTTGCCGCGATACACGGGCTCGGCGGTATTAAACATTCAGTGCAGCAACAAAATATCAGTCAAACTGTTCTCTGTATGTGCTGTATGTTAGTTACAATCCAGGGGTAGACAAATAGGCTAAAGGGACTTGCCCAACCTCAACATCAGGAGGGGTAAAAACAAAAACAAAAACAAGCACTGACAAACTGGGACCCAACAAATTGTCTAACTGACGGAGGCTATGAGTTTGTTCTGCACAGAACATTAATATTTTTACGATTCAAGAACATGCAGCCCAATCAAAGAGACCCACCACCTTCACTTGGTAGATGATCCCCTCAATAATAGTAAAAGGCGCGTAGCAAGCGACACGGAATAATAGTCAATAATAGTATAAGGCGCGTAGCAAGCGACACAGAAAATTGGCGTCGTACAACAGGAGAGTGGCACCAGAATCAAGTGCAGCGGACCGAAGCTCGGGTTTACGACATAGTTAGGGACAGGGTTGCGTGACAACACGACAATCAGACCAAGGGGGAACCCTGGGGGCTCCCGCCCTCAAGACATGGGAGGGAGGGGGGGAGGGGTCGGGGGGGGCTTCGCCCAAAATAACTTGACTCACATGTCTCTCATTGCAATATCACATTTCAACTATTTAAGATACAGATTTCATACATGATTTCATTTTGGGATCCACAAACTTTCAAGCTCCCATACCTCCACTGTGTTTAGACTTGTGTACTGCGGTATGTAAGTGTACTTGATGCATGTGCCTGTACGTGTAAGGATGTTGTTACCCACAGTCCAGGGGTTGTAGGCCTAAATAGGCTGTCAATGGGGAACTGGCCCAAGAACCCGGGCTGACAGGATGGGGCTAAAACAAAAAGCGCACTGATAATTGAACCGACAACACTAAGTGCAACGATGTTTGCCTATTAGGACGAAGCCAAACGTGCAAGGGTAAGAAAATGACACGCGGAACAACCACCCCTCCCGAAAACACACACCACAGCACAAATAGGAGTGGGGGTGAAGAGAGAACCATAAACAAAAAACCACACCGAAAAACGAAAAACGAAAAAAAAAACTATAAAACCAGAAAAAAGCGAAAGGAAACAACCTAATAAACTCCACCAACACCCAGTCCACCCACCCACCACCAACCCCCCCCCCCCCACACCCCCCCCCCCCCCCCAACCCCCCGCCCCCCAACCCCCCCCCCTCACCCTCCCCTGCTCCCCAACTATTGGGGTATGGTCCTGGCACCATTTTTTAACCCATTATCTGACCAACATTACATTTTTTTATATCAAGATCAACACACTTCAAGATCCCATACTCCACGTTTATGCTTAAGTATCCCTCCTGCATACCTCCCACTATTCTACTTACATGCCCGTTTGTTTTTGCAACGCTTCGCCATTCCGTCTCTGCATGGCAACGCATGGGTCCGGCTATACTAGACATGGTGGCCCCCCCCCCCCCCTAAAACCCGGGCTATGCGCTGCGCAGGGTTCGGTGGGCAGGGCGTTGCACTGGGGTCGCACGGAGTCGCTCAGTTTTTGCTGCATCGCACGAAAACAAAAACTGTGCATGCGACACCTCCACCGTTCAACTTACATGTCCCTAATGCGATGAAACTCAGCCTCGGCCTCCATCTGTGCTCTCCTCATATCACCGGAGCGATACTAAACGAGGCGGGGTCATCAGATGCAACGTCTCTCCATGTGTCACCACTACCACAAACAAGCAACTCTTCTAGCAGTTCATTGCAGTGAATTAACATGTTAGTCTGGGTCAAGATTTTTCTGTTTTTGGGTTTGAATTGATGGGCATTATAGACATACCCAAACATTTAGCAACTCTTCTTGTAGCAGGCTTCTGCGTAAATCAACATAACGGATGGGTAATTGAATTAGAATTATGACCATCAACACAAGGCTGCTAACCGGCCCTAGGTGGAATTGACATGGGCAGTATAGACACTACCACACACATAGCAAATCTTCTTTGCAGCTTCCTGCAGTGGACGCACGAAGGAGCACAGGTCTGTTGGTTGGGTTTTGAATTGATGACTTCATGATCCATCAGTCAAGAAGCTGCTCACCGGTCTCATTCAGATTATACATGGGCAGTGTATACACTACCACGCACATAACAACTCTTTGTTGCAGCTTATTGCAGTGGTTACACCAAGTAGCACAGGTCTGCTGGTTGGATTATCGATCCACATACAAACAGGACTGGCTAGATGGAGGTTACAAACAGGATTGATGGAGGTTATAACAAGGCTGAGGGGGTACAACACGATGATGGAGGTGCACAGGCTGATTAAAGGTCTTATAACAAGGCTGATGGGGGGTACAACAGATGATGGAGGTACAACGGCTGATGAGGTATATAACAAGATGATGGAGGTAGGTTACAACAAGCTGATGGAGGACACAGGCTGATTGGAGGTTACAACAAAGCTGATGGAGGTACACAAGCTGATGGAGGTACAAACAGGCTGATGACAGGTTATAACAGCTGATGGAGGTACAACAAGCTAGATGGAGGACAAACAAGCTGTAGGGCGGTGAACAGGCTGATGGAGACAACCGTAGGAGGACAACAGGTGATGGAGGTTTAACAAGCTGAAGGAGTACAACAGCTGAGGGCGGTTAGGTGACAAACCAGCGTAGGGAGGTTGCAGAGGCCGATGGAGATGGTACAAAACAGGCTGATGGGGTTGCAACGGTGAGGGAGGTCAAAACAGGTGATGGAGGTTACAAACAAGCTGATGGAGGTCCCAAAAGGCTGAGGGGTACAACAGGAGGATGGAGGTATAACAAGCAGATGAAGGTACACAGGCTGATGGGGTACAAAGGCTGAGGAGGTACAACAGGCTTGATGGATGTACAACAGGCTGATGGAGGGTACAACAAGCTGATGGAGGATAACAAGCTGATGGAGGTAACAAACAAGATGATGGATGTACAACAAGCTGATGGAGGGGTACAACAAGCTGATGGAGGTGGTAAAAAAGCTGATGGAGGGAAACAAAAGGTGATGGAGGTACAAACAGGCTGTGGAGGTTACAACAGGCTGATTGGAGGTACAACAAGCTGATGGACGGTTAAACAGGAGATGGAAGGTACAACAAGCTGTGGAGGGACAAACAAGCTGATGGGGTACAAACAAAGCTGATGGAGGTCAACAACTGATAGAGGTTACAACAAAGCTGATGGGAGGGTGCACGGCTGCTGGAGGTACAAAAAGCTGGCTGATGAGTACAAAGGCTGATGAGGTAAAGAGGCTGATGGGGTAACAACAGGTGCTGGAGGTATAACAAGTGAGGAGGTCAACAAGCTGATGGAGGTCAACAAGCTGATGGAGGTCCAAACGGGCGATGGAGAAGGTACAACAGGTTAATGGAGGTACAACAGGCTGGTGGAGGTTAATCAGGCGAAGCGAGGTACAACAGGTGGATCGGAGGTTAACAACAGGCTGGCGGAGGTACAAAAAGGCTGGTGAGGTATACAACAGGCGGATGGAGGGTACAACAGGGTCATGGAGGTCCCACAGGCTGATGGAGACAAAAGCTGATGGAGGTACAAAAGCTGATGGAGGTTTAAACACGCTGATGGAGGTAAAACAAGCTGATGGAGAACACAAGCTGTGGAGAGGGTTAAAACAAGCTGATGGAGGTACACAGGTGTGGAGGATAACAAGATGATGGAGGTGAAACAAGCTGTAGGAGGTACAAAAAGCTGATGAAGGTGCAAGGCGATGGAGGTTATTACAACAGGCTGAGGGGTATAACAAGGTGATGGAGGTACAAAGGGCTGATGGAGTACAACAAGCTCGATGGAGGTACCCAAGCTGAGGAGGTCAAAAACAGGCTGATGGAGTACAACAGGCGATGGAGGACCACAGGCTGGGATCGGTTTTACTAAGGCTGATGGAGTAAAAGGCTGATGGAGGTACAAAACCAGCTGGGGGAGGTTACAAAGGCTATGGAGGTAGTACAAGACAACAGGCAGGTGGCCGTAAAATAGGGGCGATGGAGGTACAGTACAACCGGCTGATGGAAGGTACAAACAAGCTGATGGAGGTAAAACAGCTGATGGAGGTACAGGACAACAAGCTTGATGGAGGTACCACAAGGCTGATGGGGTGCACAGGCTGATGGAGGTACAACAGGGCGGATGGAGGTATAACAAGTCTGATGGAGGTACAAACAGCTGTCTGGGAAGTAAACAGGCTGATGGAGGTACAACAAGCTGATGGAGGTACAACAAGCTGATGGAGGTTACCCAGGTGATGGAGGTTATACAAAGCTGATGGATAGGTACAAACAAGCTGATGGAGGTCCAACAAGAGCTGATGGAGGTGCAAGGCTGATGGAGGTACAACAGGGCTGATGGGGTACAACAGGCTGATGTAGGTGCACAGGCTGATAGAGGCACAACAGGCTGATGGAGGTACAACAGGCTGATGGAGGTACAACAGGCTGATGGAGGTATAACAAGCTGATGGAGGTACAACAAGCTGATGGAGGTACAACAAGCTGATGGAGGTACAACAAGCTGATGGAGGTGTACAGGCTGCTGGAGGTACAACAGACTGATGGAGGTACAACAGGCTGATGGAGGTACAACAGGCTGATGGAGGTACAACAGGCTGATGGTGGTACAACAGGCTGATGGAGGTACAACAAGCTGATGGAGGTTACACGGGCTGATGGAGGTTACAAAGTGATGGCAGGGGATACAAGCGATGTAGGTACAACAAGCTGATGGAGATACAACAGGCTGATGGAGGTACAACAGGCTGATGGAGGTACAACAGGTTAATGGAGGTACAACAGGCTGATGGAGGTACAACAGGCTGATGGAGGTACAACAGGCTGATGGAGGTACAACAGGCTGATGGAGGTACAACAGTGATGAGGACAAAGGTGATGGAGGCAACAGGCTGATGGAGGTGCACAGGCTGAGATGGAGGTACACCAGTGATGGAGGATTACAACAAGATGAGGGAGTAGGTACAACAAGCTGATGGAGGGTACAGGTGATGGAGGTAAAACGGCTGAATGGGGTAAACAGGCGTCGGAGTAAAAAAAAAAAAGCTGATGGAGGTTAAACAGCTGATGGAGGTTACAACAAGCTGATTGAGGTACAACCAGCTGATAAGGTAAACAAGCTGATGGAGGTACAAAAAACGATGGAGCGTACAACAAGCTGATGGAGTTACAACAAAGCTGATGGAGGTGCACAAGGCTGAATGGAGGACAACAGGTGATGGAGGTACAACAAGCTGTGGCGGGGTACAACAAGCTGATGGGTTACAAAAGCTTGTGGACGGCTACAACAAGCGATGGAGGTACAACAAGCTGATGGTAGGTGGTACAGGCTGCTGGGAGGTACAACACTGACGGAGGTTACAACAGGCTGATGGAGGTACAAACAGGCTGCTGGAGGTACCAAAAAGGCTGATGGTGTGTAAAACAGATGATGAGGTACAAGAAGCTGAGGAGGTACAACAGGATGAGGGAGGGGACAAAGGTGATGGAGGGACTAAAAGCTGAGTAGGTACAACAAGTGATGGGATACAACGGTGATGGAGGTACACAAGGTGATGGAGGTACAAAGGTTTAAGGGCGGAGAGGTACAAACAGGCTGACGGAGGTTACCACAGGTGATGGAGGTACAACAGGCTGATGGAGGTTACAACAGGTGATGGAGGTAAAAAAAGTGTGGATGGTACAAACAGGCTGATGGAGGTACAACAGGCTGATGGAGGTGCACAGGCTGATGGAGGTACAACAGGCTGATGGAGGTACAACAGGCTGATGGAGGTACAACAAGATGAGGAGGGATCACGGCTGATGGACGTATAAAAACAGGATGATGGAGAGGTACACAGGCCGTTGGAGTACAAACAAGCTGATGGAGGTATAACAAGCTGATGGAGGTACAACAAGCTGATGGAGGTACAACAAGCTGATAAAGGTACAACAAGCTGATGGAGGTACAACAAGCTGATGGAGGTACAACAAGCTGATGGAGGTACAACAAGCTGATGGAGGTGCACAGGCTGATGGAGGTACAACAGGCTGATGGAGGTACAACAAGCTGATGGAGGTACAACAGGCTGATGGAGGTACAACAAGCTGATGGAGGTACAACAAGCTGATGGAGGTACAACAAGCTGATGGAGGTACAACAAGCTGATGGAGGTATACAACAGCTGAGGGGGTACAAACAGGGCTGTTGGAGGTATAACAATGATGATGTAAAACAAAGCTGATGGAGGTTTACAACAGGCTGATGGAGGTAAACAAGCGATGGAGGGTACAACAAGTGATGGAGGTTATACAACAAGTGTTGAGGAGACTAGATGCAGAGGCTGATGGAGGTACAACAGGCTGATGGAGGTGCACAGGCTGATGGAGGCAAACAGGTGACGGAGAGGTTACACACAAGCTGATGGAGGTACAAAAGGCTGATGGAGGTACAAGGCTGATGGGGACTAACAAGTGATGGGAGGTCAACAGGCTGACGGAGTACAACAGGCTGATGGAGGGTACAAACGGCTGATGGAAGGTACAACAAGCTGATGGAGGTATAACAAGCTGATGGAGGTACACAAGCTGCTGGAGGTAAAACAAGCTGAGGAACAACCAGCTGATGGAGGTACAACCAAGATGCTGGAGGTGGGAAAACAAGCTGCTGGGAGGTACAACAGGATGATGGCAGGTCAACAGGTGATGGAGTTACCACCAGGCTGAATGGAGGTTACAGCGGGTGATGGAGGTAAAGAGGTTGATGGAGGTGGTCTACAAACAGGCCTGATGGAGGGTATAACACGCTGAGATGGAGGGTACAACACCTGATGGAGGTTTACAACAAGCTGATAGAGGTACAAACAAGCGATGGAGGGCACGGTGCTGGTTAGTAACAACAGGCGTGGAGGTAAACAGCTGATGTGATGTAACAACAGCTGATGGGTACAACAGGTTAATTGGAGTGTACAAACGGTGGTGGAGGTACTAAGGTGATGGAGGTACAACCGGCTGGGGAGGTACAACAGGCTGGTGGAGGAACACAGGCTGATGGAGGTTACAGCAGGGCTGATGGAGGTAGTACCAACAGGCTGATGGGAGGTTACAACCAGTGATGGAGGTACAACAAGCTGATGGAGGTACAACAAGCTGATGGAGGTACAACAAGCTGATGGAGGTGCACAGGCTGATGGAGGTACAACAGGCTGATGGAGGTATAACAAGCTGATGGAGGTACCCAAGTGATGGAGGTAAGCAAGCTGTGATAGAGACAAACAAGGCTGATGGCGGTGCCCAGGCTGATGAGGTGCACAGGCGTGGAGAGGTAAAACGGCTGATGGAGGGTACAAACAGGTGTATGGAGGTACAAACAAGCTGATGGAGAGGTACAACAGTGAATGAGGTTAAACAAGCTGATGAGGGGACAGGCTGACGGAGGTACAAAAGGCTGATGGCGGAGGATCACAAGCGATGGAGGCTTCTCACCCTATCCCTCCCCACTGTCTAAGCCACCTCTACCTTTTTACATAATATTCCCCTATTCTTCAGTCACTCTTCTTTCCTTTCCCTCCGTTTTTAAGCAAGCTGATGGAGCGGTACAGACAAGCTGATGGAGGGTAGGTACAACAAGCTATGGAGGTGCACAGGGATGGAGGGCACAGGCTGATGGAGGTACAACAGGTGATGGAGGTCACAACAGGTGATGGAGGTTCCCAACAGGTGCTGGAGGTACAAGAGGCTTATGAGGTTACAAGAGGCTGATGGAGGTACAAGGCTGATGGAGTTTATAAACAAGCGATGAGGTACAACAGCTGATGGAGGTACAACAAGCTGATGGAGGTACAACAAGCTGATGGAGGTACACAGGCTGATGGAGGTACAACAAGCTGATGGAGGTGGACACAAGATGATTGGTATTTCTGGTACACAGGGTGATGTTGTAGGTGCACAGGTGCTAGAGGCCACAACAGGGCTGATGGAGGACAACAGGCGAAGGAGGTACTACAACAGGCCGATGGATGGTACAACAGGCTGCTGGAGTCATAACAAGCTGATGGAGGACAACAAGCTGCGGAGGTACAACCAGCTGATTGGAGGTACAAACAAGATGTGGAGGTGTTGACAGGCGCTGGAGGTACAACAGACTGAGAGGTTAAACAGGCTGATGAGGTACAACAAGATGATGGAGGACAACAAGCTTGATGGAGGAGTATAAAACAAGCTGATGAGTGAGGTATAACACGCTGATGGAGCGTACAAAAGGTGATGAGGTACAACAGGCTGATGGAGCGCGTTAAAACAGGCTGATGGCGGACAATGAGGATGATGGAAGTACAACAGACTGATGGATGCAGCGTACAACAGGCTGATGGAGGTATTAACAGGCTGATGGATGCGCGTACAACAAGGTGGTAGATGGTACAACAGGCTGGAGGGGAGGTCCAACAGCTGAATGGAGGTCTCCACAGCCAGGCCTGTATCGGAGGCTTTTTGTATTTCACAGGCTGATGGATGGTTACACAAGCATGATGAGGTAACAACAGGCTGACATGGCGGGTGTTTTTAAAACAAGCTGATGGAGCTGTACAACAACTGATGAGGATACAAAAAGCTGATTGAGGGTGACCAACAGG
Source organism: Chlamydomonas sp. ICE-L (assembly GCA_013435795.1). Lineage (NCBI taxonomy): Eukaryota > Viridiplantae > Chlorophyta > Chlorophyceae > Chlamydomonadales > Chlamydomonadaceae > Chlamydomonas > Chlamydomonas sp. ICE-L. Next base: position 499,734 of record JACBWV010000856.1, on the reverse strand, counting down.
GCTGATGGAGGTTATAACAAGCTGATGGAGGTTATAACAAGCTGATGGGAGAGATACAACAAAGCTGTAGGAGCGTACAAACCAGATGATGGAAGGTGCACAGGTGAATGGAGCAAGTACAACAGGCTGATGGAGGTACAACAGGCTGATGGAGGTACAAGAGGCTGATGGAGGTACAACAGGCTGATGGAGGTATAACAAGCTGATGGAGGTACAACAAGCTGATGGAGGTACAACAAGCTGATGGAGGTACAAACAGGACCCGATGGCAGGTAAAAAGGTTAATAGGGAAGCAGCTACAACAGGTGATGCCAGAGGTACAAGAGGCTGATGGGAGGTACAACAGGTGATGGATGGTTATATAAACAAGCTGATGGAGAGTACAACAAGCTGATGGATGGTGACAAAAGTGATATGGACGGTACAACAAGACTGAAGGAGGTGCCCACTAGGCCTGCCTGGAGGTACACAGCGGATGATGGAGGGTACAACAATGCTAGATTTGGAGGTACAAAGGCTGTATGGAGGTTAGTTTTTTTTACGCAGGTGAGGGTTTTAAAACTAGGTGATGGAGGAGGATTACAACAGCGTTAATGGAGGTACAACAGGCTGGTGGAGGTACTACAGGCTGATGGAGGTACAACAGGCGATGGCAGTACAACTAGGCTTGTGGAGCGTACAAACAGGCGGGTGGAGGGCAGCCGGTACAGCAGGCTGATGGAGGTTTGTTTTTTTTTTTGTTTTACAAAAAAACAAGGCTGATGGAGGCTACAACAAGCCTGATGGACGCGTACAACAACTGATGGAGGGTTACAACAAGCTGATGGAGGATACAGACAAGCTGATGCGAGGTACAACAGCGCTGCATGGAGGTAGCACAGGCTAGATGAGCGTACACAGGCTGCTGATAGCCGATGGTTTATAACAAGACTGAATGAGGCTTTACAACAGGCTGATGGAGCAACTAGCCAAGCTGATCGGAGGTCACAACAAGCTTGATGGAGTGCACAGGTGATGGAGAGTAGCAACAGGGCTGATGCGAGCGCGTTACACCAGGCTGATGGATGGTATACACAGGCTGATGGATGGTTGCAGTTACAACTAGGCTGATGGATGGACACAGCGCTGATGCGAGTGGTACAACAGGTGATTGAGAGGGTTTAACTAGCCTGATGGAGGTAAAACAGGCTTGCATGGAGGTACAAACAGGCAGAGATGGAGGTGCCCCAGGCTGATGGAGGTACAACAGGCTGTGATGGAAGAGTACAACAGCTGATGAGACGTCACCAGGCTACAAACAAGCCTGATGGAGTGGTGCACAGGCTGATGGAGGGTCTACAACAGAGACTGATGGAGGTACTAACAGGCTGATGGAGTGGTACAAACAAGATGATGAGCACGGTACAACAAGTCTGATGTGTACAACAAGTTGATGGAGACGTTTGGTATTACAACAAGCTGGATTGGAGGGATACCAACAAGCGGGGCAGTAAATACAGGCCCTGATGGCAGGTACAACAAGCTGATGGAGGTACAAACAAGCTGAGGAGCGTCGCACAGGCTGATGGAGGTGACAACTAGGTGATGTGGGGATACTACAAACAGCTGATGGAGGTACAACAGGCTGATGACGATTGCGTACAAGAGTGTCGTCTGATAGGAGGACAACAGGCCTGATGGAGCGTGTAATAACAAGCCTGATGGAGGCCTACACAACAGAGCTGATGGGCAAGGTACAACAAGTGATGGATTCTTTTGGTTTTTCCTTTTTTTTACAACAGGGATGATGGAGCGCTCCCTACAACAGGTTACTGGGGGTACAACAGGCTGGTCGTGGAGGTACTACCAGCTGATGGAGGGAGCAACAGCGCTTGATGGATGGTACAACAGCAGTGGTGGAAGTGGTTACAACCAGGTGATCGGCAGGTACAAAGGTGATGGAGTTACAAAAGGATGATGGGGTTACAACCGGCTGTGATGAGGTACAACAAGCTGAATGGCAAGCGCTTACAAGTACAACAAGCTCGAGGAAGGTACAAGCTATGGATGGAGTCACAACAAGTGATGGAGGTAACAACAGGCTGATGCCGAGGAGTTACACAAGCTGATGGAGGCTACAACAGGCTGAAGGAAGTACACAGCTGCATGCAGAGGTACAACACGCTGATGAGAGGTACAACAGCTGATGGCAGAGCTCACACAAGCTGATGGAGGTCAACAAGCTGATCGGAGTACACAAGCCTCGATGGAGAGTACCAACAAGATGATGGACAGTTATAACAAGATGATCGGAGGCTACAACAGGCTGCATGGAGGGTTACAACAAGCTCGATGCGAAAGGACAACCAAGGTGATTGGAGGATATACAACAAGATGTTTGGAGCCGACTACAACAAGGCTGATTTGGAGGTAGCAACAAGCTGATGGAGCGTATAACAAGTGATGAGTATACAACAAGTGAATGGAGCGGTCACAACAGGCACATGATGGCATGGTATAACAAGCTGAATGGCAGGATACAAACAAGTGTCAGAGGTACAACAAGCTGAATGGCAGTTGCACAGGCTGCTGGAAGGTACAAAGGTGATGGAGGGTACAACAAGCTGATGGATGGTATAATAAGATGGAGTGATGGAGGTTTAAACAAGCTGTGGCGGTAACAGCTCGATGGACTGAATGAGACGGTTACAAACAGGGATGACATGAATGGAGGATATATATAACAAGCTGATGAGATGGTACAACATAGCTGATGGAGATGCCAAAGGCTCGATGGATGACGTACAACGCTGATGATGAGGCGCTTACAACAGGCTGATGCGAAGGATACAACAAGCTGCATTGGAGGTGCACAGGCTGATGGAGAGGTATAACAAGAGATGGATGTGCACAGGCCTGATGGAGGGTACAAAAAGAGAATGGCGATGCACAGCTGATGGCAAGGTACAACAAGCCTAGATGGAGTGTTGCACAGTCTGATGCGAGAGACAACAAGCTGATGGAGATAGATGAACAGCTGATGCGAGACGTACAACAAGCTGATGCGAGGTGCACGGCTGATGAGGTACACAAGATGATGGAGGTACAACAGGCTGATGGGGGAGGTACAACAGGCAGATGGAGGTACACAGCATGTTGTATACACCTCCAACGGTAATCAGATAACAGGTAACAGCAGGCGGATTATAAATGGGCAATTTAGAAACTCACACCACACTCTGGGTAAAGAATGTAATCGCATGGGTGTGAACAGTTTGGGTCGGCAGTTTTTTTCTTCAGCATTCTGTAAGTCCTGTGTAGTAGCAAAAGTTTTGACGCAAGCCTGATTTCAGGATTGTGGCGTAGAACGGTTTAGTGCGGCTGTGGCGGAGCACTAAGCGCGGAGCCTCGTGGATTTTGGGGGGCAGCGCGTCACATTGGGGTTGCATCTAGTCGCTAAATTTGCGACGCGCTGCACACACAAAAAGTGTAGGTTGGGTAGTACCTGGGCGGTAAAATGGTAGCAGATATACTTATAGCGTTATCAGGGGGGGGGCAGAAAGACAGATTTTGGACCGCACCTTCGATATGGTGTCTGATTCAGATGGGAGTTGGAATTGTGGACGTTTCATACAAAAAGAGGGGGAAAATCAAGTTGGCTAAAAGTATTTTTACCCCCCCACACACCCCCACCCCCACCCCTCCTAAAACCCAATTACCTCACCCTACCCCCCCTAAAATGGGGGTCATTCGAAAGATCTTTTAAAGCCCATTTCAGTTATGCTCTTACATCTTTCATGGGGTTAC
>JACBWV010000856.1:468448-490948 GCA_013435795.1 Chlamydomonas sp. ICE-L | reverse complement strand
TTTTTTTGATTGGGGCGTAATGGTGCATGGGCCTGCATATACATCACGATATTCGAAAGCCCTCAAGGCTTCCAAGTTACAATACCGGTAAACAGTATACCGTGGTATGCATTGGGAAATATTGGACCAGGAAAGTAAGCCCCCCAGATCAAACCGTAGTTGGTAGATTTATGTTTGAACTCGCCAAGGGAATCGTTGTTAAGTTGTAGAGTTAACGTACCGTATCAGTGCTATATTTTTATAAATAATTTGGACCATGCATATTTTGAAAGTAGTCGGTAAGAAAGTAATTGGTAATAATTCACTTTGGAACTTCTGATGCTGATGCTGATGCCGATGGAGGAGCAACCCTACACCCTAAACAGACTGGAACCCTGTACATATCACATATGTAACCAAGCTCAACTTTACATGCAGTATAGAAATAGCATACATTTGTCAAAACTAACACAAAATCACAGAAACTTGGCGATATCTGCTAACTTCCAATGAAAACTAGCTTTTTTTTCTTATTACACAAAAATGTAAATCGAAGGGCCGTGGGTTGACGGTTTGGAAGCACCAGAGCACAGACCAGAGGACAGGCCAGCCGTCATTATTGTAGGGCTCAAGGATTCAACCAACTAGGAAGATCCAACATGAACTCGTTTATAAATATGTTATCTTACATACATATATATACAACTGTTATGTACTATATTCTATTGGATTTCCGTATGCATTGCACGAGGGGTAGAACCACGTGCAACTCTTCTTCTTCTTTTGATAGGACAGTCACAGTTTTTTTTCTAGTTCAAGCTTAACTTCTAATTAACTACAAGAAACTAATCAAATCCTACCCGACGCCTGACAAAAACTGACAACTGCAATATGTTGCCCGCAAGGTCAGCAAGCCGCTACGTGCCGCCCTTGTGTGTGCGCTAGCCTGGGCAGTGTGCTCATATGAAACCATGACACGTTGAAAGACTAAATGTGCTGATTCCTCTATTGAATGCAAAACGATTCCACCACATGCAGGCGATCACATGTATTTCTATTCATGCCCATAACACTTAGGGCCCCACTTTACTACCGCTAACACAACGATTGTGAATCCAGTTGGCTGAGCTCTAGTCTCAACGCAGGTAGCTTTCTCATTTAACCCGGTCAAATGGGCAAAACAGGTTCTGTCTGTGCCGAAGATGATGAGCAGCCCCATGACAGGATTGACATACTCCGAAACATCAAGAGTCAACTCCTGACTGCACAAGAAATGGTTGAAGAACTAAGACTATAGTAAGGGTTGATCAAAGCCACAGAGTGCTGTGTTCTGTTGCACCCTTCAGTCCATCAATGCATTTTATTTTTAGCCCTTCCTGTCACGGTTGGGCAAGTCCCTTCAGCCTATTTGTCCTACCCCTGGACTGTAACATACACGCATCTATCTCACTATGCGGGAGAGCAAGCCGACCTTGTGAGTCGGCGACCGCTCTTTGGCAATCTGCTTAAAGGGGTATCCCCCCACTGGCTGAGATCCTCTTCTGACCCTGCTGACCCAGGAGCATGAAGAATAGCATTGGATGCGTACGGCCACATCGCAGCGGAGGGCGTACACGTTTGACCTGCGGTGTTTCGTGCAGAATGATACACCGAAGATCCGGATTTCTGGGCCGAAACAGGTGTCTTTGCCCCCCCCCCCCTCCTCACAGACCTCCTGGGTGTCACTGCATTTGACAGGCCAGGCGATGCTGCTATTGGAATGGTTCCTGGCTCCACTCTTGGAGAAATGAGACGAGCTGGCTTGGGCGGGCTGGCTTCGAGGGGCTGGCTTGGAGACAGGGCTGGCTTGGATGCTGGCAGGTTTGGAGTCGCTGCATCCTTTGCCAACCTCTTTTTCTTGCAGGTTGACGGCGGCTGATGAGATGATTGCTCACATGATGTAGGAGAGCTGGGCCCTTCCCTCCGCCTTTTCTTGGTATCACTTGCAGGCATAGACAGAAAACATGGGGAGCTTGCTTGATCAGGTGCTGTGTGATCAGGTGCTGGGTGAGTATCCAATGGGATCTTCAAGCTCGGAGCCGGGCTCGAGAGGGTGCGTGCAAAAGTTGCATGTCGGGATGGGGTCTCCTGTCCCCCCTGCTGCTTGCTCGCACTTCCATGGAGCGAACGACAGCTTCTGAGAGGACGCCCTGCTGAGTAAGGTGTTACGCCACCAGCACACACCACCACGGGTGCTGTTGAGCAAGGTGTTGTAAGTCTCTTGGCCGACTTCTTTATCTGGCTAGCAGGTGAGGTCAGAGAGAGCAAGCCTCGCTGCTTGGATGAGGCTGGCGTGGTAGGAACCTTCTTCTTCTTCTTCTTGTTCCGCCCAAAAGTTTTGACAGCGGGGGAAATAGAGCCTTCAGGGATAGTTGGTATTGGGCTTGAAGGTAGCTTGGCCCACACACTTTTTCTGGCAGAGGACAGAGCAGCATGGGATGGCCCAGCCGCAGCTGGTGTAGGGGATGACGCTACCTCCGTCCCCTCCTCACATGACACAGACGGTGCATCGCTGGACGGCTGTCCATGGTATACATGGCCCCATGCTCTGCCCGCCTTGCCCTTGCATACGGTTGGCTGTAGATCCCGGCAGTGCCCCGTGCGGTCATGTAAGCAGCCTTCTCCCATCCCAGGCGACACTGCCTTGTTACCATCTAGCTTTGCTCTGTCCACTTCCTCGATGAAAGGACTGATGCTGACAGAAACATAATTCAGGTGCACAGCAAAAGCTACGGTCACTTGTTGACCGTCCTCCATATGTGCATCTGCCAAGGAAGGGACCTTGCCTGATCCTGCCAAGAGTGAGAGAGCTGCTGCACCAGTTGGGATCTTGTGAGAAGAGGGTACCACTGAGGCATGGCAGGGTTCATCGTGTTGGCCCTCTCGTTGAAAAGGAACTACCACATGAACCACCGCATCACAAAGACTCGTATTAAAGCCATCATCAGATGAAGCGGCTTTGGGTGAGGTTGCCCTTCCATTCTCAGCAGCACGTTTCGTCCACAAGTTTGCATTCTCTTCAGGCATGCCAGGTCTGACCATGTCGGAGGTAGTAGCTGTGTATGGCTCCAGTCTAGCGGCACGCTCAAATTTGTGAAACAGTCCGCAGGAGGCAGCTTCATTCGGAGCATCCTGCCTATTCACAGGGATAGCGCCAGAATCTGCTCCTGCGGTCAAGTCAGCCAGAGGGGCTGCAGCACAAGCCTTGGGAACCGGCTTCGTACGACCAGGCTCTGCCGCCAAAGCCTTGGAAACCTGGTTTGAACGACCAGGCTTTACAGCTAAAGACGCGATTGAAGCAGCTGTTGGAGAATGAGGCATACGAGACGTTGCACATGCAACCTCAGCAGCACACTTGCTAACTTGTTCTACAGAAGGTGTAGGCGGGATGCATGAGTCAGCATGAGCCATGGGGGAAGGGCTGGCCTCCTTGCTTGACTCCGCTGCAACAACCTGGCAAACAGGAGCAGAAATGGGACACGCCTGTAACGCTACCATGGACAAGACAGCAGCAGTAACGGCAGAGAACAGACTAATACCATTAAGAGCACCGGCCTCTTCTGCGGTGCCCTTGAGTGGCTGATCAATTGATGAGGGAAAGATGCCAGAAGCAACAGTTGCTGCATCAAGTTTGTGCTCACCCTCTAGCAAAAGATTAGGCATTGATAATGCGCATGGAGCTGCATGTGCAATGGCCAACTCTTGGGCTTTCTCAGGCTCCGCTGCAGCAACATCTGGTGCATCCCCGCACATGAGTCTAAATTCTGCCACTGAGCAAGGTGCATCTGGAGGGGCGCGAGTCACCAGTGGAGCGACTTCAGACATGGCAACATCCTCTGGCGACGGCCTAGCTTCTGACTCTGCACATGAAGCATCCTTGAGCTCCGTTGCAACAACCTCTGCTGCATTCTCACACCTACGAGCATACTCAGTCAACATGCTAGGTGCATCTGAAGGGGCACCCGCCACCACCGGAGCATCCTCAGAAATGTCCATATCCTCTGCTTCATTACGCATGGATTCCTGTTCCCATAGAGGTGGAGAGACGCACAAATCATCATCAGCAGCAGCAGCGTCAATGTCAGCAACTGGAATCGGTTTCGTTGCTTCCGGGGTGGAAATCTTGGCGGCTAGAGCCATGGGATGCTGAATGCAAAGAGGTGGAGAGACGCACAAAGCATCAGCAGCAGCAGCTGCTTCTATCTCAATTACTGGAGTCATGTTAGCAGTGGGTGTGGGGATGGAGGGGCGTGGGTGGGGCCTTGACCCTTGGACCTCTCTGCTCCTAGGCTCCTGTTTAGTAGCTGCTTTGGAAATCTTTGGCAAACATCTAGCTTCTGATGCTATGCATGGAGCTTCCTGTGCGAAAGCCAACCCTTGTGCCCTCTCAGGCTTTGCTGCAGCAGCATCTGGTGCATCCTGAAACGTAGGAGTAGGCTCTGCCACTGTGCCAGGAGCCATGGGAGGCTGAACACGTTGGACCTGCTGTGAGGCTGATTGTGTGGTGCGTGATGGCCCAATACTGAGTGGCTGTGAGCTAGGCTTTGCAGTTGGGAGCTGCCTACATGAAGCTTGCACGGCGGATTTGCCTCCACCTGTTGCAGCTTGGCGATCAGCATCACCATGAGCTGTTCTAGCAGTTGGACAGCTAGGGCCATCAGCTGGGGTCTTCTTGGGTGCAACTTGACGACCAGCATCACCATGAGCTGTTTTAACAGTTGGACAGCTAGGGCCATCAGCTGGGGTCTTCTTGGGTGCAGCTTGACGACCAGCATCACCGTGACCTGTTTTAACAGTTGGACAGCTAGGACCATCAGCTGGGGTCTTCTTGGGTGCAGCTTGACGACCAGCATCACCGTGACCTGTTTTAACAGTTGGACAGCTAGGACCATCAGCTGGGGTCTTCTTGGGTGCAGCTTGACGACCAGCATCACCGTGACCTGTTTTAACAGTTGGACAGCTAGGGCCATCAGCTGGGGTCTTCTTGGGTGCAGCTTGACGACCAGCATCTCCGTTAGCTGTTCTAGCAGTTGGACAGCTAGGGCCATCAGCTGGGGTCTTCTTTGGTGCAGCTCGACAACCAGCATCTCCATTAGCTGTTCTAGCAGTTGGACAGCTGGGGCCATCAGCTGGGGTCTTCTTTGGTGCAGCTTGACGATCAGCATCAACGTTAGCTGTTATAGCAGTTGGACAGCTAGGGCCATCAGCTGGGGTCTTCTTAGTTGGAGCCAGCATAGCTGCTCTCCGCCCTGCCTTGGTTTGATTTTGTGCAGCCTTGGGCTTGACCCCAGCAGTCAAGGTGGTCACAGATGGGACGGTAGCCGCGGCAAGTCCCAGCATAGCGCAACGTGCGGTGCCTCCCATAGGAGCACTGCAACTCCCGGGAGGTAGCTGGCGATGGGTGTGCAGCTTGCAAGCAGATCCTCCATCTTCAATACTGTCATGGAACAGAGCAGTACGCCGCATTTGCACACACTTTTCAGGCTTAGGGTCGTCAGGTTGCAAGGTCTCAGAGATGACGGACCCATCAGAAAGGGAATCTTCAGCTCCCCTTTCGCAACCCAGGTCAACACTAGAACTCAACAGCTCCGCATCAGGGGTGCCAAGTGGAGCAAGGCACGGAGAGAGTGGCGTAGATCCTGCAAGTGGCCCTGCCACGGGAGGAGCAGCTGTACTGCCAGCCTTCCCACCCTGCAGCAAACAGGGAAAGTACTTTATATGAAGGGTAACGGCTTGATATGAAAGGTAACTGCTTGATATGAAGGGTAAGCAAGCTTGATATGAAGGAACACTAAGCTTGATACAAACAAAGTCTATTTGGCATGCAGGAATACAACAAGCTTGATACATTCTTTTGTATAAGCCTGAAACCGATTGGTGATTTGAAACAGTTTCTCTCGAGATGGACTGCATGTGCTACATAGAATCACGCAGTGCTTTTTTGGCTTTGTAGCAGCTTCTAGGCAGCTCCCTGAGCCAGCCACTGGGCTACTCTGAACAATTTCAGCAGTTCAGTACAGCTGATTGCGTCAGCTTCGATGTGCACTAGGTTGCATAAGATTTGACTGGGCATCCACTAAGGGGAGCTGCTTAGAAGCTGCTGCCTTTAGCAGAAAAGAAAAGCTATGGGAATTATGCACTCTTCTACTGACTGACTGGAGTACGTAGAGAGACACACATTGTCTGCCTACTGGATAGTCTGCATAAACCTTGCCTTTGTCAAGCTGCGGGTACATTTGGAGTCTAGCAGGGCACTAGGAAATGTTGTTATCATCATCATCATCATCATTAAGTTAAGCGCTCATTTGTCAATCATTTTTTTATGACACCCTTCCCACTTGAGCATCTCATGCACATACCTTGTTAGCAGGGGCATATTTGACAACATGCTGACTCTGCAAGACTGCTCTGCTTCTTCCTGTCTGTCCAGCCATTGCCTTGGAATCCTTTGTTGACACTCCTGCATGAAATGGATCGAGTGAATTTGTCACCACTGAAATTAGTTGAGTGAATTAGTCATTTGCCATGGCCGGAAATCTTGTTCAGATATCGGAATTCCATGCACTGTTTGAGTTAATTTGTGCATCCCTACATGAAAGCGTGTGAGTGAATCCGTGAGTCCGTTAAAGAGCTTCTAACTCACATCCATTATGAAAATTGAGAATTGTTACACCTTGCCACGGGGCGTGAAGGTGAGGGAAACTTCCCGTTCGCTTGCACTGGGGAAGGTTACTGTGGGTTTTGCTTTCGCAGACTGCTGCTGCGCTTGAGCTTGGACTACCTCGCAAGCGTCCATTCTGACTCTATGCTCTATACATTTGTATATGCTCCACATACACATTTCTTTGCTCTGTACACATATTTCTATGCTCCACATACATATTTATTTCACAAGTGCTCAAGCGAAGCCATCTAAATGTTGTTGCAGCCCAGGGGTAGGCCAAATAGGCTTAAGTGACTTGCCCAACCGTGACAGGAGGGGCTAATACGAAAATAAGTACGTATGAACTGGGCCCCAACAAATTGTTTTACCGACAGAGGCCCTGAGTTCCTGCTGTAGAGATAATTAAACTTTCTGTTTATCCAGGTTTATCATCTAATTTTAAACACCATACTGACACGAAAATGTAACAGTATAATTTGACGGGAGCAAAAGTCAAATTGAGGTGGTTCCTATATTCTGCGTCGGAAAAAGCGTCGCACAATTATCGGTGAAACCATATGTCAAAACTGTATACCGACCTGATATCTTGGTTCCTGTCTCAGCTACTGTGGCAGGAAAGCTCTTCACCTCGGCACCTCCCTTCTGGGTGCTGGGTCCTGGCACCGCAAGCACTGATTCAACCGCGGACTCAAACACTCTGTAAAAGCGATACAAAACTGACAAGGCGATGGAAACCAGTGAAAGCGATACAAACCCTGTAAAAGAGATCCTGAACCCTGTAAAAGAGACAGAAGACACTCACCAGTCTTCTGGGTGCTGGCAGATGTGAATCCATTCCCCTGTGTGCGAGCTTGGGAACCCACTGCGGCCTGCTTCCTGGCCTTCTCCGCAGCAGCTGCAGCAGCTACAGGGTCGACTAGCGGACGCCACCTGTTGATCCCAGCCCTGCACGGTTGGTCACAAAGGATTTAATGGAGCCGTTTTTGCTGCTTCGGGAGTGGAAACCATGGTGGCTAGTGCCATGGGATGCTGAACGCATTCGACCTGCTGTGAGGCTGATTGTGTGGTATGTGATGGTACAGGACTGAGTGACTGTGAGCTAGGCTTTGCAATTGGGAGCTGGTCGCAAAGGATTGTGTGTGCATTGTCAGACATCAGGTGATTGTCACCGTTTCCTTTTTGAGCTACGAGTAGCAGCTTCTAGGCAGCTGGCTTGACGGAGTCAAGGGGGTTATGAATATCATAATTGTACCCCATCTGTCTGGTAAATGTTTTTCTCGGTGAGGCCGCAAGTGGAGGCCTTGATTTTCCAACATTTTAATTATTAAGTCCTATGCAGCGTCGCAAGCGACGCGGAAAATTGACGGAGTGTGTTGGCAACGGAACGAAAGGTGGCAACGGAAATGGAGCTGACCGAAGCCAGTTACTTATGAGGCAGTTGGCTGATGTGTCAGGCTTCAATATTTAGGGGGGCGGTCAAACGGACAATGGGGTAACCCTGGGGGCTCCCGCCCCCTGGAAGAGGGGGCTCCTCCAAAAACGCAAATCTCACCCATGGTAGGCTAGGCCTGATAGATTGCGCACCACAGTGGATATAAATGAAGTAAAGTTGAAGCAGAGTTGAAGTCCATATTAACTATGATGTATGATACGCCATCACACTAGGGCTGATTTACCCGCTACCTAAAGCGATTGCTACCTGGGATGTGTTTTGGCCAAACCTTTCGCTACCCTGAGACTTGAATAGGCACTGCCCCCCGAACCCCCCTCGGGGCAGCCCTTCGGGCCGACTACCCAAACCACTACCTGGAGCCCACCATAGAAAGACAAAAAATTCTTATTGCTACCAGAAAACCCTCCTTTCTGAAACCAAAACAAAGCTATGCATGACACTAACCACACAACTTACAAGTGCTCTGGATGCTTGTAGTTGACTCTAGGTGCCAGCCTGGAGGAGCTTACACCAAAGCCTTGCTGACGGCTGTCCACCTCCTCAATGCAAACCACGCCCACGCACTGAGGCTTCGGCACCTCCCGTTGGTGTGCCTTGCTAGGTGTCCCTGTGCAGCCGCATGGGCACGCCATCTTCTGACCATCACCGAAATCGACTTCAATCCTAGCGATGATGGAAGGGAGCATTTCACCTGTCAACATGTGAAGAGGGGAATATGTCACCTGTGGCCATATCCTGTGAACATGTGAAGATGTGAACATATCACCCACCAACATGTGAAGATGTGAACATATCACCTTCTAACATGTGAAGATGTGAGCATGTCACCTGTGACCATATCCCCTGAACATGTGAACACGTGAATATGTCACCTGTGGCCGTATCCCCTGAAAATGTGATGATGCGGACATATCACCTGCCAACATGTGAAGATATGAACGTGTCTCATGTGGCCATATCCCCTCAACATGTGAAGATGAGAATATGTCACCTCTGGCCTTACCCCTCAACATGTGAACATGTCACCTGTGTCCATATCACTTGGACATGTGAAGATGTATTCACACCAACCCGACCATCACCAAAATCGGCTTTAATCCTAGCGATGATGGAAGGGAGCATATCACCTGAATATGTAAGGATCAGTGGTTTTCCTTTGGGCTACAAGTAGCAGCTTCTAAGCAGCTCCCTTTCCCCGTCCTTGGGCCAAACCCAAAACTATCCAGTGCATATAAAAGCTAAAATGATGGCATTCCGGTGCAGTTGAAAGCTTTGGGCTTGACTCTGTGGCTTGCTAATGGAGCTGGCTGGAAGCTGCCATTCGTAGATAAAGAGACACATATATTACGTACACGTTTGTATCACAAAGAGGCACCAACTAGAATGCACCCGAGATTGATTGTTGGCCACAGTGCAAGCAAACGGGCTGGCCCCCTCAACCTCACGCCTCGTAATAAGGTGTGCTATTTATTTATTTATGAACCCGCGTTACATCACAAGCGAAAGGTTTCATCTGCCATGTTGCTGACCCTGATAATCTCGGAACCAGTCCCTTAACGCATCTGGGTGTCACAAAGCTTTTCTTTTCAGCTACGAGCAGCAGCTTCTAGGCAGCTCTCTGGGATCTTTCCTCATTCAAACCTGAAGCAACCTGGCGCACCTGGAAGCTGATATCGCCAGCTTTCTAGGGCTCCTGGAATATTTGAGTTCGGCCCAGTGGCAGGCTCAGGGAGCTGCCAAGAAGCTGTTGCTTGTAGCCAAAAGAAAAGCACTGAGGTGTATGCCACTTAGCACTACAGCTGTACAGATCAGTAACACCAAATTGCCAACCCACCAAGATTTGGCTTGATGCAGGAGTGAAAGAAGAGCTCCCCATTGATGTGTGCGCCTTGTGAGACGGCGCACTTTGAAGTCTCATCCATCTGATCTCCGCCATCAAGCATATTCACGAGCTTCTGGACTTGGCGCAACATCTATGAGGGACCAGAATTCAAATGTGCACTTGATGATATTGATTCCTTGAGGTTGGGCAAGTCCCTTTGGGCTGATCAACTACCCCTGGATTGTAACATACATTCATTCAGTGAGGGCATAAGGCATGTCCTTATTAGGTAGAGCTCACAATATTTATCACCCGAACTTATATTCAACCTCATAGTACCACACTGCTGATCTTCTGAACAAAAACAGGCATGTCCCAGACCAGTTTATATCCTGCTACCTAAAGCGACCACTACCTGGCACCCCGTTTTGACCAAACATTCTGCTACTCTGACACCCAACCCCCCCGGACGGCCCTTCGGGCTGCCCTACCCGAATCGAAAAACAGGCATGTCCCCGACCAGTTTATATCGTGCTACCTATAGCGACCACTACCTGGACCCCACCTTCGGAAAGTACCAAATCCCTGATAGGCTTCCAGAAGACCCCCTTTCTGAAATATATAAAAGCTATCCCAGACTCAGCAGAATCAGTTGTGCACCCACCAATCCAACCCTGCCTGATAGTATAGAAATATCTTGATTATTCAAGGTTGGGCCAGTCACTTTAGCCTTACTGGCTGCCGCCTGGACTGTAACATACGTACACCCACCAGTATTTTTAATTTCAGATGTATGCAGGCCAGGTTGAGGAGCTCCTTGGGCTACTCAAGCCTGATTTCAGGATTGTTGCGTAGCCATCGCATGGCGGAGCACGGAGCCCGGGAAGGTTGGGGCGTTCGACAGAATGGCGACGCAGTTGCGACACGTCGTGGGAAATATGTACATATAAGAAGTTTATTTTGTATAAAAACGACACCCACCTGATGGAAGTGCGCACTGTATAACATGACACTTTGTGGCTTAGAGGCTCGGAAGTCTGCGTGGTTTGGGGTAGAGATAGGCATTCAGTCCAGATACATGACTGGTACAAGAGATAGGCTTTCAGTGGAGATACATGACTGGTAGGAGATGAAGGTTCATGGGGACTATCCAAGTGGTGCAAGACAGAGATTCATAGGACATTCATGGGAGTTACATGACAGGTAGAAGATTGAGGTGCGAAGAGGATTTTACTGGAACAAATAGGTGAATCAGCATCAGCACCCGAGGCAGAGGCTGCACCTAGGCAACCAGTAGCAGCGAACAAGAACAAAAGCTACTACTTAAAACAGGTATTGTTGCATAATTTCACACGAAGCTTCCTGCTGCTATATGGGTAGTCACTTTCCTAACCCAATGGGGTAGTCAATGTTGTATAAAGCTAAGACTATGACAACTCAAGCATAATCGAGCTAAAAACCTCAGCTTCAACTTCAGTATAAGTTGGCTGGGTTAGATAATCAATTAAATGATGGTGACTCAGCAGCTGGACTCACCCAACATATGAGCGATGTGAAAACACATGCAGAGATAGTAGGATCTTTTCACCAGCTCTGTGCGGATGTCGGATGCGGACGCCAGGCCAAGATGAGCAACATCAGAACCCGTGCACCAGCTGCATAGGAACACAGGAGCACATAGAGGGGGGAGTTGGTTGAGGTGGTTGAGGTGGTTGAGATGAGCAACATCAGAACCCGTGCACCAACTGTATAGGAACACGGGAGCACATAGAATGAGGGAGTTGGTTGAGGTGGTTGAGATGAGTAACGTCAGCAACCGTGCATCAGCTGCACAGGAACACAGGAGTACATAGAAGGAGGGAGTTGGTTGAGGTGGTTGAGATGAGTAACGTCAGCAACCGTGCACCAGCTGCACAGGAACACAGGAGTACATAGAATGAGGGAGTTGGTTGAGGTGGTTGAGATGAGTAACGTCAGCAACCGTGCATCAGCTGCACAGGAACACAGGAGCACATAGAATGAGGGAGTTGGTTGAGGTGGTTGAGATGAGTAACGTCAGCAACCGTGCATCAGCTGCACAGGAACACAGGAGTACATAGAAGGAGGGAGTTGGTTGAGGTGGTTGAGATGAGTAACGTCAGCAACCGTGCACTAGCTGCACAGGAACACAGGAGCACATAGAATGAGGGAGTTGGTTGAGGTGGTTGAGATGAGTAACGTCAGCAACCGTGCATCAGCTGCACAGGAACACAGGAGTACATAGAAGGAGGGAGTTGGTTGAGGTGGTTGAGATGAGTAACGTCAGCAACCGTGCACCAGCTGCACAGGAACACAGGAGCACATAGAATGAGGGAGTTGGTTGAGGTGGTTGAGATGAGTAACGTCAGCAACCGTGCATCAGCTGCACAGGAACACAGGAGCACATAGAATGAGGGAGTTGGTTGAGGTGGTTGAGATGAGTAACGTCAGCAACCGTGCATCAGCTGCATAGGAACACAGGAGTACATAGAAGGAGGGAGTTGGTTGAGGTGGTTGAGATGAGTAACGTCAGCAACCGTGCACCAGCTGCACAGGAACACAGGAGCACATAGAATGAGGGAGTTGGTTGAGGTGGTTGAGATGAGTAACGTCAGCAACCGTGCATCAGCTGCACAGGAACACAGGAGCACATAGAATGAGGGAGTTGGTTGAGGTGGTTGAGATGAGTAACGTCAGCAACCGTGCATCAGCTGCATAGGAACACAGGAGTACATAGAAGGAGGGAGTTGGTTGAGGTGGTTGAGATGAGTAACGTCAGCAACCGTGCACCAGCTGCACAGGAACACAGGAGCACATAGAATGAGGGAGTTGGTTGAGGTGGTTGAGATGAGTAACGTCAGCAACCGTGCATCAGCTGCACAGGAACACAGGAGTACATAGAAGGAGGGAGTTGGTTGAGGTGGTTGAGATGAGTAACGTCAGCAACCGTGCACCAGCTGCACAGGAACACAGGAGCACATAGAATGAGGGAGTTGGTTGAGGTGGTTGAGATGAGCAATGTCAGCACCTGTGCACCAGCTGCATAGCAACACAGGAGCACATAGAAGGAGGGAGTGGGTTGAGGTGGTTGAGATGAGTAACGTCAGCACCCGTGCACCAGCTGCATAGGAACACAGGAGCACATAGAATGAGGGAGTTGGTTGAGGTGGTTGAGATGAGTAACGTCAGCACCCGTGCACCAGCTGCATAGGAACACAGGAGCACATAGAAGGAGGGAGTTGGTTAAGGTGGTTGAGATGAGCAATGTCAGCACCTGTGCACCAGCTGCATAGAAAAATGAAAACATATCATTATTACACCTTGCCCCAGGGCATGAGGTTGAAAGAACCTTCCTGTTTGCATTTACTGGGAAATGGTTACTGGGGGTTTCGCTTTTGCAGACCGCTACTGCACCTGCGCTCAGACTACCGTGCGACAGCATGGAGGAAGCTTCATAGGAACACAATAGCATAAATAAATAGTACGCCTTACTACGAGGCGTGGGGTTGAGTGGGGAAGCCTGTTTGCTTGCACTGGGGCCAGCCACCAACACAGGAGCACAAAAATCCTTCATGAGCTTTGTCGGGCACACATGGTTGTGAAGTTTGTGTTTGTCATAGCTTTTCTTTTCAGCAGCTTCTAGGCAGCTCCTCTGGCTTGCTACCCAGCCAAACCTAAAGCAATGTAGCTGGTGGAGTCATATTTTTCGTCACCTTGAATCTTAGGGCTTAGCCCAGTGGCTAGCTCAGAGAGCTGCCTAGAAGCTGCTGCTCGTAGCTGAAAATAAAAGCTAGAGTATGGTGTTTATCCAGCCCACCCTAACAATCTACAATGATCTTTGGTCAGTCAAAGTTGGGGAAGACCTTTTAGCCCAACTTGGCTTACCCTGATCAGTAACCTATGTAAATACTAAGGGCCTGACAACAGGCCATCTGTCCATGCCATCCCATCCCGCACCACTGCAGAGCACAATCTATTACCATCCAACTCGGATGCTGCTTATGATGATGATGATGATGATGATGATGATTAAATTTTAACTGGTGCCCTACTGGACTCCAAATGTGCTTGCGGCGTGTACTGCCCATGTGGTACACATTAGGGGTGTGGCTCACGACTGCCCCCCCCCCCCCCCCCCCCACACACACACACACCGCCGTTTTTAATTTATACATTTCCCTTGCTAGTTAAAGTGCATTCAGAGCTCGTCTCAGAAATAAGCGGCCGCAAGCTTTCATAGCAATTCAGCGTATGATTCAGAATCAACAGTCTTTCGAATCTTTTCGCATTTGGCCAAATCTACGACAATTCTCCCAGGATTCTTAAAAGTTTCGTAATTTCAGGCAAAATCTGAGTTACAAACAACGAACTAAGAACTGTTTCGAAATACCCAAATCCAAATCATCCGCTGAATTGTTTAAGGACTTGAGCTCTTGAAAAGCCGTTAAAATGGTGCATGCGAACCAATGCTTATTGTCATTTTGAAGGGACATAGAGCATTGGAAAATGAACTGCTGATGGGTGACAAACCTTGCGAGAAGTTTCCAAATTTTGGGTTTTGTTGCAACCAAGCTGGCCTCTGCTGGAGTGCACGGAAGAGCTATGCCGTTGTCCCCACAGCCTTCCTCATCATCTGGCAGTATGGAACCATCTACGGCGCCCGAGGAAATCGTATAGATATCGTAAGCTGTATCGTATACCTACAAAGGGAGAAGAAGACAATAATGCGTGTTGTGTGCGTATGGCTTGAACATATATTGAGTTTTGGGTGCATAGGATTGGTAATAATAATGAGTGCGGGGTGCTAAGAGTTGGCAATCATGATGAGTGCAGGATGCGTAGGCTTCTGTGTATTTGTACAGTCCAGGGGTAGCCAAATAGGCTAAAGAGAATTGCTCAAGCTGAAACAGGAAATGCAACAAACAAGCACTGGTGAACTGAACCCCAACAAATCGTAAACCACAGGGGCCCGTAGTTCGTGCTATGCAGATAATTATGTAGGGACACATAGGGTTGATGCTGACAATGAGTGGTAGGTGCGTGAGCTTGGTATCCACGGATTACCTGCAAATAAAGGGTCTGTTTTTCTCCTGCAAAGTAAAATCTATACGCTTGGCAACACATAATCTGTCTCACCTGATCCTGCCTGGACCGCCTAGCTTTCTCAGCCACCTCCATCCTTTTTGTTACAACTCTTTGAAGAGCTTCTTCGACACTTGGTTCTGAGCACCTGGATAGTTGGTGAGGGCAGTGTCAACACACAGGGTGTGTGGGTGATAAGTTTGGGTAAACCCCACACTAACAATCTAGGCTTTGCCACAATTGCAAGACCCAATTGTAAATTAAGCGCGGCACTGCCGCACTGTTGCTTTGCCGCTCTTAATTTGGCCCCATTTGAATTATCTGCCGGCCCTGTTAGCAATAAATGCGAATCCGCTCATAGATAGATAGATAGATAGATAGATAGATAGATAGATAGATAGATAGATGGATAGCAATATCGGACTGGCCCCCAAAATTATCGGGCGATATATCATACTATATCGTACCGTATAAACGAGCTGAAGAATATCATGCGGCTGAGGGAGATATGCAAGGTAAGGTGGTGGTAGTGGTGGTGCATAGACTGGAGAAGAGGGACTGGATAAGCGCACCAACAACTGGACTAAAGAAATCAAATGTACAGTGGTGACAGTCAAGGACATGACCAGGCATGAGTTAAGGACAGATTGGTGGCAACAGACCTTTGCAGCTGTTGCACAAGCAGCTGTGTGGAAGCCCTTGTGGCATGCTGTATCTGAGCGTAGTCGATGTGTGTGGCAATTGAGTTCAAAATGCCTTGGGTGGTTTTCGAGGGCACATCTGCTTGGGCAGGACCAACATTGTCGGTGCACACCCTAGCAGCAGCAGCAGTGGGAGTGGTCGCAGTCAAAGCCCCTGGTGGCAGTGGAGCACCCCTTGTGCATGTGTTTATATCTGTCGTCGCTGCTCTAGTGACAGCACTCCCCGCCTCCCTTGATGCGCCATTCCAACTGGTACACTGCTTTTCCAAGAAGACAGACGCCGCCCTGAAGTGGCGATCGTGAAGTGTTGTGATGTGCTAGAGGTATTGTGATGTGTTAGTTAGTGGTCTAGATTGCACGATTGTGATGTTACAGATTGTGAAATCACAAATGAAGTTGGGATTGGGGGGCTCGTATTCTGCATGGGGGAAAGGGTCCGTCTGGTACAAATAATTATGTATGGGGGGAAAGGGTCTCTCTGGTACAAAGTCGCAGTCAATAGAGGAGACTGGTGCAACATCTGTGCGCTACGCCAGTCTAGATTTACGTACTCGGAAAACCAAGGAATTTTTGACAAGACAGATTGGCACATAAATGTTTCGTGATGTTCATAAGTCCCCTCCGTCAAGCCTCAAGCATATTTGGAGTCCAGTAGGGCACCAGGAAAAATGTTAAAATCATCATCATCATCAGTAACTGATCATTAACACACTTTTCCAGGTAGAGTATCCATGCAGAGTCTAGGTTTGATGCATATCATGATATGCTTTGGTTTCTTTGAAGAACGATCTTTTGAATTTACTGATACCTGTTGAATAATATTGCTTTTACTGCCGAAGACAGCGAGCAACCAAATTGCTGGCTGGAGCCATGTAACCAAGTCCAAGTTCAAGTCTAGGTTCGAAATCATGCACAGACAAGGGGGGCAAGGGGGATAGACAAGGGGGATAAGTTATTAATGTGTTTTACCTCTCAGCCTCTTGAATCGCATCCAACGCACACAGGAGTGGATCAGGCTCATCAGCTGCAGCTGCTTGTTTGTGGCTTGTCAGGGCTGAAATGCTAGCAGGGCCTGTCCATGCGCCCTTGGTTACTTCTCCAGCCCTCAGCTCAACCCCAACTGACCTGACCGGTACGTTTTTCTGCAAGGAAGGAGCTGTAGTCAATCTGGTTGAAGGCTTACCGGTTGAAGGGGCAGCAAGGTGTTTGTTATGCTCATGTGCCTTCTGCTTTGACTCATTTACTTTGCTACCCCCATTTCCGAAGTCGACCTCTCGCCTCGTGGCAGTATTGCCACCTGGCTGAGGTACATGGTCCCGCTTGAACATTGCTATTCTGGACCCGCCTCTCCCAAGATGCTCACTACCATGGTTGGCCCCTACCAAGCTGCTGTTCTCTTTCCCCTTTGCAACAAGGGGAATCTGACTGGGCTTGGCCCTGAGGATACTTGCTGAAGACAGTTTTCCGACAGCGCGAGCCGCATCATTGGAAGCATGCACTCCAGAGTGCGGAAGGATACCCCTAGAAGGGGGAGCTGGATTCTGTTGTTGAGAGGCACCATCAGCGTTGCCCTTTCCAACGGCGTTCTTTAAGAGAGCTTCGACCTTCGGAAAGAAAAGAAGGCATCGCATATCAGTGGGGAACGGCAATATCATATCATATGATAGCATGTCACCATATTATGTCTGCAGTCTGGTTAGGCTAAAGTTACCATTTATATATAATATCACATTATTATGCAATTTGTATGATATCATATGATATCGTACTCGTCTTTGGTCAACTCTGTATGATATGCCGGTCCCTATGTATCGGGACTGACTAATATTGAGTATGATGCTTTCTCAGCTATTATTAAACATGACTAGACCCCCGCTGACTGAAAAGGCTTGGATAATTGTGTGACTGGAGCGCTCACTTGTACAAGGACAAGACAACAAGATGTGGTACTCTCCCACCCGGTACTCCCCTCTCTCACATACGCACATGAGAAAGCACAATACAAAGTGTGCTCAAACTGTGATATCTCGAAGATAAGATTTATAATAAGGGTTGTCAAGTATGATATCTTATTTATATATTTTATAGATATATCGACGCTATCATGTGATATATTGAGCAATATTGTACAATTTATAAATATATCATACACAATTGTATGCTATATCGCCCGACAATCTTGGGGGCCAGTACTATATTGATACTTACGATGCACCCCTACATAATTATACCATCTGCAAACGCTTTGGAAAGCAGGTCATTCAGGTCAGAGATTGAAACCCACCTTGCCACATAAATCCTGAAACCCCCCCTTAAGCGAAGCGCCCTCATCACCATGCGCTGCCAGAAAGCCTTCAATCTCAGGACTCGACCGCAGCCCACCCCCCTTGCTTTTGTCTGTCAGCAACGACGCAGTCAAAATGGATGGCATGTCCCCTGAATTGATTTGCTTCAATGAGAGGAAGGAGGAATGTTGCAATGGAGGCGGACCACTGCTCCCCACGGAGCTTGCGCTGGTTGGTTGGTCAAAGACAGATCTGCGAGATGTAAAAAAATACACCACAGTGGCCACGGTGATGGAGATAATCTTACATGGGACTGGAAGAGTGGGCAAGGCGAAAGCATGTGGTCTGGGAAGATATGTTTAGACAGATGTGCTCTGCATGAATCAACTAAATGCACAGTAGCCTTTATTAGCAGGCGTGAGGTTGAGGGGGCCAGCCCATTTGCTTGCACTGGGGCCAACTGCCAACTTTGTATGACACAGTTCTGTGTGCTTATTTTGTATTTTGTACCAGTATTGTGTACCATTATTTGTATGCTGTGCCATTGTGTTGATGGGGATTTGAATGTGGACAAGCAGGGACAATGCAAGAAGCAACAGGAGGGGAGATGAGCCTTGGAATGGTCTATTGGTGAGGAGGCAGGTGGGTGGGCGGGTTGGAGGGTAGGCGCCGGGGGCTAGCGGATGGGTAAGAAGTTTGTGGAGAGTTCTCCCTGGAGGCACCAGCATCCGTGCAAACAATTCCTAACAATTACCTCATGCTGGCGATGCTCGTATGTGCTCTTATGAGAACATGTCAGGTGTAAATAAGTCTTATAATTGTTATTAGATATAGAATGTTCAATTTTGTGTTGTTATTCATGAAACCTAAAATGTTGTTGTGACTAACGGACTGACTAACGGACATTTTAATTGGGGTAATCCCTTCTTAAAAAAACAAAATCATTCAGGTACCTACCTCATGCTTTCGAGAAATATACGGTAGCTGCTAGACTCTTCCCCTTCCATAGCTGGCTGAAGAGATTTGCGCAGCTCCTCGTCCTTGCTTGGGTCTGAACATTGGGGGATATGCCAATTCAAATATATGCCACAGATAATAATATAATATAATATAATTTAATATAATAATAATATATCTAATATAATAATATATCCCACGAATAATTGAGCACATTGTTCATTAATTATATGGTGAACAATTTATTTACAGATCTCTACAGATTGCTCGTCAGGACATGAATGAGCTGTTGCCCATGTAAACAACCAGTTTGTATCCAGCTTTTTTGTAGGAACAGTTGTGTGGATAAATTTGCAATGCAAGTCTGATTTCAGAATTGTGGCGTAGCACGGTATAGGGCACAGCGCGAAGCGCGGAGCCCCGGGGGGTTCGGGGGGCAGTGCGTCACACTGAGGTCGAACCGAGTCGCTCAATTTGCGACGCGTCGCACACACAAAAAACAGTGCAAACTGCTCACCACATTCGACCCAGCAAAAGCGTGCTCCAATCCTTAGCACCCCATCGCGGAGTCTTGTCAATTCCTCAGTGGCTGCAACAAGGAAGACCAGGGATCAGAGATCAGAGTAGCGTGGCAGAGACAAGAGTTGTCTCCAAGTAAACATTCAGGATTAAAAGCACAACGAAGCCAGGGTTATTTTTAAGGAAAGGAAAAGGCTTTTTGCGGAACACCATGGTGCTCCTTTTAGCCTTTTCGATGCTACTAGCAGCTTTGGGGGGCCCAAAAAGCAACCCCACATAGATATAACATGGCACCCACAAAACTACAAGGTACATAATTTAGCACTTGTGCTGCAAGTAGCACCTTGAATAAAACCCTGAACGAAGCCACAGGATATCAGGTGGTGAGGACGAGTGGGTACGCACTGCAAAGTTAGGGGATCTCCGGCACCCTTTTCTGCATGCTTATGGCACCCTTCCCACCCCCTCACTATAGCCATGGCTTCTTAGCTGATATAAGTAGAGACCGGCATATCATATGATGTTGACCAAAGGCGAGTATGATATCATACAAACTGCATCATATGATATTGTATGATAACATGATATCATATTGCTGTTTCCTAGATACAAGCACGTAACCATGTTAGATCACAGGACTTGTTCAATCTGCACAATATCAAGTCCAGAAGTCCAGAAGAGTTCAGAATTCCAGCAGTCCAGTCAGTTCAGAAGAGTTCAGGAGTCGAGTTCAGAAGAGTTCAGAAGTTCAGAATGCAAGTCGACTACCTTTCTGATCCTTCGCTGGCAGGCTGTTCGGCAAGGTAGACATGCAAATGACGATCGGCATCTCCGTCTCTGCAACACATGAGATGGTGCTTGTTAGCGTATGTGTATTCAACCATTATGATTCTTATCATGAGCATCCCCACCGTAACCACCCTCGTCTGCACCCTCAACTCTCCCATACTCATCAGCAGCAAAACGGTTTTAGCTGCACTCTATATCATCAGCGACGCAGCAGCCGCCGATATCATCAGCAGACGCTAGCAGCGGCAGCAGCAGGAGGGAGAAGGAGCAGAAGCAGATGCATCATCATCATCTCATCAGCCATATCATCATTCCATATCATCATAATACCAACATCCACATAAGCATAACACACAGCAAATTCCCATCATTTGGCACCCGGATACAGGACATTGAAAAACCGCACACGGAAGTATGTCCCCCTTCAGATCTAGCATGACCCAACGATGAATGAAGTAACCGTGTACCTGCTCCACGTGATGCTGCACAGCTTTCAAAACGGTCAGCAATCTGTCTCTCAAGCTGGCGCAGAAGATTTTCCCACTCTGGGCTCTGTGCACCTGAGTAGGTGGGTGCACGTATGTTATACTTCAGGTGATGCCACGTGGTTGGGTGTCAGGGGTGGCCCAGGAGGTGGAAGTTCAAGGGTAGCCAAATAAGTGGATGTCAGCACTGATTTGCAATGCACGCAAATGCTCTGATGAAGACAGAGTGTGAACAGTCTGCCTAGGTACCTTTTTCGTCAATCAATCATTCAACCGTGGACAGCGCTGAGACCAGACAAGTCAGCCAACGGTCTCGAAACTAACTCGATTCCGTTGCCACCTTTCGCTAGGATCACTCTTCCGCCATTTTTTAGCAGTAGAAGGCGACGAGATTGAACTGTCCCCTGCACTGTCTGGGTGATACCCATGAAACGAGAAAAACACCACACCCTACTCTCCAGCTGTCTTCTGACCTGTCGTATGGAGGAGGAATATCTTGAATGAGTAAGCTGAATGAACGGTGTGGATGGAAAGGTTGTAAACATCTGCACTACACATGTCCTCGTTGTCTCTAGAACACTAAGTAGATTTAGTTCACTACTTTAGTTCACTAGATCTCTATCCTCAATTGATTATACGCCCATTCAGCAAGCTTGGCGCTCATGCCATGGTGCATCTTGCGCAGAAAACACATACCGCTCCTGTCATCATACATCTTGCGACCAAAGTACTTGCTGCACCTGTAGGCTGCGTCCCGCAGAAAGTTCCCATGTTGGGTCATACTGCCACTGGCATGCAGTGGCCTGGGATCAAGTAGTGATGGATGTTTGCGGGGGGAGAGGAATGCCCTAAGTTAGTTGGTTGAAGGCACAGTTTGAACTCGTATGTTCAAAAGTTCTAAATCAGAGGCGTGTAGAGCTTGGAAGTGTGGCATGCAGGTACTCGGGGTGGTTGTATGCCGATAGTATACAGTTTATTATGGGAGAGAAGTCGACAGTTCCGTCTTGGGGTTGCATGGGATGTAGAATACGGGCGTGATGGGAGTGTGAGTGGGGGAGTGGGTTGTTGGTATGTCTGTTTGCGTGTGTGCCAGATGTTGGTGAGGGATGTGGGTGTAGGTGTGGATGTGGGTGTGGGATGTGGGTGTGGGTGTGGGTTGTGTGGGTGTGGGTGTGGGTGTGGGTGGTGTGGGGGGTAGAGGGGGTGGTGTGAAGGTGTGGTGAGTGGTTGTGAGTGTTGTGGGTGGCGTAGGTGGGGTGGGGGGGGGGTGGGGGGTGGGGGGGTGGGGGGGGGAGACCTTGGAATGTGGAATACTTCGTAGTGGTATACATTGGGCCCGTATTTCGCTCATCTTTACTTGACCCTCGGTTGGGCTCATTCTGCCGCTGTGAATCAATGAGTAGTTCGGAGCACTTTGCTGGCACAAGTATGCAGAGACCCAAGGACAGCGTCGAGGCAATCGCCGTCTGTCAGGGCTGGCGTCGAGCTCTCCCTCGGCAGGTTCAAATCGAACAAGCCAAGAGCATGAAGCTGTAGAAAACATGATACGACTGCACGCTTGTTGAAGTTATTGTTGCCAACGAAACGTGCTGCGGCCAGAGTTCCAAACCAAAGCTGGGCCCTGGAATAGGCCGACTTCACTACTAGATGTGTGCTTGATAGCATCGTCATGACGAGCAGTTATTCCGAGCTGGTGGGTAGGTTGGT
>JACBWV010000856.1:379299-467948 GCA_013435795.1 Chlamydomonas sp. ICE-L | reverse complement strand
GGGAGGGAACACCAGCTGATGGAGGGCCCAGGCTAGGATGGAGGTACAACAGGCTGATGGAGGTCAACAAGCTGATGGAGGTACCACAACTGATGAGGTACACACGCGGATGGAGTACAACAAGCTGAGGAGTTACAACAAGCTGATGGAGGTGTACGGCTGCTGAGGTACAACAGACTGATGGGAACAACAGGCCTGAGAAAAAAAGGGGGTTTGTTTTTTAAAAAAACCCCCCCAAAACAGGCGATGGAGTACAACCGGCTAGGTGTACAACAGGCTATGGAGGTACAACAGGCTGATTAGGTACAACATGCTGATGAGGTACAACAGGGGATGGAGGACTAACAAGCTGAAGTAGGTACACCAAGCTAGGCGATACAACAGGCGCTGATGGGTACAACAGTGCGAATGAGGTAAACAGTTAATGAGGTACAACAGCTGACGAGTACAACAGGCTGATGGAGGTACAACAGGCTGAGGAGGTACAACGGCTGATGGGTAAACAACGAGGAGGTACAACATTCTGTGGAGGTACACAGCTGAGGAGGTGTCACAGTGCTGATGGAGGTACACAGGCGATGGTAGGTACAACAAGCTGATGGAGTTATAAACGAACAGCTTATGAGGTTCACAGCTGATGGAGTACAACAGCTGATTGGCGGTAACAGCTGTTTGGGAGGTACACAAGCTATGGAGGTATAACAAGCTGAATGGCGGTACACAAGCTGATGGAGGTACAAAAAAGACCAAGCTGATAAAGGTACAACAATCGAATGGAGTACAACAACTGCTGGAGGTACAAAAGCTGAGGAGGTAAACAAGCTGATGGAGGTGCACCAGGCTGATGGAGGTACAACAGGCTGATGGAGGTACAACAGCTGATGGTAGGTACAACAGCTGATGGAGGTACAACAACTGATGGAGGTACAACAAGCTGATGGAGTACACAAGCTGATGGAAGACACAAGGTGATGGAGGTACAACAAGCTATGGAGGTCAACATGCCTGATGGGGTATAACAGCTGATGGAGTACAACAAGCTGATGGAGGTACAACAGGCTGATGGAGGTATAACAAGCTGATGGAATGTACAAACAGACTGATGGAAGGTACAACAACTGTAGGAGGTGCAGAGGCTGATGGAGGTACAACCAGGCTGATGGAGTGCACAGCTAATGGAGGGACAAAGGCTGATGGAAGGTACAATCAAGTCTGATGGAGTACAACGGCGATGGAGGTACACAGGCCTGATGGAGGCATACAGCTTATTAGGTACAACAGGCTGATGGAGGACAACAGGCTGATGGAGGTACAACAGGCTGATGGAGTATAAAACAAGCTGATGGGTGTTAACAAGCTGATGGAGGTACAACAAGCTGATGGAGGTACAACAAGCTGATGGAGGTACACAAGCGATGGAGGTACAACCAGCTGATTGAGGCATAACAGCTGATGGAGTACCACAGGCTGATGGAGGTAACAACAGGCTGATGGAGGTACACAGCTGATGAAGTACAAACTATGGAGGTTACACTAGGCTGCTGGAGTAACAACAGGCTGACGGGTAATACAATCTGATGTAGTACAACAACCTGCTGGAGGTACAACAAGCTGAGAGAGGTACAACAAGCTGATGGAGGTGCACACCTGCTGGAGTACATCAGCTGCTGGAGTACAACGCTATGGAGGGACAACAGGCTATGGAGTACAACCAGTATGGATGTACAACAGGCTGGGGAGTACAACAGGCTATGGGTTACAACAGCTGATTGAGGTACACAGGCTGGTGGAGGTACAACATGCGATGGAGACAGCATTCTGATGGAGTTCAACAAGCTGATGAGGTCAACAAGCTGAGGGGTACAACAACTGATGAGGTCACAACAATCTGATGGAGGTACAACAACTGATGGAGGTGCCAGGCTGTGAGGTACATACAGGCTGTTGGAGGTATAACAACTGATGAGGTACAACAATCTGAATGAGGTCCGCAGCTGATCTAGGTAATCACACGCTGATGGAGGTGACAACAGTCTGATGGATGTGACAGGCGATGGAGTACAACAGGCTGATGGAAGGTACAACAGCTGGTGGAGTACAACAAGCTATGGCGGTACAACAAGCTGATGGAGGTACAACAAGCTGATGAGGTGCACAGTCTTATGGAAGTACAACATCTGATGGAGTCTAAACCAAGCTGAAGGTGTACAAGCAAGCTGTGGAGTACAGCAAGCTATGGAGGTACAACAAGCTGGATGGAGTGCACAGCTGATGGAGGTCACAGGCTATTGTAGTAACAACAGTCTTATGAGTACAACAGGCTGCTGGAGGTACAACATGCGAGGGAGTACAAAGCTGATGGAGTTACAAGAGGCTGATGAGTACAACCAGTCTATGGATGAGAACAGCTGTGGGAGGTACAACAGCAGGCTGATGGAGGTACAACAAGCTGATTGTGGTCAACAATCTTATGGAGGTCCAACAACTGATGTAGGTACAACAAGCTGATGGAGGTACAACAAGCTGATGAGGTACAACAGGCTGATTGAGGTAACAACATGCTGAATGGAGTACCACAAGCTGTAGAAGGTACAACAGCTGAGTGAGGTGCACAGGCTGATGAGTACAACAGGCTGATGGAGGTACAAGAGGCTGATGGAGGTAAAGAGCTGATGGCGGTCAACATGCTGATGGAGGTACAAACCAGCTGATGGGGTCAACAACTTATTGCAAGCACAACAGCTGATGTGAGTACGCAACAGTTAATGGGGGTACAACAGCGGATGGGGGTACAAGAGGCTGATGGAGGTCAACAGGCTGATGGAGTCTAACAAGCTGATAGAGGTAAACAGGCTGATGGATGTACAACAAGCTGATAGAAGGTACAACAACTGATGGAGGTGCAACAGGCTGCGGAGGTACAACAGGCCTGATGGAGGTACAACAGGCTGATGGAGGTACACAGGCGATGGAGGTACAACAGGCTGATAGAGGTACACAGTTTAATTGGGGTACAACGGCTGGTTGAGGTACTACATGGCTGAGGTAGTTACAACAGCTGATTGAGGTACCACAGTCTGGTGGAGGTACAACACTGGTGGAGTCAAACAGCTGACTGGAGGTACAACAGCGGATGGCAGGTGCAACGAGGCGATGGAGGTACAACAGCTGATGGAGTACAACAAGCTGAGGAGGTACACAAGCTGATGGAGGTACAAAACTTATGGTGTCCAGTGATGGGAGGTACCACAATCTGATGGAGGTACAACAACTGCTGGAGGTACAACAGTCTGATGGAGGTACAACAAGCAGATGGAGGGACAACAAGCGATTGAGGTAAACAGCTGATGGAGGTACAACAAGCGATGGATGTCAACAGCCTGAGGAGGTACAACAGCTGATGGGGTCCACATCTGATATAAGGTACAACAGGCGGAGGTGGTACAACAAGCCTGATGGAGTTACAACAGGCTGATGAGGTACAACAGGCGATGGAGGTATAACAAGCTGTTGGAAGTACACAGGCTGATGAGGCACAACAGGCTGATGGAGTTACAACAGCTGATGAGTCCAACAACTGAAGAGTATACACTCTGATGAGGTACAACACGCTTGATGTCGGACCACAAGCCTGTGGAGGTACACAGACAGCTTATGAGGTACACAAGCGATGGAGGTATAACAGCTGAGGGAGGGACAAAAAAAAAAGGCGATGGAGGTACAACAGGCTGGAGGGAGGTTCAACATCTGATGGAGGTTACCAGAGGCTGATGGAGTACAACAGGCTGATGGAGACAACCTGATGTCACTCTTATAAACATGCTGATGGAGGTACAACAGGCCTGGTGGAGGTACAACATGCTGGTGGAGGTACGACATGCTGATGGATGTACAGCAGGCTGATGAGTACACCAGCTGATGGAGGTAACAACAAGCTGATGGAGTACCAACAGCTGATGGGGTAAAACAAGCTGATGAGGTACAACAGCTGATGGAGGTACAAAAGGCTGATTTAGGGTGCACGGCGATGGCTGATAACAAGCTGATGGAGTATAACAAGCTGAGAGGGTCACAAGCGGTAGGAGGTAACAACATCTAGTTGAGTGCACATGCTGATGGAGGTACAACCTGGAATGGAGGACAAGAGGCTGAATGGAGGTACAAGAGCTTGATGGAGTACCACAGCTGATGGAGGTATACCGCTTATGGAGTACAACCACCTGATGGTAGGTACCACAAGCTGTATGGATGTACAACAGCTGATGGAGTACAAACATGTTAATGGAGTATCACCAGCGATGGAGGTACAAGAGGCTGTATGAGGTTACAAGAGGCTGTAAGGAGGGTATACAGCTGATGGAGGTCAACAAGCTGATGGAGTACAACCGCTGATAGAGTGCAACAAGCTGAGGAGGTGCACAGCTGCTGGAGGTACAACATGCCCTGATGAGGTACACCGCTGATGAGGTACGACCGGCTGATGAGTAAACCGCTGATGGAGGTACAACAGGTTAATAGTTCACATCTGGTGGATGTACTACAAAATGCTGATGGAGGTACAATCAGCGATGGAGGTACAACAAGCTGGTGGAGTACAACAGGCTGGTGAGGTACAAAGCAAGCTGATGGAGGTACAACAGGCTGATGGAGGGACACAAGAACTGATGCGGTACAACCGCCTGATGGAGGACAACAAACTGAATGGAGTACCACAGCCCTGATGGAGGTGACGAGGCTGTGGAGGTACACATGGCTGATGAGGTCTAAAAACAAGCTTGGGGTACAACAAGCTTATGGAGTCCACAATCTTATGGAGGTATAAAACAAAAAAAACAACAACTGATGGAGGGTGCAGCAGGCGGATGAGTGCACAGGCTGATGAGGTCAAACATGCTGATGTAGGACAACAGGCTGATGGAAGGTACAACATGCTGATGGAAGTACCACAGGCTGATGGAGGTACAACAGGCTGATGGAGTATAACACGCTGATTGAGGTACAAACAGGCTTAATGGCGGTACAAACAGGCAGATGGAGGTGCACAGGTATGGGTACAACAGCTGATGGGGGTACAACAAACTGATGGAGGTACAACAAGCTGATGGGGTGCAACAGCTGAGGAGTGTACAACAGGCTGATGAGGTACAAGCAGGCTGATGGAGGTACACCAGCTGATGAGGTACGACAAGCTGATGGAGGTACCACAAGCTGAGGAGGTACAACAAGCTTATGTAGGTACAACAACTGATGGAGGTACAACATGCTGATGAGGTACAACACTGATGGATGTACAACAAGCTGATGGAGGTGCACAGGCTGATGGAGGTCAACATGCTTATGGAGGTACAACAGCTGATGGAGTTACAAGAGGCATGATGGAGGTACAAGAGCTGAGGGAGGTACACCAGGCTAATGGAGGTATAACAAGCACTGATGGAGGTACAACAAGCTGATGGGTAAACAACTGATGAGGTACAACAGCTGGGATGTACAACAGGTTTAATGGGGGTACAACGGCTGGTGGAGTACTACAAGTCTGATGGGTACAACAGCTGAAATGAGGTACAACACAGGCTGGTGGAGTACAACATGCTGATGGCGGTCAACGCTGATGGAGTACCCATGCTGATGGGGTACCAGGCTGATGGTACATCCAAGCTGAGGAGTCCAACACGCTGATGGAGTACAACAGCGATGGAGGTACAACAAGCTGATGGGGTACAACAAGCTGATTGGATGTACAACAATCTGATGGATGGTACAACAAAGGCTGAATGGAGGTACAACAAGCTGAATGGAGTTACAACAAGCTGATGGCGGTACAACAAGCTGATGATGTACCACAAGCTGATGGAGGTACACAAGCTGATGAGTACAACAAGCTTATGAGGTACAACAGCTGATGGAGGTATAACACTGTGAGTACAACAGGCTGATGGAGGTACAACAAGCTGTATGGAGGTGACAACAAGCTGATGAGGTACAACAAGCTGATGGAGGTACACACTTATGGAGGACAACAAGCTATGAGGTATAACCAGCTGATGGCGATACCACAGCTGATGAGGTACACCTGCTGATGGAGGTATAACAATTCTGATGGAGGTACAACAATCTGATAGGGTACAACCGCTGAATGAGGTGCACATGCGCTGGAGGTACAACAGCTGATGGAGGTACAACAAGCTATGAGGGATAATGCTGATGGAGTACAACAGCTGATGGGTTACAACAGGCTGATGGAGGTCCAACAGGCTGATGGAGATAACAAAGCTGATGGAGGTACAAACAAGCTATGGGATCACAGGGCTGATGGAGGTCCACCAGGCTGATGGAGGTACAACAGGCGATGGAGGTACAACAAGCGATGGAGGTCCAACAAGCTTGATGGAGGTTACAACAGCTTATTGTGAGTACAACAACTGATTGTAGGTACAACAGCTAGAGGTACAACATCTGATGGAGGACCACAGCTGAGGGAGGTAACACCAAGCTGATGGAGTTACCACAGGCTGATGGAGGACAACGGCTAATGGAGGTACCACAATCTGATGAGGTCAACAAGCGGATAGAGGTACAACAGTCTGATGGAGTACACAAGCTGATGGAGGGATAAACAAACGCTGATGGAGTACAACAGGCTGATGAGGTATAACAAGGCGAGGAGTCAACAACAGCTGATTGGAGGAAAAACAGGCTTATGGAGTACAACCGGCCGATGGAGGTACAACAGCTGATGGAGTATAACAATCTGATGGAGTGTACAACAAGCTGATGTGGTACACAATCTGATGGGGTAACAACAGCTGATGGAGGTACATACAAGCTGCATGGAGGTATAACAAGCTGATGGAGTCCAAAAGGCGATGAGGTCCACCCAGCTGATGGAGGTACACCAGGCTGATGGGGTACAAGAGGATGAGTACAACACGTCTTATGAGGTACAACAGGCTGATGGAGGTATAACCAGGCTGAATGAAGGTAAACAGCTGGTGATGGTACACAGGCTGGTGGAGTACAACAGCTGATGGAGGTACAGCAGCTGATGGAGGTACAACAGGCCTGATGGAAGGTATACACAAGCTGATGGAGGTACCACGGCTATGTTGGGTAAAACAGCCGATGGATGTACACCATCTGATGGAGGTATAAAACAAAAAGCTGAGTGAGGTGCACAGGCTGATGGAGGTATAACACTATCGGTTAACAGCTGATGGAGTACAACAAGCTGTAGTAGTACAACAGCTGATGGAGGTGCGCATGCTGATGGAGGTACACAGGCTGCTGAAGGTAAAAAGAGGCTGATGAGGTCCAAGAGCTGATGGAGGTACAACAGGCTGAGGAGGTACTAACAGCTGATGGAGGTACAACCCCTGATGGAGGTACAACAATCTGTGATGGAGGTACAACCGTCTTATGAGGTCAAACAGGTTTAATGTAGGTACAACAGGCTGATGGAGGTACCAGAGGCTGAATGGAGTGACAACAGGCTGGATGGGTATAACAAGCTGATGAGGTACCACAACTGAATGAGTCAACAAGCTGATAGAGTACAAAACAAGCTGAGGAGGTTGTCCAGGCTGCTGGAGTACAACAGGCTGAATGGAGGTACTACCTTGCGCTATGGAGGTACAACAGGCTTGATGGAGGTAAAACAGCTGTGGAGGTACAACAGGTTAATGGAGTACAACAGCTGGTTGAGGTACTACAGCTTATGAGGTACACAGCTATGGAGGTCAACACGGCTTGTGGAGGTACCATGCTGGTGGGGTACAGCAGGCTGATGGAGGTACAACAGGCTGATGGCGGTACACAAGCTGAGGGAGTTACAACCTCTGACGATTGAGGTACAAACAAGCGATGGAGACAACAGCTGATTGAGGTACACATCTTATGAGTGCAATGCTTATGGAGGTTACCACAGCTTGATTGCGTATAAAACAAGCTGATGAGGTACAACAGGCGATAGGATGTACAGCAAGCCTGATGGAAGGTACAACAAGCTGAAAATGGAGGTGCCACATTCTGATGGAGTGCACAGGCTGATGAGGGGGGGACAAACAGCTGATGGAGGTACAACAGCTGATGGAGACAACAGCTATGGAGTACAACCTGCGATGGAGGTACAACAGCTATGGAGGTATAACAAGCTGAGGAGGTACAACGCTGAATGGAGTACAACCGGCAGATGGAGGTGCAACAGGCGATGGAGGTACAACGTCTGATGAGGTACAACAAGCTGATGGAGGTACAGCAAGCTGACAGGGAGTGCACAGGCCAGAGAGGTACAACAGCTGATGAGGGTACAACAGGCTGATGGAGGTACAAACAACAAGCTATGCGGTCCAACAACTGATGGAGGTACAACAAGCTGAGAGGTCAACAAGCTGGGGAGGTACAACAAGCTGATGGAGGTACAACAGGCTATGGAGGTACAAGCAAGCTGCTGAGGTACAACAAGCTGATGGAGGTGCACAGGCTGATGGGGTACAACATGCTGATTAGTACAACGTCTGAAGGAGGTACACAGGCTATGGAAGGTAACAAGAGGCTATGGAGGTACAACAAGGCTGAGGGAGTATAAACAAGCTGATGGGAGGTACACAATACTGATGGAGGTACACAACTTATGGAGGTACAACAGGCTTATGGAGGGTACAACGGTTCATGAGACAAACAGGCCTGGTGGAGGTACTACATGGCTGATGGAGGTACAACAGGCTGATGGAGGTAGCAACAGCTGGTGGAGGTACAACGGCGGATTGGAGGTACAACAGCTGATGGATGTACAACAGCGATTGATGTACAAGGCTGATGGAGGTACAACAAGCTGATTGAGGAACAACAAGCTGATGGAGTTAACAACAAGCTGATGGCAGGTACACACAGGCTGATGGAGGTACAACAGGCTGATTGAGGTACAACAAGCTGATGGAAGTACAACAGTCTGATTGACGTACAAACAAGCTGATGGAGGTACAACAAGCTGTGGAGGTCCAACAGGCTGATGAGGTACAACAAGCTATGAGGTACAACAAAGCTATGGAGGTACAACAAGCTATTGAGGTACAAACAGCTGTGGAGTTATAACCAGCTGATGGAGGTACACAGGCTGCTGGAGTACAACAGCGATGGAGTGTCCAACAAGCTTATGGAGTACAACAATCTATGGCGGTACACAAGCTGATGGAGGTACAACAAGCTGATGGAGGTATAACAGCTGATCATGAGGTACAAACAACTGTGGAGTACACAGCGATGGAGGTAACAAGCTGATGGAGGTACAACAACGATAGAGGTACAACAAGCTCTTGAGGTGCACAGTCTGCTGAGGTACAACAGGCTGATGAGGTACAACAATCTGATGAGTATATAAGCTGATTGAGGTACACAACAAGCTGATGGTGTACAACGGCCTGATGGAGGTACAACCGCGATGGAGGTATAACAGCTGTGGGGTACAACATCTGATGGAGATGCACAGGCGTGGAGTACACAGGCGCTGAGGTACAACAGGCTGATGGAGGTACAACAAGCTGATGGAGGTGGCACATGCTGATGAGGCGTATAACAAGCTGGATGGAATGTGCACAGGCCTGATGGAGGTACAACACTGATGGAGATGCACAGGCTGATTTAGTACAACAGCTTATGGGTGCACAGTCTGATGGAGCTACACAAGCTGATGGAGATGCCAGGTGAGGTGAGGTACAACAAGCGATGGAGTGGCACAGGGCTGATGGGGTACAACAAGCTGATGGAGTGCACAGCTGATGGAGGTACAAACCGGCAGATGGAGGACACACAGCATGTTGTATCACCTCCACGTAATCAGATAACACAAGTAACAGCAGGCGGATTATAAATGGTCAATTTAGAACTCACACCACACTCTGGTTAAAGAATGTATCGCATGGGTGTGAACAGTTTGGGTCGGCAAGTTTTTTCTGTCAGCATTCTGGTCCTGTGTAGTCAGCAAAAGTTTTGACGCAGCCTGATTTCAGGATTGTGGCGTAGAACGGTTTAGTGCGGCTGTGGCGTAGCACTAACGCGGAGCTCGGGATTTTGGGGGGCAGCGCGTCACATTGGGTTGCATCTAGTCGCTAAATTTGCTACCTCTGCACACACAAAAAGTGTTGTTGGGTTAGTACCTGGGCGGTAAGAAGGGTAGCAGATATACTTAAGCGTTGAGCAGGGGGGGGCAGAAAGACAATTTTGGACCCGCACCTTCGATATGTGTCTGATTCCAGTGAGGTGGAATTGTTGGACGTTTTCATCAAAAAGAGGGGGAAACATCAAGTTGGCTAAATATTTTACCCCCCCACACCCCCCCACCCCACCCCTCCTAAAAACCCAATTACCTCAACCTACGCCCCCTAAAATGGGGGTCATTCGCAGATCTTTTAAAAAAGCCCATTTCGTTTATGCCTTACATCTTTTCATGGGGTTACCCAAACGTGATTTATCGCGAAGTTTAGATTTGGGCCGCTTTGGTTGAAAAAACTTTGGACCTCTCTAACTTTTGTACAACTTTATTTTGGGCTAAAACAAAAAACTTTTTTTTTTTTATATAGTTTGAGGGATAGGCTCTATCTTAAGCGAAGGTGCGGTACGGCAGCTTTTTTCTTGCCCCCCCCTCGGCGTTAATATTGGTTTGTTTGGAACTCCTGTGGTTTCTAAAAGCTAAATATAACATCTATGATTGTTTGAACACCTGTCAAAGTTGAATAGACAAAATCCCAAAGTACCTGGGGGGTAGGATGGCAGCAGAGATGGCCACAGCATTCACAAGCATCGCACTTTTAACATCTTTGACGAGTATAGACACTACCACACCACAGTCTGAGTAAAGAATGTAATCACATGGGTTGTCATAGACAGTTTGGGTTGGGAAGTACCTGGGGGGTAGCTTTCTCGTGGTAGTTCGAGCTCATGCGCAGTAGCGGTCTGCGAAAGCAAAACCCACAGTAACCTTCCGCAGTGCAAGCGACTAGGTAGTTTCCTTCAATCTCACGCCTAATGGCAAGGCGCAACATTATTTTGGCGGAGACCCCCTTCTGGGGGGCGGGAGCTCCCAGGGTTACCCATTTGTCCGTTTGTCCGACCGAAAAATTGAAGCCTGACACGTCAGCCAGCTGTCTCATAACAAACTGGCTTCGGTCATCTCCATCGTTGCCACCTTTCTTTCCGTTGCCTACACACTCCGCCAATTTTCCGCGTCGCTTGCGACGCTGCGTAAGACCTGTCAATGTTTACCTGGGGGGTAGGATGGCAGCAGAGATGCCCATAGCTTCCACACACATAGCACTTGCAAGATCGAAGATCCCACTCTGTGTACTTGCTTGAGCATGCGCCCTCATATCTCCACCAGTCCCCCTTGCCGGTAGCGTTGCAGCTAGCAAGGCCACATCGTAAACATGCGGCGGGAGCTGTCTCAGCATCTGATCGTCCAATGCAACAGTCCCTGGACATATGACCACTTTTACCACACCTGAAGCAGAGGCCTGCGCAGGCAGTACAAAGGGTGTGTTAAGGCAGGCCATAGGGTTCAGGTCATGGTGGGGGTGGGGGTGAAGGGTGTGTGTGTGTGTGTGTGTGTGTGTGTGTGTGTGTGTGTGTGTGTGTGTGTGTGTGTGTGTGCGTGCGTAGGGGGAGAGGTGGGGGGGAGGGGCAGTGAGGTTCACAGTAGGGTGTGTTAAGGCAGGCCATAGGTTGAGGTCATGGCGGGGGCTTATGTGAAGGGTGGGGGTGGGAATGCAGGGTGTGTGCATGTGTGTGTGTGTGTGTGTGTGTGTGTGTGTGTGTGTGTGTGGTGTAGGGGAGGGGTTGGGGGGGAGGGGCAGTGAGGTTCCCAGTAGGATGTGTTACGGCCATAGGGGTTAAAGTCATGGACTTTTTTAGATGAAGCAAGCATCAGTGTCCTCATCACACAATGTCTTTAAATGCAATCGCAAGCATGCACAGGGAGCTGTTTCAGCATCTCCTCCCCCAAGGCGCATCCTGGTACATGCTCCTTTGACCACACCTGAAGCACAGACCTGCGCATACGGTCCAAAGGTGTGCTAAGGCCATAGGGTTGAGGTCATGCAATGTTGGAGGTGGAATGTTTTAAGGCAGGCCACATGGTTGAAGTCATCGTAAAGGTCACGGACGGTTTTGAGGTGAAATCCCCCTCCAGCTCAGACCTCCCCCTTCTGAGCTGGGCTCTCCCTCCTACCCTGACCTCTTCCTCATATCTTCACCTCTCCCTCATGTCCAAACCTGCACCTCCTGCTCTGACCTCTCCCTTCCACCCTGACCTCTCCCTGCTACCCTGAACTCTTCCTCATGTCCTCACCCTCTCCCTCCTACCCTGAAACTCTCCCTCATATCCTCACCTCTCCCTTACACCCTGGCATCACCCTCCTACTCTGATCTCTCCTTCCGCACTGGCCTCTCCCTCTTATCCTGACCTCTCCCTCCTACCCTGGCCTCTCCCTCGTATCCTGACCACTCCCTTCCACCCAGACCTCTCCCTCCTCCTCTGAACTCTCCCTCCTGCTCTGACCTCTCCCTAATATCCCGACCTCTCCCTTCCACCCTGATCTCTCCCTCCCACCCTGACCTCTCCCTCCTACCCTGACCTCTCCCTCCCACCCTGACTTCTCCCTC
This sequence comes from Chlamydomonas sp. ICE-L, assembly GCA_013435795.1. NCBI lineage: Eukaryota > Viridiplantae > Chlorophyta > Chlorophyceae > Chlamydomonadales > Chlamydomonadaceae > Chlamydomonas > Chlamydomonas sp. ICE-L. Next base: position 455,297 of record JACBWV010000856.1, on the reverse strand, counting down.
CTACCCTGACCTCTCCCTCCCACCCTGACCTCTCCCTCCTACCCTGACCTCTCCATTCCACCCTGACCTCTTCCTCCTACCCTGACCTCTCCCTCCTACCCTGACCTCTCCCTCCTACCCTGACCTCTCCATTTCCACCCTGACCTCTCCCTGCTACCCTGAACTCTTCCTCATGTCCTCACCTCTCCCTCCTACCCTGACCTCTCCCTCCTACCCTGACCTCTCCATTCCACCCTGACCTCTCCCTGCTACCCTGACCTCTTCCTCATGTCCTCAGCCTCTCCCTTCAACTCTGTCCTCCCCCTACTATCCTGACCTCTCCGTTCCACCCTGGCATCTCCCACCTACTCAGGATCTCTCCCTTCCGCGCTCCTCTCGTCCCTCTTATCCTGCACCTCTCCCTCCTGCTCTGAACTCCCCCTCCTGCTCTGACCTCTCCCTCATATCCTGACCTCCCCCTCCAGCTCTGACTTCTCCTTCCTGCCTTGGCCTCTCCCTACTACCCCTGACATCTCCCTCCTATCCTGACCTCTTTTTTCTGCCCTGGCCTCTCCCTCAACTTACGGTTGGGGCAGTCCTGACCATCATGACCCAGTCGTGCGCACAGGTGGCAATCCTTCTTCCGAGCTGCATTCGTGAGCTCGCTATTGCCGTGCCCCACCATGCCACAGTTAAAGCACCTTCGGGACGTCTGCTCCTCCTGCGGGTAGCACATTCACAGGCTGATCGGTGGTGGGCATGGGAGGAGGTATCATGTGGCATGATGGCCATTCATGCACGTGGCTGTGCAATGGGATTATGTTGTGCGTGTGGGCCATATAAGACTTGGCATTGTGGCACGCATGCTGTGGCTGCGCCGGGTATGCGCATGGCATGTTGCAACATGTGTAACGATTTGGTAGCTGAAATGACTGATCATGCAAGGGCCTGTGCTGTTGTCTGTTCGCATGCAGGGCTTGCGGGAACACAGGTAGGCTTACACCTGCTTTGCAAGTGAAGGTGTGCGTAATACGTGTGTATTGTATGGTGTAAGGGGTGGTGCTGCCAAGCTGGCTGGTGGAACGTATGCTGTCCTGGGCGGTGCGTGTGTTAGTGAGTTGTGGTGCATGTATGGTTGTGCTGCATGCATGCTGTGGTAAACACTGGCAGGCTCACATATGCTGTCATGTGGCGGTGCTGTGTTAGATAGTGGCAGTTTGTGATGATATATGTGTTGTACTACGTCATGGATGGTGGTAACATAAACATGCAGCTCAAACATATGCTGTCTGTGATTGTGATGTGTTAGTGGCGTGCGTTGTGTTTTGTTGTGTGTGTGGTGTGTGTGTGTGTGGTGTTGTGTGGGATGTGCGTCGTGTGTGTGCTGCTCATGTGGTGGTAATACTGCGGCTCACATATGCTGTCATTTCGTGCTGTGCTGTGTTATGAATGTGTGTGTATGTAGGTGTTTTGTGCTCATGCTGCATCATGGCTGGTGAACACATGCAATCTCACCTATGCTGTGCTGTGCTGTGCTGTGTTAGGGGTGTGTGTGTGTGAGTGGGGTGGTGTGTGTTTTGTGTAGTGTGTGTGTGGTGTGTGTGGTGTTGTGTGTGTGTATTTGTGTGCCTGCATGCCTGCTGGTGGAACTGGCAGAGCCCACGCCTGCTCCCAGGCTTCATCATTAGCGAAGAACTCGAGGATCTTTGACACCTCCGCATCTCCGAGTAATGACGCCCTTGTCCAACCAGCAGGACACCGAACGGAATGCCCGGCCGCCGTTTGTTTGACATTGAATGCGACTTCTTGCTGCGGGGGCTCTAGCAGCCGAAGATTCGTTTTTCCCTGGCCGTCAGTGGCATTTGTTTTATTTTGCTTCTTCTTTTTCTCGGGCGTGCGCTTGTGTCTCCTTCGCCTCTACTACACTGACTGAAACTCTTCGACCTGCTCGCGGGAACTCGATAATACATGCCTCTTCAGTGAGAGAGCAGCTTCTACCACCCGCCGAAGCGTCCTCATCAGCAGTCTCGATGCTTGCGTTTCGCACTTTCTTCTATCACAGTGTCTATGGAAGTTTCTTCACGAACTTCGGGATCGGACATGGCTACCGAGTAGTAAAAGGACGTTAAAGTAGAGTGTTACCCGCATGCATAGCTCCGTCTCTGCAACTGAAATAATGAAATGCAAACGAGAGGTAATAAGACACGAGTAGATGACTGTGCTAAGACACAGTCAGGTAAGCCCCATTATGGGTCAGGCTGCTAATCAGTGGGGGATTGAGTGGGCAATCCTCGGTGTACGCCGACGCCAGCCGACGCCACGCTCAACCTTATCCACACTGGATCTGGTCTTTACCAAGTTAGGGGCGGCTGACCGTCCCCAAGGCTTTTTGTATCCAGGGAACGATCAATTAAAATTTCGCCAGTCTCTCTCCGTGGGTGTGTGGGTGTGGGGGGGATTGGGGATGGGGGGTGGCGGGGCCAAAGCCGAACCCCTATACCGGGAATGGCCGGCAGGAGATTGTCCCATCTCCAACTCTAAACTTGATTAATGTATTCATATTGTATGATGCAAATCAAGCGCTGGCCTAGGATTAAAAGTGTTTTGTATAGGACTGGAACCCCTGCTTGTCTCTGGATCTCCGTCTCATCTGTCCGACCTCTCTCGCCTTAACCATCCAAAGCCTCATTCCTGATGGGGCCTATCCGCACTAAGGATTCTTCACTTGGCGGACGTGCGGAACTATTTCAACTTGAGTCGGCAGTAGCCGTAATGGAAAACTTGTTGAAGTTGTGAGTCCAATCGAGCCCAGACTGGATGGAAAATCGTTTTTTGAATCGGAGGACTAAATGGTGCATGGGCCTGCATATGCATCCATTTTCCGAAAGCCTCAAGGCTTCCAAGTCAATACAGGTAAACAGTAATACCGTCTAGTCCGCGATACGCGGACACGACATATGTATAACGACATAAAGTAGGCCCCCAGATCAAACCGTATTATCTATACGATTTAATGTTTGTGGACAACACAACACACACAACGAGTGAAGCGGTGGTTAAGTTGTAGACGAACGAACGCAGGCGCGATACACATGCTCAACACAGTGTGTTAAATAAAGGTAAGTTGTGACCATATCACCATGCATTTACTAGTGAAAAGTATGGCTGACTCACGACGTGTAGGGGGGAGTCCGGGAATACAAGGGAGATGTGACAACACAAGCACTAATTAGGATACTTCTATGGCGTGGGATAGCTGGATGCCGCGATAGGAGGACAGACCCTACACCCTAAACAGTAAACTGAACGCCCTATTACGATATTCATGTGAACACCAAATAGGGTAGTGGTGCGGCGCTTCGGCACCCCAAGCTCAAAAGGTGTCAGACAGTTATAGACACATAGCAATCAGACTACTTTAACTGCATATGAAGAAAAGCAATACATTTGGTCAAAACTACTAACACAAAAATCACAGAAACTTGGCGATATCTGCTAACTTCCAATGAAAACTAGCTTTTTTTTCTTATTACACAAAAATGTAAATCGAAGGGCCGTGGGTTGACGGTTTGGAAGCACCAGAGCACAGACCAGAGGACAGGCCAGCCGTCATTATTGTAGGGCTCAAGGATTCAACCAACTAGGAAGATCCAACATGAACTCGTTTATAAATATGTTATCTTACATACATATATATACAACTGTTATGTACTATATTCTATTGGATTTCCGTATGCATTGCACGAGGGGTAGAACCACGTGCAACTCTTCTTCTTCTTTTGATAGGACAGTCACAGTTTTTTTTCTAGTTCAAGCTTAACTTCTAATTAACTACAAGAAACTAATCAATCCTACCCGACGCCTGACAAAAACTGACAACTTCAATAGTGTTGCCCCGCAAGGTCACAAGCGGCTAACGTGCCGCACTTGTGTTGTGGCGCTTCCTGGGCAGTGTGCTCATATGAAACCATGACACGTTGAAAGACTAAATGTGCTGATTCCTCTATTGAATGCAAAACGATTCCACCACATGCAGGCGATCACATGTATTTCTATTCATGCCCATAACACTTAATGGCCCGCACTTTACGTACCAGCTAACACAACTATTGTGAATCCAGTTGGCTGAGCTCTAGTCTCAACTCAATGTAAGCTTTCTCAGTTACACCGGTCAAATGGGCAAAACATTTCTGTCTGTGCCGCAAGATGAGAGCACCCCATGACATGATTTACATACTTCCGAAAACATCCAGAGTCTACTCCCTGACTGCACAATAATGGTTGAAGAACTAAGACTATACAGTAAGGGTGTTACGTCAAAGCCCACAGAGTGCTGTGTTCTTGTTGCTGCCCTCAGTCCATTCAATGCATTTTTATTTTTAGTCCTTCCTGTCACGGTTTGGGCCAGTACCCTTCGGCCTATTGTGTCCTAACCCCTGGACTGTCAACATAGCACAGCATCTATCTCACATGTGCGGGAGAGCAAGCCGACCTTGTGTGAGTCCGGCTACCGCTCCTTTGGCTATCTGCTTAAAGGGGTATCCCCCCACTGGCTGAGATCTCTTCTGACCCTGCTGGACCCAGGAGCATGAAGAATAGCATGGATGCGTACGGCCACATCGCATCGGAGGGCGTACACGTTTTGACCTGCGGTGTTTCGTGCAGAAATGATACACCGAGATCCGGATTTCTGGGCCGAAACAGGTGTCTTGTGCCCCCCCCCCCCCCTCCTCACAGACCTCCGGGGTGTCACTGCATTTGACAGGCCAGGCGATGCTGCTATTGGAATGGTTCCTGGCTCCACTCTTGGAGAAATGAGACGAGCTGGCTTGGGCGGGCTGGCTTCGAGGGGCTGGCTTGGAGACAGGGCTGGCTTGGATGCTGGCAGGTTTGGAGTCGCTGCATCCTTTGCCAACCTCTTTTTCTTGCAGGTTGACGGCGGCTGATGAGATGATTGCTCACATGATGTAGGAGAGCTGGGCCCTTCCCTCCGCCTTTTCTTGGTATCACTTGCAGGCATAGACAGAAAACATGGGGAGCTTGCTTGATCAGGTGCTGTGTGATCAGGTGCTGGGTGAGTATCCAATGGGATCTTCAAGCTCGTAGCTGGGGCTCGATGAGGGGTGCGTGCAAAGTTGCAATGGCGTGATGGGGTCCTCCTGTCCCCCCTTTCTGCTTGCCCTCGCTACTTCATGGAGGAACTATAACGACAGCTTCTGAGAGGACGCCCTGCTGAGTAAGGTGTTACGCCACCAGCACACACCACCACGGGTGCTGTTGAGCAAGGTGTTGTAAGTCTCTTGGCCGACTTCTTTATCTGGCTAGCAGGTGAGGTCAGAGAGAGCAAGCCTCGCTGCTTGGATGAGGCTGGCGTGGTAGGAACCTTCTTCTTCTTCTTCTTGTTCCGCCCAAAAGTTTTGACAGCGGGGGAAATAGAGCCTTCAGGGATAGTTGGTATTGGGCTTGAAGGTAGCTTGGCCCACACACTTTTTCTGGCAGAGGACAGAGCAGCATGGGATGGCCCAGCCGCAGCTGGTGTAGGGGATGACGCTACTTTGAGCGATGGAGTTATCATTCACGGGGCCCAAAGGTACTCAAATCATCCGTCCCCTCCTCACATGACACAGACGGTGCATCGCTGGACGGCTGTCCATGGTATACATGGCCCCATGCTCTGCCCGCCTTGCCCTTGCATACGGTTGGCTGTAGATCCCGGCAGTGCCCCGTGCGGTCATGTAAGCAGCCTTCTCCCATCCCAGGCGACACTGCCTTGTTACCATCTAGCTTTGCTCTGTCCACTTCCTCGATGAAAGGACTGATGCTGATCAGAAACCATTCAGCTGCACACAGCAAAAGCCTCGGCTCACTTGTTGACCGTTCCTCCATTGTGCAGCGGTCAAAGGAAGGGCACCTTGCCTGATCCTGCCAGAGTGCGAGAGCTCTCGCCACCAGTTGGGAATCTTGTTGAAGAGGTACCACTGAGGCATGGACAAGGGTTTCATCGTGTTGGCCCTCACCTCCTCGTTGGTAAGGAACTACACATGACCACCCATCACAAAGACTCGTATTAAAGCCATCATCAGATGAAGCGGCTTTGGGTGAGGTTGCCCTTCCATTCTCAGCAGCACGTTTCGTCCACAAGTTTGCATTCTCTTCAGGCATGCCAGGTCTGACCATGTCGGAGGTAGTAGCTGTGTATGGCTCCAGTCTAGCGGCACGCTCAAATTTGTGAAACAGTCCGCAGGAGGCAGCTTCATTCGGAGCATCCTGCCTATTCACAGGGATAGCGCCAGAATCTGCTCCTGCGGTTACACGTCCGCACATAGGGTCTGCAGCAAAGCCTTGGGAACCCGTCTTCGTACGACCAGGCCGGCGACCAAAGCCTTGGAAACCTTGTTGAAACGACCAGGCTTTACCGCTAAAAGGACGCGAATTGAAGCAGCTGTGAGAATGAGGCATCAAAAAAAAAAAACCGATAACGTGCACATCAACCTCAGCAGCAACTTGCTAACTTGTTCGTATCAGAAGGTGTAGGCGGGTGCATGAGTCATCATGAGCTGGGGGAAGGGCTGGCCCTCCTTGCTTGACTCCCAACGCTGCAACACACCTGGCAAACAGAGCAGAATGGACACGCCTGTAACGCTCCATGGGACAAGACAGAGCAGTAACGTCAGAGAACAGACCTAATACATTAAGAGCACCGGCCTCTTCTGGCGGTGGCCCTGAGTGGCTGATCAATGATGAGAAAAGATGCCAGAATCAACCTTGCTGCACTCAAGTTATGTGCTCACACCCCTAGCCAAAAGATTAGGCATTCGATAATGCGCAGGAGCTGCATGTGTCAAAATGGCCAACTCTTGGGCTTTCTCAAGCTTCCGCTGCAAGCAACCTCTGAGTGCACATCCCATCCCCCGGCACATGATCTAAATTCTTCCACTGAGCAGTCATCTGGAGGGGCGCGATCCCAGTGGAGCACTTCAGACATGCAAACATCCCGCTGCGCGTCCTAGCTTCTGCCTCTGTCACATGAATCTCCTTTTCTCCTTGTCACAACCTCTGCTGCATTCGCACCCACAGATACTCCGTCCACATTCTAGGTGCATTAATGTACACCCACGCCACCCCCTACCTGAGCATCTCAGAAATGTACATATCCTCTGCTTCATTAACCGCATGGATTCCTGTTTTCCCATAATGTGGATAGACCCAATCCTCATCACACACAGGTCAATGCAAGCAACTGCGAAGCGGTTTCTTTGCTCTCCAGGGGTGGAATCTTTGCGGCTAGAGCCATGGTATGCTGATTTCCATAGGTGGAGAGCACCACAAAAGCATCACACAGCAGCTGCTTCTATGCTCAATTAACTGAGGTCATGTTAGCAGTGGGTGTGGGGATGGAGAGGTCGTTGGTGCGCCTTGACCCCGTGACCTCTTGCATGCTCCTAGGCTCCTGTTTAGGTACTTAGTAGCTGCTTTGGAATCCTTTCTTTGGCAAACATCTAGCTTCTGATCTTGGCATGGGCTTCCTGTGCGAAGCCAACCCTTGCCCTCTCAGCTTTGCTGCAGCAGCACTCTGGTGCTCATGAAACGTAGGTAGTAGGCTTCTGCCACTCGTGCCATGAGCCATGGGGGCTGAACCGTGGACCCTTCTGTGATGCGGCTGATTGGCTGGTGCGGATGCGCCCAATACTGAGTTCTCAGTGAGCTAGGCTTTGCAGTTGGGAGCTTCCTACATGCAGCGTGCCACGGCGGATTTTTGGCGGATCAGCATCACCATGAGATGTCTGCTAGCAGTTGGACAGCTGGGCCATCAGCTGGGGTATTCTTGGGTGCAATTGACGACAGCATCACCATGAGCTGTTTTAACAGTTGGACAGCTAGGGCCATCAGCTGGGGTCTTCTTGGGTGCAGCTTGACGACCAGCATCACCGTGACCTGTTTTAACAGTTGACAAGCTAGGCCATCAGCTGGGGGTCGTCTTGGGCAGGTGAGACCAGCATCACCGTGACCTGTTTTTAACAGTTGGACAGCTAGGACCATCGCTGGGGTCTATTGGGTGCAGCTGACGACCAGATCACCGGACCTGTTTAACAGTTGGACAGCTAGGGCCATCAGCTGGGGTCTTCTGGGGTGCCAGCTTGACGACCAGATCTCCGTAGCTGTTCTAGCAAGTTGGCAGCTGGGCCATCAGGCTGGGGTCTTCTTTGGTGCAGGCAACCAGCACTCTCCATTAGCTGTTCTAGCAGTTGGACAGCTGGGGCCATCAGCTGGGGTCTTCTTTGGTGCAGCTTGACGATCAGCATCAACGTTAGCTGTTATAGCAGTTGGACAGCTAGGGCCATCAGCTGGGGTCTTCTTAGTTGGAGCCAGCATAGCTGCTCTCCGCCCTGCCTTGGTTTGATTTTGTGCAGCCTTGGGCTTGACCCCAGCAGTCAAGGTGGTCACAGATGGGACGGTAGCCGCGGCAAGTCCCAGCATAGCGCAACGTGCGGTGCCTCCCATAGGAGCACTGCAACTCCCGGGAGGTAGCTGGCGATGGGTGTGCAGCTTGCAAGCAGATCCTCCATCTTCATACTGTCATGGAACAGAGCAGTACGCCGCATTTGCACACACTTTTCAGGCTTAGGGTCGTCAGGTTGCAAGGTCTCAGAGATGACGGACCCATCAGAAAGGGAATCTTCAGCTCCCCTTTCGCAACCCAGGTCAACACTAGAACTCAACAGCTCCGCATCAGGGGTGCCAAGTGGAGCAAGGCACGGAGAGAGTGGCGTAGATCCTGCAAGTGGCCCTGCCACGGGAGGAGCAGCTGTACTGCCAGCCTTCCCACCCTGCAGGCAAACAGGGAAAGTACTTTATATGAAGGGTAACGGCTTGATATGAAAGGTAACTGCTTGATATGAAGGGTAAGCAAGCTTGATATGAAGGAACACTAAGCTGATACAACAAAGTCTTTGGCATGCAGGAATACAACAAGCTTGATACATTCTTTTGTATAAGCCTGAAACCGATTGGTGATTTGAAACAGTTTCTCTCGAGATGGACTGCATGTGCTACATAGAATCACGCAGTGCTTTTTTGGCTTTGTAGCAGCTTCTAGGCAGCTCCCTGAGCCAGCCACTGGGCTACTCTGAACAATTTCAGCAGTTCAGTACAGCTGATTGCGTCAGCTTCGATGTGCACTAGGTTGCATAAGATTTGACTGGGCATCCACTAAGGGGAGCTGCTTAGAAGCTGCTGCCTTTAGCAGAAAAGAAAAGCTATGGGAATTATGCACTCTTCTACTGACTGACTGGAGTACGTAGAGAGACACACATTGTCTGCCTACTGGATAGTCTGCATAAACCTTGCCTTTGTCAAGCTGCGGGTACATTTGGAGTCTAGCAGGGCACTAGGAAATGTTGTTATCATCATCATCATCATCATTAAGTTAAGCGCTCATTTGTCAATCATTTTTTATGACACCCTTCCCACTTGAGCATCTCATGCACATACCTTGTTAGCAGGGGCATATTTGACAACATGCTGACTCTGCAAGACTGCTCTGCTTCTTCCTGTCTGTCCAGCCATTGCCTTGGAATCCTTTGTTGACACTCCTGCATGAAATGGATCGAGTGAATTTGTCACCACTGAAATTAGTTGAGTGAATTAGTCATTTGCCATGGCCGGAAATCTTGTTCAGATATCGAATTCCATGCACTGTTTGAGTTAATTTGTGCATCCCTACATGAAAGCGTGTGAGTGAATCCGTGAGTCCGTTAAAGAGCTTCTAACTCACATCCATTATGAAATTGGAGAATTGTTACACCTTGCCACGGGGCGTGAAGGTGAGGGAAACTTCCCGTTCGCCTTGCACTGGGGAAGGTTACTGTGGGTTTTGCTTTCGCAGACTGCTGCTGCGCTTGAGCTTGGACTACCTCGCAAGCGTCCATTCTGACTCTATGCTCTATACATTTGTATATGCTCCACATACACATTTCTTTGCTCTGTACACATATTTCTATGCTCCACATACATATTTATTTCACAAGTGCTCAAGCGAAGCCATCTAAATGTTGTTGCAGCCCAGGGGTAGGCCAAATAGGCTTAAGTGACTTGCCCAACCGTTACAGGAGGGGCTAATACGAAAATAAGTACGTATGAACTGGGCCCCAACAAATTGTTTTACCGACAGAGGCCCTGAGTTCCTGCTGTAGAGATAATTAAACTTTCTGTTTATCCAGGTTTATCATCTAATTTAAACACCATACTGACACGAAAATGTAACAGTATAATTTGACGGGAGCAAAAGTCAATTGAGGTGGTTCCTATATTCTGCGTCGGAAAAAGCGTCGCACAATTATCGGTGAACCATATGTCAAAACTGTATACCGACCTGATATCTTGGTTCCTGTCTCAGCTACTGTGGCAGGAAAGCTCTTCACCTCGGCACCTCCCTTCTGGGTGCTGGGTCCTGGCACCGCAAGCACTGATTCAACCGCGGACTCAACACTCTGTAAAAGCGATACAAAACTGACAAGGCGATGGAAACCAGTGAAAGCGATACAAACCCTGTAAAAGAGATCCTGAACCCTGTAAAGAGACAGAGACACTCACCAGTCTTCTGGGTGCTGGCAGATGTGAATCCATTCCCCTGTGTGCGAGCTTGGGAACCCACTGCGGCCTGCTTCCTGGCCTTCTCCGCAGCAGCTGCAGCAGCTACAGGGTCGACTAGCGGACGCCACCCTGTTGATCCCAGCCCTGCACGGTTGGTCACAAAGGATTTAATGGAGCCGTTTTTGCTGCTTCGGGAGTGGAAACCATGGTGGCTAGTGCCATGGGATGCTGAACGCATTCGACCTGCTGTGAGGCTGATTGTGTGGTATGTGATGGTACAGGACTGAGTGACTGTGAGCTAGGCTTTGCAATTGGGAGCTGGTCGCAAAGGATTGTGTGTGCATTGTCAGACATCAGGTGATGTCACCGTTTCCTTTTTGAGCTACGAGTAGCAGCTTCTAGGCAGCTGGCTTGACGGAGTCAAGGGGGTTATGAATATCATAATTGTACCCCCATCTGTCCTGGTAAATGTTTTCTCGGTGAGGCCGCAAGTGGAGGCCTTGATTTTCCAACATTTTAATTATTAAGTCCTATGCAGCGTCGCAAGCGACGCGGAAATTGACGGAGTGTGTTGGCAACGGAACGAAAGGTGGCAACGGAAATGGAGCTGACCGAAGCCAGTTACTTATGAGGCAGTTGGCTGATGTGTCAGGCTTCAATATTTAGGGGGGGGCGGTCAAACGGACAATGGGGTAACCCTGGGGGCTCCCGCCCCCTGGAAGAGGGGGCTCCTCCAAAAACGCAAATCTCACCCATGGTAGGCTAGGCCTGATAGATTGCGCACCACAGTGGATATAAATGAAGTAAAGTTGAAGCAGAGTTGAAGTCCATATTAACTATGATGTATGATACGCCATCACACTAGGGCTGATTTACCCGCTACCTAAAGCGATTGCTACCTGGGATGTGTTTTGGCCAAACCTTTCGCTACCCTGAGACTTGAATAGGCACTGCCCCCCGAACCCCCCCTCGGGGCAGCCCTTCGGGCCGACTACCCAAACCACTACCTGGAGCCCACCATAGAAAGACAAAAATTCTTATTGCTACCAGAAAAACCCTCCTTTCTGAAACCAAAACAAAGCTATGCATGACACTAACCACACAACTTACAAGTGCTCTGGATGCTTGTAGTTGACTCTAGGTGCCAGCCTGGAGGAGCTTACACCAAAGCCTTGCTGACGGCTGTCCACCTCCTCAATGCAAACCACGCCCACGCACTGAGGCTTCGGCACCTCCCGTTGGTGTGCCTTGCTAGGTGTCCCTGTGCAGCCGCATGGGCACGCCATCTTCTGACCATCACCGAAATCGACTTCAATCCTAGCGATGATGGAAGGGAGCATTTCACCTGTCAACATGTGAAGAGGGGAATATGTCACCTGTGGCCATATCCTGTGAACATGTGAAGATGTGAACATATCACCCACCAACATGTGAAGATGTGAACATATCACCTTCTAACATGTGAAGATGTGAGCATGTCACCTGTGACCATATCCCCTGAACATGTGAACACGTGAATATGTCACCTGTGGCCGTATCCCCTGAAAATGTGATGATGCGGACATATCACCTGCCAACATGTGAAGATATGAACGTGTCTCATGTGGCCATATCCCCTCAACATGTGAAGATGAGAATATGTCACCTCTGGCCTTACCCCTCAACATGTGAACATGTCACCTGTGTCCATATCACTTGGACATGTGAAGATGTATTCACACCAACCCGACCATCACCAAAATCGGCTTTAATCCTAGCGATGATGGAAGGGAGCATATCACCTGAATATGTAAGGATCAGTGGTTTTCCTTTGGGCTACAAGTAGCAGCTTCTAAGCAGCTCCCTTTCCCCGTCCTTGGGCCAAACCCAAAACTATCCAGTGCATATAAAAGCTAAAATGATGGCATTCCGGTGCAGTTGAAAGCTTTGGGCTTGACTCTGTGGCTTGCTAATGGAGCTGGCTGGAAGCTGCCATTCGTAGATAAGAGACACATATATTACGTACACGTTTGTATCACAAAGAGGCACCAACTAGAATGCACCCGAGATTGATTGTTGGCCACAGTGCAAGCAAACGGGCTGGCCCCCTCAACCTCACGCCTCGTAATAAGGTGTGCTATTTATTATTTATGAACCCGCGTTACATCACAAGCGAAAGGTTTCATCTGCCATGTTGCTGACCCTGATAATCTCGGAACCAGTCCCTTAACGCATCTGGGTGTCACAAAGCTTTTCTTTTCAGCTACGAGCAGCAGCTTCTAGGCAGCTCTCTGGGATCTTTCCTCATTCAAACCTGAAGCAACCTGGCGCACCTGGAAGCTGATATCGCCAGCTTTCTAGGGCTCCTGGAATATTTGAGTTCGGCCCAGTGGCAGGCTCAGGGAGCTGCCAAGAAGCTGTTGCTTGTAGCCAAAAGAAAAGCACTGAGGTGTATGCCACTTAGCACTACAGCTGTACAGATCAGTAACACCAAATTGCCAACCCACCAAGATTTGGCTTGATGCAGGAGTGAAAGAAGAGCTCCCCATTGATGTGTGCGCCTTGTGAGACGGCGCACTTTGAAGTCTCATCCATCTGATCTCCGCCATCAAGCATATTCACGAGCTTCTGGACTTGGCGCAACATCTATGAGGGACCAGAATTCAAATGTGCACTTGATGATATTGATTCCTTGAGGTTGGGCAAGTCCCTTTGGGCTGATCAACTACCCCTGGATTGTAACATACATTCATTCAGTGAGGGCATAAGGCATGTCCTTATTAGGTAGAGCTCACAATATTTATCACCCGAACTTATATTCAACCTCATAGTACCACACTGCTGATCTTCTGAACAAAAACAGGCATGTCCCAGACCAGTTTATATCCTGCTACCTAAAGCGACCACTACCTGGCACCCCGTTTTGACCAAACATTCTGCTACTCTGACACCCAACCCCCCCGGACGGCCCTTCGGGCTGCCCTACCCGAATCGAAAAACAGGCATGTCCCCGACCAGTTTATATCGTGCTACCTATAGCGACCACTACCTGGACCCCACCTTCGGAAAGTACCAAATCCCTGATAGGCTTCCAGAAGACCCCCTTTCTGAAATATATAAAAGCTATCCCAGACTCAGCAGAATCAGTTGTGCACCCACCAATCCAACCCTGCCTGATAGTATAGAAATATCTTGATTATTCAAGGTTGGGCCAGTCACTTTAGCCTTACTGGCTGCCGCCTGGACTGTAACATACGTACACCCACCAGTATTTTTAATTTCAGATGTATGCAGGCCAGGTTGAGGAGCTCCTTGGGCTACTCAAGCCTGATTTCAGGATTGTTGCGTAGCCATCGCATGGCGGAGCACGGAGCCCGGGAAGGTTGGGGCGTTCGACAGAATGGCGACGCAGTTGCGACACGTCGTGGGAAATATGTACATATAAGAAGTTTATTTTGTATAAAAACGACACCCACCTGATGGAAGTGCGCACTGTATAACATGACACTTTGTGGCTTAGAGGCTCGGAAGTCTGCGTGGTTTGGGGTAGAGATAGGCATTCAGTCCAGATACATGACTGGTACAAGAGATAGGCTTTCAGTGGAGATACATGACTGGTAGGAGATGAAGGTTCATGGGGACTATCCAAGTGGTGCAAGACAGAGATTCATAGGACATTCATGGGAGTTACATGACAGGTAGAAGATTGAGTGCGAAGAGGATTTTACTGGAACAAATAGGTGAATCAGCATCAGCACCCGAGGCAGAGGCTGCACCTAGGCAACCAGTAGCAGCGAACAAGAACAAAAGCTACTACTTAAAACAGGTATTGTTGCATAATTTCACACGAAGCTTCCTGCTGCTATATGGGTAGTCACTTTCCTAACCCAATGGGGTAGTCAATGTTGTATAAAGCTAAGACTATGACAACTCAAGCATAATCGAGCTAAAAACCTCAGCTTCAACTTCAGTATAAGTTGGCTGGGTTAGATAATCAATTAAATGATGGTGACTCAGCAGCTGGACTCACCCAACATATGAGCGATGTGAAAACACATGCAGAGATAGTAGGATCTTTTCACCAGCTCTGTGCGGATGTCGGATGCGGACGCCCAGGCCAAGATGAGCAACATCAGAACCCGTGCACCAGCTGCATAGGATACACAGGAGCACATAGAGGGGGAGTTGGTTGAGGTGGTTGAGGTGGTTGAGATGATCAGCACGTGCAGTCAGTGCACCGGACAGGAACACAGGAGCACATAGAATGAGGGAGTGTTGGGTGGTTGAGATGAGTAACGTCAGCAACCGTGCATCAGCTGCATAGGAACACAGGAGTACATAGAAGGAGGGGAGTTGGTTGAGGTGGTTGAGATGAGTAACGTCAGCAACCGTGCACCAGCTGCACAGGAACACAGGAGCACATAGAAGGAGGGAGTTGGTTGAGGTGGTTGAGATGAGTTTAACGTCAGCAACCGTGCATCAGCTGCACAGGAACACAGGAGCACATAGAAGGGGAGGGAGAGTTGGTTGAGTTGGTTGAGCTGAGGTAACGTCAGCAACGGCCCAGCTGACAGGGAACACAGGAGCACATAGAATGAGGGAGTTGGTTGAGGTGGTTGAGATGAGCAACGTCAGCACTGTGCACCAGCTGCATAGCAACACAGGAGCACATAGAAGGAGGGAGTGGGTTGAGGTGGTTGAGATGGAACTAAGGCAGGCACCGTGCACCCAGCTGCATAGGACACGAGCACATAGAATGAGGGAGTTGGTGAGGGTGGTTGAGATGAGTAACGTCAGCACCCGTGCACCAGCTGCATAGGAACACAGGAGCACATAGAAGGAGGGAGTTGGTTAAGGTGGTTGAGATGAGCAAGTCAGCACCTTTGTGCACCAGCGGCATAGAAAATGAAAAACAATCATTATTACACCGTGCCCAGGCATGCAGGTTGAAAGAACTTCCTGTTTGCATTTAACTGGGGAAATGGTTACGGGTGGGTTTGCTTTGCAGACCGCTCCTTGCACCTGCTCTCAGACTACTTTGGACAGGCAGCATGGAGGAAGCTTCATAGGAACACAATAGCATAAATAAATAGTACGCCTTACTACGAGGCGTGGCGGTGGCGTGGGAAAAAGCCTGTTGCTTGCATGGGCCAGCCACCAACACAGGAGCACAAAAATCCTTCATGAGCTTTGTCGGGCACACATGGTTGTGAAGTTTGTGTTTGTCATAGCTTTTCTTTTCAGCAGCTTCTAGGCAGCTCCTCTGGCTTGCTACCCAGCCAAACCTAAAGCAATGTAGCTGGTGGAGTCATATTTTTCGTCACCTTGAATCTTAGGGCTTAGCCCAGTGGCTAGCTCAGAGAGCTGCCTAGAAGCTGCTGCTCGTAGCTGAAAATAAAAGCTAGAGTATGGTGTTTATCCAGCCCACCCTAACAATCTACAATGATCTTTGGTCAGTCAAAGTTGGGGAAGACCTTTTAGCCCAACTTGGCTTACCCTGATCAGTAACCTATGTAAATACTAAGGGCCTGACAACAGGCCATCTGTCCATGCCATCCCATCCCGCACCACTGCAGAGCACAATCTATTACCATCCAACTCGGATGCTGCTTATGATGATGATGATGATGATGATGATGATTAAATTTTAACTGGTGCCCTACTGGACTCCAAATGTGCTTGCGGCGTGTACTGCCCATGTGGTACACATTAGGGGTGTGGCTCACGACTGCCCCCCCCCCCCCCCCCACACACACACACACACCGCCGTTTTTAATTTATACATTTCCCTTGCTAGTTAAAGTGCATTCAGAGCTCGTCTCAGAAATAAGCGGCCGCAAGCTTTCATAGCAATTCAGCGTATGATTCAGAATCAACAGTCTTTCGAATCTTTTCGCATTTGGCCAAATCTACGACAATTCTCCCAGGATTCTTAAAAGTTTCGTAATTTCAGGCAAAATCTGAGTTACAAACAACGAACTAAGAACTGTTTCGAAATACCCAAATCCAAATCATCCGCTGAATTGTTTAAGGACTTGAGCTCTTGAAAAGCCGTTAAAATGGTGCATGCGAACCAATGCTTATTGTCATTTTGAAGGGACATAGAGCATTGGAAAATGAACTGCTGATGGGTGACAAACCTTGCGAGAAGTTTCCAAATTTTGGGTTTTGTTGCAACCAAGCTGGCCTCTGCTGGAGTGCACGGAAGAGCTATGCCGTTGTCCCCACAGCCTTCCTCATCATCTGGCAGTATGGAACCATCTACGGCGCCCGAGGAAATCGTATAGATATCGTAAGCTGTATCGTATACCTACAAAGGGAGAAGAAGACAATAATGCGTGTTGTGTGCGTATGGCTTGAACATATATTGAGTTTTGGGTGCATAGGATTGGTAATAATAATGAGTGCGGGGTGCTAAGGGTTGGCAATCATGATGAGTGCAGGATGCGTAGGCTTCTGTGTATTTGTACAGTCCAGGGGTAGCCAAATAGGCTAAAGAGAATTGCTCAAGCTGAAACAGGAAATGCAACAAACAAGCACTGGTGAACTGAACCCCAACAAATCGTAAACCACAGGGGCCCGTAGTTCGTGCTATGCAGATAATTATGTAGGGACACATAGGGTTGATGCTGACAATGAGTGGTAGGTGCGTGAGCTTGGTATCCACGGATTACCTGCAAATAAAGGGTCTGTTTTTCTCCTGCAAAGTAAAATCTATACGCTTGGCAACACATAATCTGTCTCACCTGATCCTGCCTGGACCGCCTAGCTTTCTCAGCCACCTCCATCCTTTTTGTTACAACTCTTTGAAGAGCTTCTTCGACACTTGGTTCTGAGCACCTGGATAGTTGGTGAGGGCAGTGTCAACACACAGGGTGTGTGGGTGATAAGTTTGGGTAAACCCCACACTAACAATCTAGGCTTTGCCACAATTGCAAGACCCAATTGTAAGTTAAGCGCGGCACTGCCGCACTGTTGCTTTGCCGCTCTTAATTTGGCCCCATTTGAATTATCTGCCGGCCCTGTTAGCAATAAATGCGAATCCGCTCATAGATAGATAGATAGATAGATAGATAGATAGATAGATAGATAGATAGATGGATAGCAATATCGGACTGGCCCCCAAAATTATCGGGCGATATATCATACTATATCGTACCGTATAAACGAGCTGAAGAATATCATGCGGCTGAGGGAGATATGCAAGGTAAGGTGGTGGTAGTGGTGGTGCATAGACTGGAGAAGAGGGACTGGATAAGCGCACCAACAACTGGACTAAAGAAATCAAATGTACAGTGGTGACAGTCAAGGACATGACCAGGCATGAGTTAAGGACAGATTGGTGGCAACAGACCTTTGCAGCTGTTGCACAAGCAGCTGTGTGGAAGCCCTTGTGGCATGCTGTATCTGAGCGTAGTCGATGTGTGTGGCAATTGAGTTCAAAATGCCTTGGGTGGTTTTCGAGGGCACATCTGCTTGGGCAGGACCAACACTTGTCGGTGCACACCCTAGCAGCAGCAGCAGTGGGAGTGGTCGCAGTCAAAGCCCCTGGTGGCAGTGGAGCACCCCTTGTGCATGTGTTTATATCTGTCGTCGCTGCTCTAGTGACAGCACTCCCCGCCTCCCTTGATGCGCCATTCCAACTGGTACACTGCTTTTCCAAGAAGACAGACGCCGCCCTGAAGTGGCGATCGTGAAGTGTTGTGATGTGCTAGAGGTATTGTGATGTGTTAGTTAGTGGTCTAGATTGCACGATTGTGATGTTACAGATTGTGAAATCACAAATGAAGTTGGGATTGGGGGGCTCGTATTCTGCATGGGGGAAAGGGTCCGTCTGGTACAAATAATTATGTATGGGGGGAAAGGGTCTCTCTGGTACAAAGTCGCAGTCAATAGAGGAGACTGGTGCAACATCTGTGCGCTACGCCAGTCTAGATTTACGTACTCGGAAAACCAAGGAATTTTTGACAAGACAGATTGGCACATAAATGTTTCGTGATGTTCATAAGTCCCCTCCGTCAAGCCTCAAGCATATTTGGAGTCCAGTAGGGCACCAGGAAAAATGTTAAAATCATCATCATCATCAGTAACTGATCATTAACACACTTTTCCAGGTAGAGTATCCATGCAGAGTCTAGGTTTGATGCATATCATGATATGCTTTGGTTTCTTTGAAGAACGATCTTTTGAATTTACTGATACCTGTTGAATAATATTGCTTTTACTGCCGAAGACAGCGAGCAACCAAATTGCTGGCTGGAGCCATGTAACCAAGTCCAAGTTCAAGTCTAGGTTCGAAATCATGCACAGACAAGGGGGGCAAGGGGGATAGACAAGGGGGATAAGTTATTAATGTGTTTTACCTCTCAGCCTCTTGAATCGCATCCAACGCACACAGGAGTGGATCAGGCTCATCAGCTGCAGCTGCTTGTTTGTGGCTTGTCAGGGCTGAAATGCTAGCAGGGCCTGTCCATGCGCCCTTGGTTACTTCTCCAGCCCTCAGCTCACCCCCAACTGACCTGACCGGTACGTTTTTCTGCAAGGAAGGAGCTGTAGTCAATCTGGTTGAAGGCTTACCGGTTGAAGGGGCAGCAAGGTGTTTGTTATGCTCATGTGCCTTCTGCTTTGACTCATTTACTTTGCTACCCCCATTTCCGAAGTCGACCTCTCGCCTCGTGGCAGTATTGCCACCTGGCTGAGGTACATGGTCCCGCTTGAACATTGCTATTCTGGACCCGCCTCTCCCAAGATGCTCACTACCATGGTTGGCCCCTACCAAGCTGCTGTTCTCTTTCCCCTTTGCAACAAGGGGAATCTGACTGGGCTTGGCCCTGAGGATACTTGCTGAAGACAGTTTTCCGACAGCGCGAGCCGCATCATTGGAAGCATGCACTCCAGAGTGCGGAAGGATACCCCTAGAAGGGGGAGCTGGATTCTGTTGTTGAGAGGCACCATCAGCGTTGCCCTTTCCAACGGCGTTCTTTAAGAGAGCTTCGACCTTCGGAAAGAAAAGAAGGCATCGCATATCAGTGGGGAACGGCAATATCATATCATATGATAGCATGTCACCATATTATGTCTGCAGTCTGGTTAGGCTAAAGTTACCATTTATATATAATATCACATTATTATGCAATTTGTATGATATCATATGATATCGTACTCGTCTTTGGTCAACTCTGTATGATATGCCGGTCCCTATGTATCGGGACTGACTAATATTGAGTATGATGCTTTCTCAGCTATTATTAAACATGACTAGACCCCCGCTGACTGAAAAGGCTTGGATAATTGTGTGACTGGAGCGCTCACTTGTACAAGGACAAGACAACAAGATGTGGTACTCTCCCACCCGGTACTCCCCTCTCTCACATACGCACATGAGAAAGCACAATACAAAGTGTGCTCAAACTGTGATATCTCGAAGATAAGATTTATAATAAGGGTTGTCAAGTATGATATCTTATTTATATATTTTATAGATATATCGACGCTATCATGTGATATATTGAGCAATATTGTACAATTTATAAATATATCATACACAATTGTATGCTATATCGCCCGACAATCTTGGGGGCCAGTACTATATTGATATCCCTACTTACGATGCACCCCTACATAATTATACCATCTGCAAACGCTTTGGAAAGCAGGTCATTCAGGTCAGAGATTGAAACCCACCTTGCCACATAAATCCTGAAACCCCCCCTTAAGCGAAGCGCCCTCATCACCATGCGCTGCCAGAAAGCCTTCAATCTCAGGACTCGACCGCAGCCCACCCCCCTTGCTTTTGTCTGTCAGCAACGACGCAGTCAAAATGGATGGCATGTCCCCTGAATTGATTTGCTTCAATGAGAGGAAGGAGGAATGTTGCAATGGAGGCGGACCACTGCTCCCCACGGAGCTTGCGCTGGTTGGTTGGTCAAAGACAGATCTGCGAGATGTAAAAAAATACACCACAGTGGCCACGGTGATGGAGATAATCTTACATGGGACTGGAAGAGTGGGCAAGGCGAAAGCATGTGGTCTGGGAAGATATGTTTAGACAGATGTGCTCTGCATGAATCAACTAAATGCACAGTAGCCTTTATTAGCAGGCGTGAGGTTGAGGGGGCCAGCCCATTTGCTTGCACTGGGGCCAACTGCCAACTTTGTATGACACAGTTCTGTGTGCTTATTTTGTATTTTGTACCAGTATTGTGTACCATTATTTGTATGCTGTGCCATTGTGTTGATGGGGATTTGAATGTGGACAAGCAGGGACAATGCAAGAAGCAACAGGAGGGGAGATGAGCCTTGGAATGGTCTATTGGTGAGGAGGCAGGTGGGTGGGCGGGTTGGAGGGTAGGCGCCGGGGGCTAGCGGATGGGTAAGAAGTTTGTGGAGAGTTCTCCCTGGAGGCACCAGCATCCGTGCAAACAATTCCTAACAATTACCTCATGCTGGCGATGCTCGTATGTGCTCTTATGAGAACATGTCAGGTGTAAATAAGTCTTATAATTGTTATTAGATATAGAATGTTCAATTTTGTGTTGTTATTCATGAAACCTAAAATGTTGTTGTGACTAACGGACTGACTAACGGACATTTTAATTGGGGTAATCCCTTCTTAAAAAAACAAAATCATTCAGGTACCTACCTCATGCTTTCGAGAAATATACGGTAGCTGCTAGACTCTTCCCCTTCCATAGCTGGCTGAAGAGATTTGCGCAGCTCCTCGTCCTTGCTTGGGTCTGAACATTGGGGGATATGCCAATTCAAATATATGCCACAGATAATAATATAATATAATATAATTTAATATAATAATAATATATCTAATATAATAATATATCCCACGAATAATTGAGCACATTGTTCATTAATTATATGGTGAACAATTTATTTTACAGATCTCTACAGATTGCTCGTCAGGACATGAATGAGCTGTTGCCCATGTAAACAACCAGTTTGTATCCAGCTTTTTTGTAGGAACAGTTGTGTGGATAAATTTGCAATGCAAGTCTGATTTCAGAATTGTGGCGTAGCACGGTATAGGGCACAGCGCGAAGCGCGGAGCCCCGGGGGGTTCGGGGGGCAGTGCGTCACACTGAGGTCGAACCGAGTCGCTCAATTTGCGACGCGTCGCACACACAAAAAACAGTGCAAACTGCTCACCACATTCGACCCAGCAAAAGCGTGCTCCAATCCTTAGCACCCCATCGCGGAGTCTTGTCAATTCCTCAGTGGCTGCAACAAGGAAGACCAGGGATCAGAGATCAGAGTAGCGTGGCAGAGACAAGAGTTGTCTCCAAGTAAACATTCAGGATTAAAAGCACAACGAAGCCAGGGTTATTTTTAAGGAAAGGAAAAGGCTTTTTTGCGGAACACCATGGTGCTCCTTTTAGCCTTTTCGATGCTACTAGCAGCTTTGGGGGGCCCAAAAAGCAACCCCACATAGATATAACATGGCACCCACAAAACTACAAGGTACATAATTTAGCACTTGTGCTGCAAGTAGCACCTTGAATAAAACCCTGAACGAAGCCACAGGATATCAGGTGGTGAGGACGAGTGGGTACGCACTGCAAAGTTAGGGGATCTCCGGCACCCTTTTCTGCATGCTTATGGCACCCTTCCCACCCCCTCACTATAGCCATGGCTTCTTAGCTGATATAAGTAGAGACCGGCATATCATATGATGTTGACCAAAGGCGAGTATGATATCATACAAACTGCATCATATGATATTGTATGATAACATGATATCATATTGCTGTTTCCTAGATACAAGCACGTAACCATGTTAGATCACAGGACTTGTTCAATCTGCACAATATCAAGTCCAGAAGTCCAGAAGAGTTCAGAATTCCAGCAGTCCAGTCAAGTTCAGAAGAGTTCAGGAGTCGAGTTCAGAAGAGTTCAGAAGTTCAGAATGCAAGTCGACTACCTTTCTGATCCTTCGCTGGCAGGCTGTTCGGCAAGGTAGACATGCAAATGACGATCGGCATCTCCGTCTCTGCAACACATGAGATGGTGCTTGTTAGCGTATGTGTATTCAACCATTATGATTCTTATCATGAGCATCCCCACCGTAACCACCCTCGTCTGCACCCTCAACTCTCCCATACTCATCAGCAGCAACACCGGTAGCTGCACTCTATTTATCATCAGCAGAAGCAGCGCCGATATTCATCAGCAGAAGCAGCAGCGGCAGCAGCAGGAGAAGGAGCAGCAGCAGCTTCATCATCATCATCATCATCATCATCATCATCATCATCATCATCATCATAACCACCATCACCATCAGCATAACCACCATCATCAAATTCACCATCATTTGGCCCCCAGGATACAGGACATACAACCCGCACACGGAAGTATGTCCCCCTTCAGATCTAGCATGACCCAACGATGAATGAAGTAACCGTGTACCTGCTCCACGTGATGCTGCACAGCTTTCAAAACGGTCAGCAATCTGTCTCTCAAGCTGGCGCAGAAGATTTTCCCACTCTGGGCTCTGTGCACCTGAGTAGGTGGGTGCATGTATGTTATACTTCAGGTGATGCCACGTGGTTGGGTGTCAGGGGTGGCCCAGGAGGTGGAAGTTCAAGGGTAGCCAAATAAGTGGATGTCAGCACTGATTTGCAATGCACGCAAATGCTCTGATGAAGCCTGAGTGAACATGTTCTGCTAGGTACCCTTTTTCGTCAATCCATCCATTCACCCGTCTGACCGCGCTGAAGCCCGACAAGTCAGCCAACGGTCTCGTAACTAACTCGCTTCCGTTGCCACCTTTCGCTCGCGATCACTCTCCGCCATTTTTTAGCGTCGCAGGCGACGCTGCATAGAACTTGTCCCCTGCATGTCTGTGTGATACCCATGACAACGAGTAACACCACACCCTACTCTACAGATGTGCTTTCTGACTGTATGGTGGATGACTATCTTGAATGAGTAAGCATGAATGGAGGTGGTGGAAAGGTTGTACAACATCTGCACATACACCTGTCCTCCGTGTCTCTAGAACACTAAGTATTTAGTTCACTACTTTTCTAGTTCACTAGATCTCTAATCCTCAATTGATCATACGCCCATTCAGCAAGCTTGGCGCTCATGCCATGGTGCATCTTGCGCAGAAAACACATACCGCTCATGTCATCATACATTGCGACCAAAGTACTTGCTGCACCTGTAGGCTGCGTCCCGCAGAAAGTCCATGTTGGTCATACTGCCAAACTGTCCATGCAGGCCTGGGTCAAGGTGATGGATTGCGTGGGGAGAGGAATGCCCTAAGTTAGTTGGTTGAAGGCACAGTTTGAACTCGTATGTTCAAAAGTTCTAAATCAGAGGCGTGTAGAGCTTGGAAGTGTGGCATGCAGGTACTCGGGGTGGTTGTATGCAGATATGACTACAGTTTATTTAATGGGGAGAGAGTCGACATTTCCGTTGTGTGCATGTGCATGTAGCATACGGGTGATGGGAGTGTGAGTGGGGGAGTGGGTTGTTGGTATGTCTGTTTGCGTGTGTGCCAGATGTTGGTGAGGGATGTGGGTGTAGGTGTGGATGTGGGTGTGGGATGTGGGTGTGGGTGTGGGTGTGGGTGTGGGTGTGGGTGTGGGTGTGGGTGGTGTGGGTAGAGTGGGTGGTGTGAGTGTTGTGAGTGCTGTGAGTGTTGTGGGTGGCGTAGGTGGGGTGGGGGGTGGGGGGTGGGGGGGGGGGGGGGGGAGACCTTGGAATGTGGAATACTTGTAGTGGTCTTACATTTGCCCAGTATTTCGCTCATCTTTACTTGACCCTCGGTTGGGCTCATTCTGCCGCTTTGAATCCATGAGTACGTTCCGTAGCACTTTGCTGGCACAATTCTGCAGAGACAGAGACAGAGTCGAGCAATCGCCTCTGTCAGGGCTGGAGTCGAGCTCTCCCTCGGCAGGTTCAAAGTCGCACAAGGCCAAGAGCCTGAGCTGTTGAACATGATCCGACTGCCCGCTTTTGAAGTTCATTGTTGCCAAGCAACGTGCTGCGGCCAGAGTTCAAACAAAGCTGGCCCTGGAATTAGGCCGACTTCACTCATAGATGTGTGCTGATCGCATCGTCATGACGAGCATTTACTTCCGAGCTGGTGGGTAGGATTGGTCCTCTTTATTTGCTATTTGATTCGGATGGTTGTTTGGTTTGCTCGGCCCCTTCTGTCACATGGATGGAGCGGGCGCGAGCGACATGGAGCTGCTTGCGTCAGTTGGGTTTGAATTCGAACTGTTCGTACTGTGCGGAATGGTGAAGTGGGGTGGGTTCGGGTGGGTTCGGGTGGGGTGGGTGGGGTCTAGTCGGGTCTAGTCGGGTCTAGTGGGGTCAAGCAGAGGGCGGATCGCGGTAGGTGGGGTGCAGCCCAGGGGTGCAGCCAGAGGGATTGGGACCATTGGGACCCCGGGCCTGGTGGGTCCAGGGGGTGGGTCCAGGCGGGTCAAGGGTGGGTCCCCCGGTAGGTCCCTGGTGGGGTAGGGTCCCGGGGGCGGGGGTGGGTGCTTGGGTGGGGTCGGGGTGGGTGGGTGGGTGGGTGGGTCAGTTGGGTGCAGTCGGGTACAGTCCCTGGCGGGGGCGGGGGCCAGTGGCGGGGGGGCACGTACTTGCTGGCGTGGGGTTTATGAGCAGCATGAGAAGAAGCTGTGTGCCTCCTCATCAGACCATCTAGTCTTTTATGTTATAAAAATACACACTACAATCAGCATGCTTGCAGACGTGGGGTTTCTGAACAGCATGAGAAGAAGCTGTGTGCTTCATTCGACCATCTAGTATTTTAAAATACATACTACACCCAGCCAGTTGTTTTAATAGCGTGATGGAGTGAGACATTTTTTGGCGGAGCCCCCTCTTCATGGAGGCGGGAGCCCTCAGGGTTACCCATTTGTCCGTCTGTCCGTCCGAAAAATTCTTACCCGCCCGACACGTCAGCCAACACTCGCCTAATCTAACTCGCTAACTTCGGTCAGCTCCATCGTTGCCACCTTTTGTTCCGTTGCTCACACACTCCGCCAATTTTCCGCGTCGCTTGCACAGGAGTTGTTAGGCTTGGCCTCAGGCGGAGGTCCAGGCTAAGGTTGAGGCTGGGGCTGAGTCAGCTCGGTTGAGGCGCTGAAGTGTTCATTAGTTCAACCTCTTAATCTCCTCCAGGGAACTATCGCAACAAGACGATCTAGGTTTTGCCGCCCAGGGAATCATGAGGGTGTGTGGTGGGATAGGATCAGAATGATCAAGGGGGGCATTCAAGGGGATGAGCTGATGCTGATCAAAGTTGTTGCAAGGGAAAAAAGATCATACTCGGCTGGTGAAATAGGTCAGTAAATAATGGTAGCAGATAATGAACAATCACAAACAGAAACATCAGGCCCGAGATCATTGCAAGCAAACTGGCTGCCTGACTTGTGGGACACTGGGGGGGGGGGGGAGGGCTAAAATCCTGCAGTGAATTCGATCTCATAATTTCCTTTGTAACTCTCACATGATGGTCTCGCTCAACATGACGCCCAAGGAACCCATCGCATCACTATTCAGAGGTGCTCCACTGTCAATGACTGAAAGACCCTTGCCATTGCTCTTGCGGGGGGAGAGAGATAAATTTAAGGTTGCGGTAGATCAAAGAAAATACCCACCTTGCAACTAGCACATTCACATGAGGCAGCACACGAATCGAGCAGTCGAGGCATTGATTGCGAATATGAGACTCATAACCTGTGTCTCTTTCGATAGCTCCGTCATCATATACATCTCAAGTTTATTCTACCCGCAAGTGGTGAGGAGTAGCCGGTATGAAGGCCGATGACCCCTGATATGCCATACAATTAAAGCAAAACTAAGTAAGCAAGAAAGCACAAAATAAAACATTAATTTCAGCACTCCAGCTTTTCATTAGTACATATGAACATGAAAAATCCACATGGAGCGGGCGGTTTGTGGCGTTATGTCAATGAGTTCATAAATGAAGGGACTGGATACATACCGATGTATTCTTTTTTGACAATAATGCTTTAAATGTTCTTGTCACTACGGGAAAAATGATTCCTCTGCATTACCTGATGTACAATCCAGGAGTTGAAGGGCGAGAGAAGCTTCCTCTGTGCATCCAAGAATGTATGAAGAGACCGGATCAAGTGTTTTTTATAGGTATGATTAGTTGGTCGGGCCCCTAGGGGAGACAGACCTATGCGTTATTTATGCGAATTCTTCGGATTATTGACATTTTTCGAGTCGTCACATCTTCAAGGTTCCCCAAGAAAGCCGGTGAAATCAGCCGGTTAAACCTACATCCTCGCACCCAATGTTCGATTCCCGTTGGGGGCGGATTACCTCGGGGCGCCCTTTTTCGCGTTCGGATCTCAGGGTTGCGGACTGTGGACGCGGCGTTTTCATTTGCCGTTGGTCGTCCCCCTTAGGGTGTGTTTCCACAGAGATTTTCGCGTCCCCGGAAACAAAAAGTAAACCCTCCCCGGTGCCAGGTAGGCAATTTTGTTTCCACAGGGGTTCCCCGGGGTCTCCCCGGAGAATCCCCGGAGTTCCAGGTCGGCAAATCTTCGCGACTGGTCGTCGAATCTTTACCCCTGGGTATTTTTGAATATTTCGAATTTTTTACGAAAATGACGGTTAAAAGTACAAAACGGACGATTAACGACTTTCCCCTGGCTTTCCAGGAGAAAAGTTTCGGGGGAACATGCCGCCCACCCCTGGAGATTTTGGAGTCTCCCCGGAGTCTACATCAGCATCCCAGGAGAATCGCCGCAGGGTCGAGACACAAAATCGACAAGGCGTGCCATTGTTTTGCGTTGTGACAACTTCAGCTTTTATTCACAACGGCTCTCTCTTTTGTTCTGTCGCTTGGGCTTCCCGTGGATTGGGGTCCAGCAGTTGACCTGTCAGCTCAACTGAACCCAACCGAAACTCCCCGGAGAATCCCGAAGTCTCTGGGGCGAATCAAGGACTTCGGGATTCTCCGGGGATTGTTAGTTGGGTTCAGTTGAGCTGACAGGTCAATTGCTGGACCCCAATCCACGGGAAGCCCAAGCGACAGAACAAAAGAGAGAGCCGCTGTGAAGTAAAAGATGAAGTTGTCACAACGCTAACGATGACACGCCTTATCGATTTCGTGTCTCGACCCTGCGGTGATTCTCCTGGGATGCTGATGTGGACTCCGGGAAATGCTGATGTGGACTCCGGGGAGACTCCAAAATCCCCAGGGGTGGGCGGCATGTTCCCCCAAAACTTTTCTCTTGGAAAGCCAGGGGAAAGTCGTTAATCGTCCGTTTTGTACTTTTAACCGTCATTTTTCGTAAATATTTCGAAATATTCAAAAATACCCAGGGGTAAAGATTCGACGACCTGTCGCGAAGATTTGCCGACCTGGAACTCCGGGGATTCTCCGGGGAGACTCCGGGGAACCCCTGTGGAAACAAAATTGCCTACCTGGCACCGGGGAGGGTTTATTTTTTGTTTCCGGGGACGCGAAAATCTCTGTGGAAACACACCCTCAGTTGGGCTGCCAGGTCGACTCCTGGAACCTAATCCACGGGAAGGCCAAAAAGTCCTGTGGAAACACACCCTTAGGGTGGATTCCCATTGGGGCAGGATGGGTCTGGATGGGTCGTTAGAGATGAGATGAGATCGAAAAACAAGTGACCACTTGCACACTTGTCGACTTAACGTACTTTGGACACCGTACTAAGTACGTCGCTGCTGAGCTAGCATGCTGCGGACATTCTGTAAAGACAATTCTGCCCGTGGTCTGGTCTCGAGCTTGCGACGTACGGGTGCCTTGCTGATGCCAGCCTCTGAGTTCTATATAAAAAACTTCTCTTACATTACAAAATTACAGCCCAGTGAGATGTTCTGCCAAGAGATGAACTGCAGTACTGATGTACATTGTGTTACCAAACTGCGAGATTGAAAAACAAGTGACCACTTGCACACTTGTTTGACCAAATTGCAGTTGCAGGTTATTCGTGAGTTTTTGTTTTCTGTGCTGTAGTTTATATCATTGTCTAGGCTATCGATTTTTGATATATTTATACATGCGCCTCCTCCCAATCGTGGTCGTGGACCGTTAGTGCTGCCGACTATCCGTGTCCCTATGCCCGTTTATACCATTGAGTTATGTTCCGCTCCTAGCCGACTTGCCGCTAAAAGAGGACCAAATTGCCGTGCGAGTAATTCACGAGTATCCGTTTTCAGTACTATAGTTCATCTCAATGACTTGGCCACCAATTTTTGATTTGTCTATACCTGCGCCTCCTCTTGTACCTGCTCGTGAACCACTCAGTGTTGCTAGCGGATATACCATTGCTTCATGTTCCGCTCCTGGTCGACCTGTGGCTTGAAGAGGGGTGCTACGGGTGGTGCTACCGGGGGTCTGCTTCTACTTCCAGGTGTGGCCGCTTGTACGTTTTTACCTCGGCAGTTTATTACCTCGAGTCGGCAAGATTGCAAAGCGCAACAACATTAGCAGACTTGCTGAGCGCAACTTCATAAGCAGAATGGCTGAGAGCATCTAAATTAGCAGAATTGCTGAGCGCAACTTCATAAGCAGAATGGCTGAGAGCATCTACCTTCACAGGGTTGCTTAGCGCACCTACCTTCACGGAATCGCACAGTGCACCTACCTTAACAAAATTGCAAAGCGCGTCTACCTCAGCAGGATTGCTGAGCGCATCTAACTCAGTATAATTGCCGAGCGCAACTACCTGATTAGCATTGCGATGCGCAAGAACCTCAGCAGAATTGCTGAGCGCATCTTACTTACCAGAATTGCTGAGCGCAACTACCAGAGCAGAATTGCTGAGCGCATCTACCTGAGCAGAAATGCAGAGCGCAAGAACCTCAGCAGAATTGCTGAGCGCATCTACCTGAGCAGAATGCCTGAGTGCAAGAACCATCGCAGAATGGCCGAGCGCAAGAACCTCAGCAGAATGGCAGAGCGCATCGAACTTAGCATAATTGCTGAGCGCAAGAACCATAGCAGAATTGCTGAGCGCAAGAACCTCAGCAGAATGGCAGAGCGCGACTAACTTAGTTGAATCGCAGAGCAATTCCCATTAGCAGGAATGCAGGCATACAAGCCGTCAGATTATCCATCCATCGATTGAACGCGCCACCGAGGCTACCAAAGCCACCAAGGCAAGGCGTACTGATTTGTCTCCATGTACTACCCGTACTTTTGTACCCCGTAACCTGTCTCTAAGTTGTTCGACCGCTCTATTGAAAAACAAGTACGGATAACCGACGACCCATCCAGTGTTTACCTTCCCATAGGGGTTTTGGATGGTTCGTATTTGTACGGATGTACTGACGAAATACCAATCCAGACGACCCATCCAAAAGCCAAAATCCATCCAGGCCCTCGACCGAGGTGTGGGTTGGATGGCTCTGGATGGGTCGCAAAATATCCGGCTCCTTCCGGTACAGTCCGGCATTGATCCGGTGACGGTCGCGCAACTGACGCGTATTGCTTTCTTCAACCGACCTGCTAGTTTCATTAGCCAGGAGTTTCCGAACTTTTGGATCACAGATCATCTTCGAGCAAGACAGAATCTGGGACATTCTAACAATTTCTTCTCCATTCGACGCCCCTTCTTCATTCTACTTTTCTTTTTCGTCTTTCATCGCTCTGCAACATGGCGACGGAAGGCTTGTGGGATTATGCCACCGATGCCGAATTGGACGCTGAACGGTAGTGGCTAGACGTTCATGCTCATTCCCCGGAAGAGAGGCTACCGTAGAACAAGCAGCGCCTGCGCAAGCTATGGCGCCGGATCGAGAATGGTTTACAGCAGGAATAATTATGAAGAAAAGGAGCCGGAATAGCTCCATGGCTGACATGCTCATCGCGTGGAAAGATTGAAAGAAAGAAATGGACGCCGCGAGGTATTACTTCAGGTCGCGGAGTGCGGTCTTGAGAAGAGGAATAGATGGATCTAGGATGGATCAGCGCAAGAAATTGAACTGTCAACGATCGATCCGTCTTTTCTTGCGACTATTGATTGAAAGTACCTGCGAAGGTTCCCGGTGGTACATGCGTGTATTGCTGCACCCATCCAGTCGCTTGCAATGGGAGTGCGTTTTGGATGGGTGGCCGTGTACGGATGCACAAACCATCCAAAGAGCTCAACGACCCATCCAAAGGGCCCAACCGACAAATACCGACCCATCCAGTACTACAACCGACTTTACCCATCCAGTCCAATGGGAATACACCCTTAGGGGGACAGACCTTTGCGATACTTAGGGCGTGTTTCCACAGAGACTTTTCCCTTGCCGCGAACTCCCCAGTTAACCCTAAGGGGGGCCAGGTCAGCATTTTTTGTTTCCACAGGGGTATTCGGGGTCTCCTCGGGGGTCTTTCCGGCGATCCAGGTAGGCGACAGGTCGGCGATTTGTCATCCCGGGGATGTATTTAAATATTTCGTATTATTTGAAAAAGCGACGGTTTCAAGGCAGAAACGAGCGAAAAACAGGTATTGCCGCGAAGACTTCCAGATGGGGGTCGACCCCCATCTGGAAGTCTTCGCGGCTTTCCGGGTGACACATCAGCAATTCCCCCGAAATCCACGTATGCAGCGTGACACAAAAATACAACAGCAACGTACAATCTCTGCGTTGTGAGACTTATATTGCTTCCACACCGCAGTTCGCTGCAACTATTATTTGTTATCAACTGTTATCGCTCTTCTTCGAGCATGGAGACGTCTGCTGATCTCCCCGATTTGGCGCCAAACCAAGATCTAGGGAAGTCCGCCTCCATCGTCGGGAGCAAGTGATGCGCACCTACATGCCGATCCAGGGAAGTCTACCTCCAAAAGTAAAGGGAGGAAGGAAGGGAGGAAGGAAGGACGGGAGGAGGACGGGAGGAGGAAGGGAGGAAGGAAGGAAGGAATGAAGGAAGGAAGGAAGAAAATAAGGAGGGAAGGAAGGAATGAAGGGAGGGAACGCACTGCGGCGTGGGCATGGAGACGGATGGAGACTGCTTCGAACAAACGAAAGACGGCCTGATCCAGTAGCGAAATGACCAGTGGAAACAACAAAGGGCGTGAACGTGGCCTGCCTTGCCGTGGCAGACAGCGTAGGGCAGCGTGGCACCAGAATGCCCCGGGGAATGCCCAGCTGTTCACCCCAACGATTCCGGGGAATCCACGTAGATGAAAATTCGCTGCCAGGTATATCCCCGAACCCCAATCCGGGGAAGGCCCAAACTCGTCTGTGGAAACACGCCCTTACGCGATTCTTTCACATCCTTAAATCCTCAAATCTTCACATCTTCACATTTCCCAAGATCGCCGGTCAAATCAGCCGGTCAAATGAGAATTCAGAAGTCTAAAAAACTCTTGCTCGATTCTATCGTTCTTCTCCTTCACCTTTGTATCTTCTCTGACCTCAATGAACAGTTGCTATCCCGGTAGACGCAAGTATTGCAGCGAAATACGTGTAAAGCAGTTTGCATGGTGGTCCAATACGCAACATCTGTCTCCCCGCTGGAAATCCAGCCAACAACAGCAGCAGCAGCAGCAGCAGCAGCAGCAGCAGCAGCAGCAGCGCTAATTATGATGCGAACATTACGATTGGGCAAAAGGCGCTTCAGCAACCGCCGGAATTCGGACAGCTTAAATCGCCAGAATTCGGAAAGGCTCCTGCTCGGGACAATAAAAGCAGGCACGCGCGAATTGTATCCTTATCGTTAACCTACCTAATTGAGTGAGATCCGGAACTCTTGCAGGAGCTCTCGGCGTTCTGCTCGCGATTAGCTGTACGCAACACTGCGTGCCCCAGCCTGGCATGGGCGTATCAATACCACTGCTGCGCAACTTCGTGTTCCATCGTTGCTTCCAGCTGCGAAAGTTACCTCATTCTATATGCATGCTTGCTGAAGCAGCCGAGCAGACTACAGTGTACCGCACTCAGCAATTCACTGTCATGAATGCTAGCCTAATTGCCTGACTCATGTCTTGGCAATTTAGTGTATTTTGCTACAGCACTCTACATCCACGACACCCCAGCACTGCAAATACAAAAATCTGTTTATTTTCACTTTTTTCTTGCAGATGTGTGTTTGTATTATTTGGTAACTTAGGAGTTTATGTACCACATGTATTTTAATAATAAATGAAACACCCACGTGTTGTGTGCGTGATGTGAATGTAAGATTGTTACAACGGCATAGGCTCGATAGAGGATGCTATTAAGCGCAACAGGCGCAATCATATAGAATAGAGATGTGTACTGCAGGGTACTGCAGTCACGTGCAGGCCACAGCTAGCCTGTGGCCTGGCGGCAGGCAAATAAAAGCGGTACCAGGAGGGAAAGGTACCGGTGTGCATTATGCCGACTCAGAGACTGATATATAAATCAGTCAATAATATCCCCCCCAATTCAAGGTATTCTTGAGCTCAAAAATTCCTGGAATTAACTGAGGGGCATAAGAAATTTAAAAATATAAAAGCTAGGGAGACTTTGGGAATTTCTAGTAGCTGAAAGGGAGGAATCACTTTAGCAGGGGTCTTCAAAGAAATGTCAGTCTTCTGGGGTAGCTGGCTAGGTAAGGAACACTGCAGGTAGGCTGCAGGCTAAGTAGCAGAAAGGCTGCTGAGAAGGTGCAAGGAAACTGCAGGTAAGCTGCAGGCTAGGTGACAGAGAGGCTGCTGAGAAGGTGTAAGGAAACTGCAGATAGGCTGCAGGCTAGAGCAGATAGGCTGCCATGGGGCTGGACTAAGTGCTGCAGAGGGCTGCAGATAGGCTGCAGGGAGACTGCTGGGAAGCTGGGGAAGGAAAGTCCAGGCTTGGTTAAGGCTTGTGAAGATGTCCTTGGTTACGAGAAGTGGCATGATTCGAGACTAGAGGATTTGTCTTTAGACATGATGTCTGGACTAGGTCCCCCCATAATTTGGGTGAGCTACATTAGGTTGATCCTAAATTAAAGCAAAGACATCAGGGAGAGATTAGAATAATCTTAGATTAAGAAGGGGTGCTGCCTGTGGAAGTACATGGGGCAGTACAGTAGGCAGGTAACCTTAAAAAATTCTAGAGTGTTCAAGTCTATTCCAACAGATGAAGAGCAATGTTTGTAACTGGAATTAAGTGCCTGGCTTGCTTGGGAAACCATCAAGGTCAAGTTGCTGGCAGATCTGGGCAAAGAACTGGTCAAATGACTTGGGAGCTAGGCTGGGGGGGGGTAAGGATGTTGATAAAGGTGAAGTCCATGGGGCTCCAGTTCATGCTGAGGTGGTTGACACATAGCACTTTGCCTCCAGGATGGGCACAGCTCCTGGGGTCCATGATCATCTTTGGTCTGAATGAGAGTGTGTGGGCATGTGCATTGACCATGGCAGCTTGAAGGCAGATGGCCCACTGTAGAGTGGGTCTGGCTGTAGTAGAAACAGTGGGGTAGGCTTGCACCATTTGCTGGAGTCTGCTATTGTGCTTCATGATAGGGCTGCAGGCATCAGATGGCTCCTTGTGCATTGATATGTGTGGGAACTGTTCCTTTTCAGAAGTCAGCAGTGTGGGGAACCTGCTGGTGAAGGTTGTGATGAGTTTGGATAGTGGAGGCCTTGGCTTGATGTTGAAAGCTGGTGAAGCAGGCCTGCTGTTCAGGTGGTGTAAAGTGCATCCAAATCGTGTGAGGCTAAGGCTGGAGTTGTTGGAGAAGTGGATGTGGTTGACATTCTGATTAACTTCTCCCAGTGGTAGTCCAATGTCTGGTGACCTGTTGACCAGTATCCATTGGTCCCAGGTAGTTGCTGTGTCCAGATCAGATGGCTTGAGTGGCCCGTCTCCATCTATGGGGCCATCATATTCCTCATAGTTGGTCCTGATCTGGTCACTGAGGAGTTCCATCTCTGCTCTGGCTTGTTGTAGGTTCAGGTTGTCCAGCTGTTGTTGGAGGGCTGGAGTGGTGTCTGGAGGGTCATTTACTCCTAGTCCAGGGTCATCCTGGTGCTTGTGTACCTCCGGATGGATGAGCTCTGGCATGTCATCACTGTCAGTATCATCAGCAGAGTCTTCCAGATTGCCTGCAGTGGAAGGGGAATGGTACTGGCAGATAGGAGGGGGATGGTCCTGGAGGTCTTGGTCTGCCTCCACATGAGTGGGTGGGTACTGCCCTGTCTCAAAATCAGTGTGGGGTGCAGATGTTGCAGAGGTAGAGGAGGAGTCCTGGAGGTCTTGGTCTGCCTCCACATGAGTGGGTGGGTACTGCCCTATCTCAGAAGCAGTGTGGGGTGCAGATGGAGTAGAAGTAGAGGGGAAGTCATGGAGGTATTGGTCTGCCTCCACATGAGTGGGTGGGTACTGCCCTATCTCAGAAGCAGTGTGGGGTGCAGATGGTGCAGAAGTAGAGGGGGGATCCTGGCAGTCTTGATCAGCTCTACTGGGGGAGGTCTCATGAGTGGGTGGGTACTGCCCTGTCTCAGATCCAGTGTGAGTTGATGGAGTCTTGGTAACCATCATGATGTAGGCAATGGGAGGGCCCACAGGGGTAGAGGGATTACTGGTAGTGACTGGTGAAGTTTGGGTGAGGTACAGTCCATGCCTTTTGGGGCATGAGAGAAGCAGTTTGGTACCAGATGGTCTTGGGATGGAGAGTACGGCTTGGGTCTTGGACAGGTGAACTTGGAGGTCTGGGCACAAACTGGTGGCTGTATGAATGCTAATGATGTTGGGCATGTTGCAGTCAGCAAGAAGTACATTGTTCAGGATGATCAG
The DNA here is from genome assembly GCA_013435795.1 of Chlamydomonas sp. ICE-L. Taxonomy (NCBI): domain Eukaryota; kingdom Viridiplantae; phylum Chlorophyta; class Chlorophyceae; order Chlamydomonadales; family Chlamydomonadaceae; genus Chlamydomonas; species Chlamydomonas sp. ICE-L. The sequence goes on along the minus strand of JACBWV010000856.1, from coordinate 420,026 downwards.
AGTCCTGCCATGGCCCTTGATCTTGGCCTTCCCTATCTGCTTGCAGAAGATAGGTGGAGAGTCTTGATCTGCCAGCTGCAGCCTAATAGGCTGTGGGAGGTCCTGAATGTCATGCAGATGGGAGATGTTACTGGTTGCATGAGAGTGTGCTGAAGTATCTATGATCCATTCTGTCTGCAGTGCTGCCTGGAAAACTTCTCCATCATCTTCTATAGTGCATTCATCATCAGCACTTATTTGACCAAAGAATGCTGTATTAGCCAGGGGGTCAGGTGGCAAGGCAAATGAAACAGACTTGCCTCTGGTTGGTGTAGCAAATCTCATGGGCTGGAGATTGTCTTCATCCAGTGCCAGGGACAGGAAGTTGTGTTCTTCACCCTCACTGTCGGAGTTGGAGGTGGAGGTGGACTGATCACCATCAGCAACGTGGGCATGGCGTCCCCTGCTTGGGTATCTTCTTGGGCGTCTCCTGTCACTGGTCTTCTTGGGAGTCTTCTTGTCGTCAGGGTCCTTGTCATCTCCTGATCTGTTCTTGGGAGGTGACTTAGATCCGTGGTCAGCTTCATCTGAGTCAGCTGGCCTGAAAGCCAGGTCAGTGTCCTCACTGGTGCAGTCTCTGGAGCTATGGCCTATTCCCCCACAGTTCCAGCAGATCATCTTCTTGTAGGAGATAGTCCTGTCTCTGAATTGGAGGTGCTTGCTTTTGAATGGCTTACTGGCTCTGTAAGCTGCAGCTGCCATCTCAGGCCTCTTCAGGAGATGGTGCAGGGTCAACTTGCTTCACTAAGCACCAGTTGAAGAGGGCGCTTTGGAGCATAGCAAAAGTGGTGATAGCTGTGGGGTTGAATTGATTGATATACCCATCATATTCAGGGCGGGAGTTCAGTCCCTTGACAATAAGTTTGAGAAAGGTGCTGGTAGAGACGAGGTGGAGGTTTTGAATCTTGGGAATCTGAGAATACATATCAGCTGCCCTAGAGAGGTATGTCTGCAGGGATTCAGTGGAAGTCATACGGATTCCAAGTATGGCAGTAGGGTGGTGTGTTCTAGCCTGCTGCCTTCCTCAGAGTACAGGGCATCTAGAAACCTGAAAGCTCTAGTGGCCATATCTGTGTTAGCATGAATGGCCTGCTGGATCGCATCTGAAACATGATCTATGATGATCTTGAAGGCCTTGTTGTTCTTCCAGGTGGAGATCCTGGTGGGGACACCACGAGCCGGAACAGCTGGATCAGCACCCGCAACAACAGGGTAAGTAATGTCATCAGCAGGGTAACCATCAGAGTCGGCAGGCTCGCCAGCGACCACCGCCTGTTGGCAGTCGAAAGCAACGGCAATGGTATCCCTATCTGATTTGAGGGCGAGGAGTATATGCTGCCTGGCGCAGCGCCAGGTGTAGAGGTTGTTGCCGGTGAATATACGTTGAGGTTGCATGGTGAGGTCTTCTGTGTAGGAGTCTTGGCGTTGTAGGTCGGAGTGTTGGGATAGGGGGAGTTACGAGGGCGGGGCAGGGGAAGAGGGGATGGAGTGTGGGTGGGAATCGGCGATCCAAAGGGATCCAGCGGATTACCGGGGATTGAACTTTGCCTAGCGGCAATGTTCGACGACAGCAGGAGCTTCTCTTAAGCTGGGGTCGTAGACAAATTGATCGTCTGAGATCAATACAGCACTGTGTGGGTCTCGGTGAGGGCGTCGTCCTATACTCACTTCATAGATTTCGGTGACTTGTGGTCGCTCTTGCTTGCTCCAGTCGTAGGACGCAGTGGCGGATCCAAGGATTCTTGGTAGGAAGCGGCAGGCGGAGCAGCGGGAAGTAGGATCCGCACAGGGAGTCCAGGTGCTTAGTTAAAAATCGGGCCTTCGACAAGTCAGAGGGGAACTGATTCCGAACGCGGAGATCAGCGGCTGTTCTTCGTTAGCGTCTAAAGATGGCGCACATAACCTGTGAATGTAAGATTGTTACAACGGCATAGGCTCGATAGAGGAGAAGATGCTATTAAGCGCAACAGGCGCAATCATATAGAATAGAGATGTGTACTGCAGGGTACTGCAGTCACGTGCAGGCCACAGCTAGCCTGTGGCCTGGCGGCAGGCAACGCGGTACCAGGAGGGAAAGGTACCGGTGTGCATTATGCCGACTCAGAGACTGATATATAAATCAGTCAATAACACGTGAGTGCTAAGTTATTACATGTCAGTTGGTGGGTTTTGTTTGGAGCTCACGCTACATTATGCATTCATTTCACATACACACTTGATTCCCATGCAAGCTTCACCTTGTTGACCCGCATTCATTTCACATACACACATGATTCCCATGCAAGCTTTCCTTTTCGGACCTTTTCCCTAAAGAACATGATGTGCAGTCTTTGGGTCTACTGCCCCTTGCATGACCATCAGTGACGTACAACTCCAATCGTGTGAAGATGGTGAATGGGTGTGCAGTCATATTAGACTGTTGCGCGGGATACTTATGGTTGATTTTGCCTTCGTCTTCAGTGATAACTACCTCTCAGGTAGTTCAAATATAAATATTGAGTGTTTTGGATTCACCGAATTATGGCAAGATTGAACACCACATTTTGGTAAGACGGTCCAAGAGTGGTGCCTACGAGGTCTGAATAATAATTTACCCTGTCATTGTCCTGATTGTCATTTGTTGAGGTTCCTGGAGTTGGATAGATTTGGAATACGTGTAGGTGTGGAGTAGGTAGATGTGGAGGCAGATGTGAAGTGAGGTGCCATTTTGAACTTCACCGAACTGCGCTGTGCTGCACTGAACTGCCTTTTCCCCCTCCATACATGAACATGTACATAGGATAAATCAAACATTGATCTCGGAAGTATCGGTGTGGCCCCTGAGGATGTCATCTCATTTTTCTTGCTTTTCTAATTAATACTTATTTTCAGTATGAAAACTATACGTGTAAATAGACAACTGTACACAGTTCTTGGCAATCGCAATTTGCAAAAGCATCTCACTGCACTTTGTTCACGTTGGAACTCCCTTGGCATGGCCAACTCAATACATATATTACATATATTTCAACGATCAAAACAAATGTAACAATTTTAGACAACTGAACTAGGTTCGAAGAAGCCATCGTCGTATTCCACCCCGGGGCCGACCTGCAGGGGACCCGCCAGGGCCCCCTACTATTTCCCTCCTGTCCTGTGAACTCAATCTAGGGACCTGGAGCATGTATACGATTTTCTCTTGGGAAATTTGCATCTTCGTGCCTCTTGCAGCTCATTGCATCAGCGCATTGTGCTTGACAAGGAAATCTGCTGTTTCGCACTAGTTCCAAGTTTAACAATAATGCCATGCCATGCTATATTAATTCTTGACCCCGCAAACAGGAGGTGTCAAGGCCTCAAAAAATTTACTTCTCCCTATTGATTTTTCTGCTAATGGGGCAGTAATCGCATGTATCATTGCGATATTATGAGACATTTTCCAGGTCATTCTGAGAACCTCATTTAGGGGGGGGGGGGGGGGGGGTCAGCCCTCCTCAGGTTTTTTTCTAACTTTTTACTGAGACCTCCAAATGACAGTCTGAGACCACCCATGAGTAGGCCTTGGCAAGAGCAGTCCATTGGCACCACTTTGGACCTTATGCAATAAGTATCTACCCTATGGGTGGGTGGGTGGGCTGGTTTTTGGGTGAATGGGGTCGAAAAACTGAATTTTGACTATCAGACAATCTCTGTGTGGGAATTCCGAGGATGCCATTATGTGCGCCATACTGTAAACCCCCACAATCTATATCTAAGTTTTTCAAAAAGGGGTATTTCGATTTAAATGGGGGGGGGGGGGGGGGGGGGGTCAGCCCCCCTCAGGTTTTTTAGGGATAGGTGTCCCCCCCCCCCCCCCCCCCCCTTTTTTATACTCCCGCCGCAAATATTAAATTGTTCGGATAAGTAAGCAATTGCTTGCGCATCTTTCACCAAGGAGGCTGCCACTGCTGCTTGACGAACATTACGCCACCCCCTGGTCCGACCTCCAGGGGATCCGCCAAGGTCCCCTACTATTTTATCTGTACTGTTTTGTATCGTTCAGAAAAAGAGGAGAACTAATATAAATGGAGAAATGAAAAAGAAATTTGTTTGCGTTTACTTTTTCCTGGTTATTGTTTTTTTACTGCCATAGACGGTGAGCAGCCAAATTGCTGGCTGAAGCCATGTAAAAAGTTCAAGCTCAAGTTCAAGTCACTTCTGCAGATGGCGAGAAGACTGAAGGTTGGAGCCATTCTGGCAGGTTCGAAGCTATCAGGCGAAGCGATCATTTTCAGAGGGATGGTGTTAGGCACTCAGTCCTCGTCGGACACTTCTAAAGAAAAGGAAAGCAGAACGCCAAGTCGGCGTGATTAAGGAAGCTGTCCTATTACAATCGATCCTTAGATGCTAGCTTTGGGTGCGGCACCATTTTCATGGACGGCATTTCCAACTTACCTGAAGGTACCAAGCATAGTACTCTCTGGTACTAAGGTGTTATACGTGTTCCCCTCGATTGTGCTGTACACAAATTCGCCCTGTTCGGCCGCGGCAGGAAATCGGGCCAACTGACGAGATCGAAACTATCGGTACAGCTCTGAGGGCAAACCCTCTGGGACAGCTCATACTGACAAGGGTTGATTTCGCGCTGGGGCGAGACGAGTCACCCCCAAAATTCCTGTGCTGAAAGATAGGACCGAAGCCTCAAAGCGCAATGATGCGCAGTTGGAGTCAACTGCGTCGAGTAGACGACTCCATGTTCATACTACCAAGGGATCGCCGAGACAGACCGCCCGCCACTTCCGACCTCACTTTCTCTACCTGTCACCTCACTCACCCGCACTCGTCCGACGCATGCGCGCATGCCAACCAACCAACCAACCCAACCCCATCCGGCCAAATCAAAGCCCAGAGCTTTGGACGAGGCAGCAGATTTTCGCATGTGCATGAAAGAAATGCAAGCGAAATCCATAGCCCGTTTATGATTATTGTTCTTGCTACGAGTGATCAGTACCTCGAATACTCGATCAGCATTTTATCGATTGATCACCGCACATACATGTTGGAAACCAGTATCACGAAACTGTGTCTATATTTAGATGTAAGGTCGCAAGCATACACGTACTTGACCGATCAGGGCAGCATGCGTGCAGGTACTATACATGCCATGGGCCCGCCAGACTAAATGTTGTATGTCGACAGCAGGGGCTGGGTGCTGCGGACATCGTAGTCAAAGATTCAGCTACTAAATTCAGCCACATCACACTTCCACAACTATTCATTTCACTGCTTGTCGCTGTCACATAATCATCTTTCTATTCATCATCTTTATAAGCTTTCTCTGTAGCAGCACCTTGCGTCACAATCCCCACGGCGCATCAGATCGCTAAGATGACGCGCTTTGGTAGTAAAAGAAGAGATGTAGTCTTGTCGCTGATGTGAGTGCTATACGCAATAGTTGGTACCCAAGGACAATCACAATCACTCGATCAGCACTTCAGCGAAGCGATTACGATAGCTAGCATAGCTACTTGACTTCAGTTGACCTGAGTGCGCGGCGTTCGACAAGTCTCAAGCTTGCTGAACATGACTCCATGTTGCATGAACTACATTCGCCAACTACGAATTCGCCAGCTACGAATTCGCCTACTACGAATTCGCCAATTACGAATTCACTAAAGCAATCGCTTAATGCCCTCTTGTTTCTCCTTTCGCAGGTTTGGGCTAATTGCTTTTATGCCCGCCGTCTACGGTCAAGGAACGCATCTTAACCAGCAATGCTTGTATGACGGGTGGACATACCCTTTCTCGGTGCGTTAGCAGAAGCCAGCATGATTCTCAGCATGAAGACCTCACACATATACAGGCCCACCCTTGAGCCCAACTGTCCTCGCGCACTACACGTTAACTCCGAGTGCACTCTTCATCACCTGCACTGCTTGAGCTAGCCCTGAGTTTGATGGAAATGCGCGAATGTTGAATGGCCCGTCATCAAGGCCATGCGCATGATACATATCTTTACTTCCTTTCTGATTGATCAATTTGCAGGTCGGATCGATGGAATTCAAGGGTGGTTCAACATACTGCTTTACGATGGGTTTACGAAGCGCCTCTGAGGGGTCATGCAGGCAGAGCGACGTCGGGACTTTCCAAATTGAGACTTGTAAGTGCTTCCTTGGTGATCGGGTCTGGATACTGTTCGGGCAATGAACACACTAAATTGGTTTCGGGACGGTCTCGCCCCTTTCATTGCTTCATAAAACGGATGAGTCCTAATTGCGGTTTGTCTAGGAACGCACGTAGCAGTATTTATTTGCTAATACTCTCTACTTGATCTCGCAGCGCCCGCCTGTGCCGGAACCACAGTCGAAGCCACTGTCGACGGAGTCTCAGCCTCCTATGCTGGCGTGGAGTACACTGACGAAACCAACACTAGCATGGTGAGTCCACACAACTTCTAAACCTAATATATTAACAGGATAGTCATGCATCTCAGTACTGTGCACATCAGCTGCCTTGTGAGGCCCTGGTGAAGCAATGAAAAGAGAGGCCATGAGCTTGGTAGTCCCAGTTCTTTGTGGTTTCCATGTGCTGTACTGAAGTGTGTGCACCAAGTTAGTGCCCCCCATACCCATGTCCATTAAACCAGTTTCCCTCTTCCATTGACCAGGTTCTGTCAGTTGGTGGTTTTATCTACGACGAAGCAAGCTTCGGCTCCGATGGTGTTGAGATTTGCATCACCATGAGTGGCACTTGCGACACCTTGGACATGCTCATGCCTGTGGCCATGGAGCCAGAGGCCCTTGCACTTGTTCCTTCCGACGTCAATGCACCAGTCATTCAGTCTCTTACTTGTGGCCTGTGCAACAACCCGGCCCAATGCCTGAATCCTCAGAGTACACAATGTGACCCTGGGTTGCCATGCTTTGTAGTCTTCCGCAACTACGGTGTTTACCAGATGGGCTGTGGAGCTCCACCAGTGCCTATAGTTTCCTCTGCCGACTGGTGCTACAAAGAGTGGTATATTGACACACAAAACGACAAGGGTTGCCTTGACAACCCAATCCTTGGCGGCGAGCTTGGTACCTGCAGCTTCTGCTGCACTGGTGACTGGTGCAACTACGACAAGAACAATGCTCCTCTGCAAGACTCCTGGTGGGATCCCACTTCTCCACCCATGATGCCTCCTCCTTCCATTCCTCTGCCCCCCTCATCCCCTGTGGTAAGTAAATTAAGCTGTTCCAGCCTTATAGTTGAAGACAACAGTGGATCTGCCAAGCATATTTGTATGTTTACCTAACCTAGCACCCTCGGCAACTTGTCGTGCAGCTGAAAATGGCAGTCAGCTAGATTCACCACAGCTAGTTAAATAGTTATCCTGCTCTTGTCGATGGGCTTAACTGGCGTTGTTTCTTGTCTGCACCCCATAGGGTGTTGCACCTGCTCTCTTGACTTGATTCTAACTGATTGGTTGGTTTTGAACCTGCAGGAGGATGTACCCAAGGCTGTCACATTGGCTCTGATTTCGCTGGATGCCGCCTGCTGCATGAGGACAGAAGCTTTGCTCCCCATGCCCCCACCTCCCCCACCTCCCTACCCACCTCCCTTGATGTCGCCGCCCCCTCCCCCTCCATATGAGGCCCCTACACTGCCAAGCCCACCTGCTCCTTCTCCCCCTCCTCCTTTTAAGGTGCCCGTTCCTACTGAGGCATTCGCTTGCATGCAGTGCGACAGCACCCTGGATTGCATCAACCCTAGGGTTGTCACTTGTCCTGCTGAAACTGCATGCTTCAGCTCTTTCAAGAACATGGCCCTCGCCAAGGCTGGTTGTGCCCCATCTCCTGGCAGCAACATGAATGCTGCCAACTGGTGTATTTCAAAGTGGCTATACAAGACCGCGTACAACGGTGCTTGCTTGGCCAGCCCCATTGGTGGAAGTCGCATTGAAGACTGCGATTTCTGCTGCTCTGCTCCTTATTGCAATGAGAAGTCTAAAGCCGCACCTGACCAAAGCACGTGGTGGGCTCTACCCCCACCACCCCCACCACTACCCTCCTTCTCCCCCCCCTCCAGCCCCTTCACCTCCCCTTCCACCTTCTCCCCCTCCACCCACCCCTCCACCCAGTTTTCCCTCCCCACCAACCCCTCCTCCATCTCCTTCCCCCCCACCAGCCCCTCCTTCTCCTTCTCCTCCTTCCCCTCCCCCCCCTCCTTCTCCTTCCCCCCCTTCCCCCCTCCCTCCTAATGCTCCTCCTCTTCCTCCAAGCCCACCATCCCCTCCTCCCTCACCTCCACCCCCTAAGCCCCCACCAGCCCCTCCTGTCCAATGCGCTAAGTGTAACAGCCCCCTCCGATGCAGAGGTCCTGCAACCACCACTTGCGCTGCTGGAGCAGTATGCTTCGTCACTTTCAATTCAGGCGAAGTCTCTGAGATGGGCTGCACTGACCCTGATCCACAGCCTTTCTGCAGCCAGGATTGGTGGAGCATCACATACAGCAGGCCTGCCTGCCTGAGTGACCCCGTCTCTGCCACTCAGTCCTCCTCCCTGCCCTGCACCTTCTGCTGCTTCTCTGAAAGCTGCAACCGGGTCATGGATATGGCTCCGGAACAGTCTTCCTGGTGGCAACCATAGGTATAATGTCTTTATTGCAATAAATAAAGCATGATTAGTTTTCGATGCTTCTGTGCAGTATTTAGACAAACAGCACTATGTAGTATGTATGTATGATATTCACGTTTGTCCAAGCATTAGTTTTTATTTGATGTGATATAGCCTAACTGATCATTAGCACAGCAGTTGTTTTTGTAGTTCATTCCCTGTTTTCCTTATTGCCTCGTGCTGAAACGAGCACAGTGGTGACCACCTTGCTCCACCGTGCCAGTGGGCATGGCTCTGTCTGCTGTTCGGATCAGCATGGGCAGGTTGTGTGCTTGCGGGCTGTAGTTTTGAGTGTGTTGATTGGCTTGAGACACTGGCTTTGCCTGAAGTCGACCCCTAGGGTTTTTCTATCCCCTAGCTGCTGCCAGTGGCTGAATAACTGAAGTTGGTTTTGATTCAGGGGCAGTGAGTTCGGACGGATATTGTAATAACTGTAACAAAACAGCAACAACTGGATTCCTCTCCCAAACGTTTTCTATTCTGAACAACACACTTATCTCAAATGACCATGCTTGTGAGAAATGGCATAGAGGTATACTTAAAAAAATGTTGGGTGTTTGCCAATCTACTACATCTAATATTATCATGGAAGAGCTGGGTAGAACCCCGTCGTGTTTTGCTTGGCTTAAACAAGCTTTGCGCTTCTGGAACAAGACCATAGATAAAGAACCTGAAGATCTCATTAGAATGGCTCTTGAGGAATCTTTTAATTCCAACACTGGCTGGGTTCATGACTTACGTTGTGCTCTCCACAAGCTAGGATCCAGTAAAAACCTCAACATTTTGGAGGCTGTCGATGTCGAAGGTATTATGTCTGAAGTTTTTGAGTCATGGAGGTTTAAGTACCCAAGTGACACCAATGCAGTCAGAAACATCCCTGATGAGAGAAGGGTTGGCTTTAAACGCCTCCGATACCAGAAATGGTTCGCAGCCAACAGCAATGATGAGAATGGCTTGATTCCCTTTACATCTGCCTTACATAAGCAGGATCAGATTCGTTCTGTAGCACAGTTTAGAATGGGTTCCCATTGGCTGAACACAGAAAGAATGAGGGTGGTGGATATAGCACACATCCCTCGTTCAATGAGACACTGTCAAATGTGTGGGTTCCAAAAATCTGTGGATGAAATGCGTATGTTTGAGTGCCCTTTTTATAATGATATTCGCCTCCGCTACCAGAAGCTGTTTACAGATATTTATAGGTATGTCCATGAGGATACCGACTTAACCGTATGGAATGTGGAATTCTGCGATTCCACATTCAGAACCTTTATGAATGGAAATGGCACTAAGACTTTCTGGAGCCACCTAGCCGACTATCTTTCTACTTGTAGAAGAGCAAGACAGGAAGCCCTGGACTGCTTAGTGGCACCGTAATTTATTATCCCTTTTTTTCTTCTTGTGACTTCTCATTTGTTAGCTTCTTACCTCCGCCACTGTAAGTGGTTGAGATCTGGGTCCTGCTCTAGGGGGTTTAATACCTACGCCACCAAAACGGTGGTTGGGAGTTTGGTTTGTTTGTCCTCGACACACCCTTGATGTAATGGGGTTTTTTGCTTTGTGGGTGCTTTTTTTGTTTAAGCACAGAGTATCATACATCCTCGTGGTGTCAAGTAGACTTTAACATGTAATGTAATGTAGCTCGCCTCCCTCAGCACGTGCACTTGGTTTCATGCCCCCAGCCAGCAATCTGGCTGCTCCCTGTCCTAGGCAGTACACATAATAACCAGGAGAAAACAACACACGACACATTCAAGAAGTATACCGGTGCCGTATTCAAAGTTTGAAAACTCTATAGGTCTAAGAATGTAGTCAAGCATGTGAAATTGTGAATAAGCTTCAAGGGGGGGGGGGGGGGGGGGGGGGGGCAACTTCGAACCAAATGACCCCATCATCAACCCTTGTAGATATCATTGAGAGGATGAAGAATCCGGTCTTATTTCTTAATTTGGCTCAGTAGAAAAAAGTGCTGGTCCTCCAAAGTTTGGGGCCGCGGGGGGGGGGGGGGGGGGGGGGGGGGGGGGGGGGGGGGGGGGGGGGTTGAGAAAAAAAATCGACATTTTCAAAAAATTAAGTACTTTTCAGGCACTTTTTTACAGCCCTCAGAATGACATGGGAGTGGAACTAGGGTGTTCCCCCAAGTGTTCCTCTACTAAATACCAGTCCATTTATGCTATTGGGGTAGGGATCCACCACATATTATGCCCAGGGCAGAGGAGGGGGGAGTCTAGGGTCTCTCTCTCTCTCTCTCTCTCTCTCTCTCTCTCTCTCTCTCTCTCTCTCAACGCCGTAACCAACACGAGTACAACGAAGTACAGAGTGAGACCTCGTGGTAGTTCACTGCTTCTTCTTCTTTGACTGACTTTTTTGACTGACTGACTGATCTCCAAGCCCCACCAAACAATGTAACATTGGTGATGATGATTTTCTATGCTTCAAACATTCCCAATGGTCTCAAGACCAACCTCAATGGATAGGCCTTTGAAAACCCTGTAAAATGAGCCTAATTAGACACCATAACACTAAGTGGTGGCTGAGATGGTGGCTGTACAGTGGGTTCCGGAGCCAGGGGGGGGGGGGTCTGCAGAAGGGTGCCTCAGCACTTTTTTGTGATGGGGTCTAGCACTTTTTTTTGCCCCCCCCCCCCCCTGATAATCTTATGCAATTTGCTAGGATAAAATCGAACACTCGAATTTGTCTACAAGGCCAGCATTAGGCTGCTCACTGTCTTCTGCAAGAATATGACAAATTCTTGAACTTGAAGTCTTGAACTTGGTTTCATGTGTCATAGCTTCAGCCAGCAATTTGACTGCTCGCCGTTTTCGGCAGTATAAAAAATTATAACCAGGTAAGACAACAGCATGAAGAGCATGCTTATTTTAAAGAGCTTCCGGTAGAAAAAATGCTAAATGAAATAAATGATTTACCATAATGTTCCTAGGGTGCTGTGTTAAGAGTTTTTTGTTTGGTTTTGGTGGTGGGGGTGGGTGAGTGTGTGTGGGGGGAAATGCTGCCTGCAGCACCTACATACAATCAGCAACTCCGCGTGGCTACCGGTACTTAAATAAAGACACGTGCCCCTTCCCGTTAAAAAAACTTGATCGTACAATTCAAAGACATGTCCAGGTCATAGGTTCATACCGTACAATGTAATGGGGGTGTTTTGGCACTTAGGGGGTAGGGAGTAGGGACATGACCTAATCAACTGCTGCTATGGTTGCGATGCTGCATCCCAATAAGAATAATTGAAGAAGACAGAAGTAGTTGTTCAAATGTCACTCTCTAAATGCCTGGCAAGACTCGACGTGTCCTAACTTCACACGTGCCGGGGTTGCCGGGGTTGCCTCGGGTTGCCTACTTCCTCTGTCTGACAGCCTGGCGCAGCCTGACCCGGCCTGGCCATCAGCATCGCGATAGGCCGCGATAGGCCAACGCGGGCCTACGCGTAGGTCTTCGCGGTCTACGTCATTTCGCACCGGGGATAGTGCACGCGCCTGGAATCCTAGATGCGGATGTCGTATGGCCATGTTCACCTGCATCTACCACTCATCTTGGTAGACGGCATCGCAGCAGGAGCGCACAATAATTGTCAGCACATGTCATGGTTCAGCAAGTTCGAGTGTCCGCGTGTACTGCTTCTTCTGAAGCGTCAAACGAGTTGAGTTCAATTTGCCCGAGCAATGATAGCAGCTGTCTTTTCTTAGCCCCAGCATCAGACGATATACACGTTGCCAATGAAAACAAGAGACATTGTCGAGCACAGTTTATGATAAGCATTGTACCTAACGGATATGTCGGTGTGACATCCATGACGGGAGCAGCAGTCGTTGGAGTGCGGGGGTAGTAGTCAGTTCCTTGCATGCTCTCAGAGACAAGCATAAATCCCACCATCTATTCCTATCTTCCCGATATGTATTTCTGCCTGCATTGTCCGAATCCAGCTTTTGGTAGGACAGGATGCGTCTTGCCTGCAACCCTTTTCTCTCTAAATATTCTATGCCGCCTGCCCTCGAATCCCGGATCCTAAGTTGCGAACAAGTCTAAGCTTGCCCTAGAGTTGTTTCCTTCCGCATGGCCCCCACCAGTGTAAAGCCCGACTACCAGAATGCGGGCACTGGGAGCTCCCCGAGCGCACGTGTAGCACAGCAATTGGAGCGTTTGCAAAGGTAACGCTTGAAGGTCGTGCGTTCCTGGTTGACTTGTGCAAGGTTAACGATGAGATGTTCACTTGTTGTCATGCCAGGCTGACGGATGCCCTGAATGGTGGAAGTCATAGCAGTCGGAGTGGGACTCCCAGCCGTACACCAGAGCGATCTGTGTCACATGCCAGCCCTGTGTCATCACCACATCGATGGCAGCATGCAGCAGGGTGAGTTGCAATGCCCCAAAGTTGATATTTGATGGCATCCTTCTTGCTTGGGCATGCTACAATAAGAGGGTATTTCTTCATGGTTGGTGTGAATTCCCTCACAATTGACGACATGGACACTTATGTGACATCTGCATGTGCTTGATTCACTCTCTCGCCTAATGTAGTCATGTTTGTTCTGCTGCCTCCATTCATGAACGGATGCATCATGTGGAGGGCCATCTCAACATCAAAATATGAGCCTGCCACCTCGTGCAGTAATGAGACAAAATCCCAACTTTGGTGTGGCGCCGCCCTTGTCTGCAACCTCAATTTCTTCTGCTTTTACACCTGACCTCTCGCAGGGCCTATTCCTCGCCGCCCCCCCCAGAATGGGTTGACATCCAAGGATTGAAAGTTCGCCTCGGGGAGCCTCCCCCCTTGATGAGACCAGGCGCGGAGGTGGAAATGCTGGAGTCATGAGGTGGGTCATGCTCTGCCTCGTGGGTGCTGTGGCATGAAGCTGGCTGGTCCTCCAGTCTGTCCCTGAAACTGGCACTACGTTGCAAGCCACTGTAAACACATGACATTGAAAGGTGGCGACACATTGCGCACCACACTACTCTATACCCTACCCTACCCTACCCTACCCTACCCTACCCTACCTACCCTACCCTACCCTACCCTACCCTACCCTACCCTACCCTACCCTACCCTACCCTACCCTACCCTGCCCTGCCCTACCCTACCCTACCCTACCCTACCCTACCCTACCCTACCCTACCCTACCCTACCCTACCCTACCACACCACACCACACCACACCACACCACACCATACCACACCATACCACACCACACCACACCACACCACACCACACTACACCACTCCACTCCACTCCCACCACCCACACCACACCACACCACACCACACCACTCCACTCCATGCCACACCACACCACACCACACCACACCACACCACGCCACGCCACGCCACGCCACGCCACGCCAGGCCACACCACTCCACTCCACTCCACACCACACCATACCACACCAAACCACACCACACCACACCAAACCACATCACATCACACCACACCACACCACACCACACCACACACCACACCACACCACACCACACCTCCCATCTTTTCCAACAAGGCAACCACGTTGCATCATACGATCATATCATTTTTCTGCACCTTGTCAAATTTGCAATTTTCATTCATTCAGCCTTGTCCTGCAACCAAGCTTAGTATCCACTCATTATACAGGTTGAAGCTTTGCGTGATGCTGCACGTGACAGCTCTTTGAAAGGACAGATACAGGGCCACATCAGCAGCGTCTTATCTCATCTCAGCAGTCTGAGAGAACGGCGCGCTGCACAGGTAAAACATTTGACGTGCTTTACAGGTAAACATTTGATGTGTTGTTCAGGTAAAACATTTGAAGCATGGGGCCAAGCTCCTTCAAAGATTGCGCAAGTATTGCACCTTTCACACCAAATTCCCTGCACACAAAGATTTGTCATATTGTAAGAGAATTGGAAATTTTTATGCCTTGCAACGGGGCTCTTAGTCAAGGGATCCTTTCTGTTCGATTGCTCTGGGGAATGGTTACCGTGGGTTTTGTTTTCACAGACCCTTTATTTTTGCAGACCTATTGTAGGGTGCAAGTCAAGCACCCACTTCATTATCTTATGCAGATCTCTCTGATATGTAGGGACCGGCATATCATATGATGTTGACCAAAGGCGAGTGTGATATGATACTTCCGTTCCCTACTTATATGACCCCTCTTCACTTTGCTGCAGCCTAGTTCCCTCCTTCCTGATGGTGAGCATCCCTCTTATGCGGCCAAGGCCGGGGCAGCAAGCGCTCCCGTCAGTTATGTGGGCACCCCGAGAACGGATTACTACCACCAACATGTGCATGCCAAGTCTGTACAGAGTACCCCACTTGAAGAGAGGGGGATTAAGTTGGGGGCAAACCCATTGTTCAGGATGTATGAACCTAACGGCGTCAACAAGGGAAGTCATGATTTGGCCGGTTCAGAGTCGGAGAGTGAACAACACCATTTCAGCCCCCCCCTAGCAGGTATTGCAAGTCTGGATCAGCCTGGAAGCTATCACATGGGAGGCTTTGACAGTAATGGGCACAGCGAGCGTACGACTGCTGATCCTACAGAAGAAAGTAGTTCCCATGATCTCAGCAGCACACTAGAGCGTGTTCCTTCCTGCACTTCTAAATCGGAAAGTGGCTTGGAACACGGTGTGGACCCAGATGATAGTCACGGCCTGTTGGAGCAACAACTTGCCGAGATGAATGAAAGGCTACAGCTACTGGAGAAGGAAAACAAGGAGCTGAGAGCACCAAGCCCATTTGCATGTGTCTTACGATCTGAGCAAGGAGCAGCTGTTGCATCTGGCGTACGATCTGAGCAAGAAGCAGCTGTTGCATCTGGCGAACAATCTGAGCAAGGAGCAGCTGTTGCATCTGGCGTACGATCTGAGCAAGGAGCAGCTGTTGCATCTGGCGAACAATCTGAGCATGGAGCAGCTGTTGCATCTGGCGTATGATCTGAGCAAGGAGCAGCTGTTGCATCTGGGGTGGTGGAATTAGCTTCTATCAGTGCTGTTGACAGCGGGAGTGGCCAAGGGGGTAATGAACAAAGTATAAAGCCTTCCCATGTGGAGTCTCTATGTGCAACTACACATCCTGTCGAGACTGAGAGGTCTGAGCAGGATTGTGAAGGATTATGCAACAGAGTCAGTTCTGACCATGACCATGATCAGCAGCCTTCCGTTTCTAGCCCATCCTCTCCAGCAGGTCCCATGGATCAAGAAGCTGAGCGCAGTGCCAGTTTCAATTTTGAAGGGGGGCCGTACAATGGCCGGATAGGGTCTGAGGATGCTACCTCAGGTCGTGTGTCAGATATAGATTCTAGTGATCCAAAGGTACCATCATTGAGCTACCACCTTGTTGATTTGTCGGTGGACCAATTGCTGAAGTCCAGTGGTTCCCCTGACTCATCCAGATCTGAGGGAGGCAGTTTTTCTCTTCCTCGAACCGCATTGAAGAAGAGTACAACCAGCTTGTTGGGAGTTGCACAGGCTCCTAAGTCTGTCACCTTCGGGGCCGCAGCTCTAGACTTGGCTGCTGAGGCTGCACTAGCGGCAGTGGATGGTCCGGGCTCCCCTCCTGAAAACCCACCTGCCTCAAGGATAACACCGATGATGAAGTTGTCCTCTGTAAGTGCTGTTTGCCTTGTAAGGGCTTTTCATGGGCTATGAGCTTAGCGATAATCCAACTCTTTCTTCCAGCCAAGTCACACACATGCATATGACTGCTTCGCTACAGGTTGCTGTGTCATGTTTCATGCTGTTGTTTTACATCTTATGCGCGTCTCCTATGCGAATTTGCTGAATTCATATTTAGGGTTCGGAAGCAAATGTATATTTTTATTTTTATAAGCCGTATAAACGTATAAACGTATACACATAAACGTATAAAAACGTATACAAAAATTAGGCACTTCCTGAGAAAATAATTTTGCATGGGTTTAAAGGTATTGCCGCGTAGCTAATTTCATTGGCATCACATATCAAGTCTCAGAAAAATAATCTGACAAGTTTAGGTTGTCCAAATATCAGAAAATAAATCACGACCAGAAAGCGAGTCGACCAAGAAGCGTGGTGCCAATCTAAGGGAGCCATTAAATGCCAGTTGGTCTATTATATAAATGTATAAGTGTATAATAACATAAGTACGTAACGGTATTGCAATATTGTCCATGTTCACATTGCACTAGGCTTGCACCCTCAATCCTTCAAGCCCACGTAGGAGCACAGCTTGTGGAATGGAAGGCTAGGTGACGCCCGGATATGTGTGCCATCCTGGCTATCTAGATCAACCTTTAGGCCAAATCTTTATAAAATAATGCATGTGAATGGTGAATTTTATTGCATATTGTGATAGAGGAGGTCAAAAGCTTTCCAATGAGCTATCTAAATCAAAACTATTATGAAAACCAAGACAGTTAAGTGCCGGGACGTGTGCTGTACTTCTCGAAGTACAGACTACACGTTTTCATACGATGTATATAAGGTCGATATGAGAAAAACTATACGGCGTATTTATACGTTAAAATGTATAAACATATATTATACGTTTATATGTCGGCCCAACCCTATTCATATTTCGTAGCCGATGTGGATTTACAGAGAGGGATAGAGAGAGAGAGAGAGAGAGAGAGAGAGAGAGAGAGGGAGAGAGACTCCCCCAGCCTTTCCACATTACTATTCAGTTCTGTCTTTCACTCTCAGTGTTTTTTACTTCAGATTTCTGTAGGCCAGGTTGAGTAGCTACTTGGGCTACTCAAGCCTGGTTTCAGGATTGTTGCGTAGCCATTGCATGGCGGCGCGTGAAGTGTGGAGCCCGGGGAGTTGGGGGGGCAGCGGGGATGGGGGGTGAAGCATATGGGATGATGAAGTTGGGGCCGGGGGGTGAAGCATTTGATGGAATGGCGACACGTCATCGGAAACAAACTAGATTTCACTGGCTGACTCACCCCCCTCACCCCCCTCACCCCACTAGCTGACCTGGCTTTGTATGGCAGTGGTAGTTGGACACTGCCTCGGATTGTACCCATTCCCCCCCCCCCCCTCTTCCCCCTCGAACGCGTCCGCACAATTGATGGACCTCAAACTTGTAACCCTACCATGAATGGCGTGGGTTCCAATTCATCATTCTTTTTTGTCCTCAAATCGTTCAATTTGTCAACATGGTCTGCCAAAATGCTTCTGGTATAATCCTAGTCGTTGGCCAAGGCCCAACACATAAATTGAAGCCCGTATGAAAGCAAGGGCGTGAGGACTAGCAGAATTATGATTATTGGGATAAGTCACATGACGAAGATGCAGCTCTTGTCCTGGTGGGGCACACCAAGCAAGTAGGTATTTGTGTATGTGTGCGTGATAACTTGGACTGTGGCTATTGCTCGTAATCATTCCTGGTGTAGGATATGAAAGAGTCGACGTAGGGGTTCATTCATATAAGACTAGGGATCTGAAATGGGCATGTTTTTGAAAATTTGGTGGGATGTAACCACATCCCCCTAACAATAGGCCCTTTAAAAACAAAAAATGACCCCTTCCAATATCCTCTTTGGTGCACTATAGCTCAAGTCTGACATGTATAACCAATTGTGGCACGCACTTCTGACTGAGCATGCATTTTCTGTTCGGCTATTTAGTAGCTTCAGGCCAGGTGCCTAAGCCAGCCACTGTGCTACACCCAAACGATTCTGCATTTCTGGTCAGCTGATTGTGTCAGCTTCAAGGTGTATTAGGTTTGGCTGAATAGCAAGTCTGTGGATCTGCCTAGGAGGTGTTCCTGTTATCTGGAAATATAAGCTATTCTGACCATAATTTGTTTATAATTGCTGTCCCGGTCGGGGGATTGAGATGGGGGACTGAGATGTTGTTTGTTGTCCATGCCTTAAGAATGTGGGTATATGTAGGTTGACTGACCGCCTATGTAGAGACTACCCTTATCAAATGTATTGTCAAATAAAATATAAGCTTGCCAATTGGCTAGCAATGCCAATTTGGAATAGTAATGTTTGCACTTGAATTCCAAGGGATTGTGAAATCCTTTTTGTATGCCAATTCTGAATTCTAGTCAATTGGCTACACGACCGATATTGCGATGAAAAGGGGAGAGGAGGGGGGGGGTGTGTGTGTGTGGGGGGGGGGGGGGCAGTTTTGTTCTAGAGGACCCATTCCTGGTACTCCGTGAAGCCCTCATACTCGCTACCCCGACCCCCTCGATATCTCTGTTCAAAACCCACATTTCACATACATAACCCATACATGCACAAGCGTGGGCCATGTAGCCAAACCACAACCCCACCCCCTAACACACATAAACACCTTTCCTATCACAACTCAATCTCTCCCTTACTCCTCTACACTAACACTCAACCACATCCCCCACCAGAACTCATCCTTTTATTGAACTCTTAACTCTCATTCACACCCATGATAAAGCATGACTGTACAAGCGTGGGCCATGTAGCCAACGCACTGGTGGATGCTATCACCCATTATGCGTTGTTCATCATGTATGTTTCCCTTGCCAGTCCCAACTCCCTCAACTAGATGTATGCTACCCCTCATCCTCCCCCCCCCCCCCCCCCCCCACACACACACACACACCCACACCCACCCACCCACCCACACGCAAACACACCCACAAACACACACGCACACACACACACACAAACACACACACACAAACCCCTACCCCTAGTGACATACCTGTAACAGCTTGGGCCATGTAGCAAAGTCACTGTCTGTTTTGACAAGCCACGTGGGCTTGTACATGAGCTCTGACAGTCCCAACTCCCTCAATATCATACACCTTGGTCCAATGCATGTGTGCATGCCGCTAGTGAGGACGCGGGGATTCCTGAGGACAATGGTTGGGATGAAATGTAAAGGGTTGATGGTTAATGGTCGAGGGTAGAGCTTACTTTGGTTGAGCATGCATGTGGTGTGGTTAAGTTTAGCATATCACCATAGCTAAGTTTATTTTATTTTAGTAAAGTTTATTTTTGTAAATTACTATGGTTTACTTTGGTTCGCAATAGTACTGTTCTCACTAATTATTTACACTTACACCATATGTGTGATTTGTACTTTCTGTTACCCTCTTTATCAAGGAGGTGGATGTTGGCTGCTATGTTGTGTGTGTGGTGTGCACCACATGTGTGTTGTGTACGTTCTGGCTCTCTTTGTCTTGGAGGTGTCTGACAGCAGTCCACTCTAAACTTACTTTGGTTCGCAATAGTACTCTTCTCACTAATGCGTGTGTGCATGCTGTATGTGATGATGCTAACGTTAGGATACATATATTGGGGTTACATTTTCATTTCTGTGTTGTTAGGCATAAGTATAAATATAGCAGGTTGGGTCAATACGTGTGTGCATGCCGTAGGTGATAGTTTATGGAGGCATTTGTTGGGGTTACAGGTAAATGGTTAAAGGGTATAGTATGCTGAATACATATATATTACAAAGTGCGGTATAGTATGCTGAAGTGCGGTATAGTATGCTAAAGTGCGGTATAGTATGCTGAAGTGCGGTATAGTATGCTGAAGTGCGGTATACTATGCTGAAGTGCGGTATAGTATGCTGAAGTGCGGTATAGTATGCTGAAGTGCGGTATAGTATGCTGAAGTGCGGTATAGTATGCTGAAGTGCGGTATAGTGTGCTGAAGTGCGGTATAGTTAAGTTCAATTTAGCCTGTGTGATTCACGTAGTTCACATGAAGGACCGGCTGCAGCCAACCAACTCCGTCAGCGTGCATGAGCAACTTCACAAAATTACTAAACAAACTAGGACGGCCTATTTAGGATCATACATTAGGGGCCTGCCACCTACATAGTTAGCATCAAGGAGGGGCTGCAGCCAACCAACTCCTTCAGCATCAACAGCTTAGCGTGGATGCTGGTAGGCCGTAGCCCAAACATCTGTGGCTGCTTGGTCAACAGTTGGACAGCTGTCTCCTTGGACCCCGACTCGCAAGTCATGTAATCCAACATAGGACCTAGGCACTCCTCGAGGGAGTACATCAACAAGGTGGGATGGATCCCGATCATCATTCGGATCAGGGGTTCAGGAAAGCCCTTGGCTGTTAACCACTCCACAATGTTGAACTGAAGTGAAGAGGACAGTACACATAAATTCCATGTTATGAACAATACAGAGGTGAAAGGTCATGACAAGTCACTTACGTGTATTAATGATTGCATTCATATAATGGATCAAGCTCATTTTGATAATAATGCTTTCATTTTAATTTCTTATGTTACTGACGAAAACATCAGGCAGCCGTAAAGGCTGGAGCCACGTAACTAAGTTGAAGTTCAAGTTGAAGTGCAGGGAGGAGGAGAGGAGGAGCTGGATAAGGGGAGGGGAAGGGAGTGTGTGTGTGGTGTGTGAGTAAAGGGGGGGGGGGGGGGGGGGTTGCGTTTTTTTTTTTTTTTTTTGTTTAGTTGTTCTTCGTTCTTTCTTTTTATGGGGGGGGGGTTTGTGGTTTGTTTTTTTGTGTGTGTGTTGGGTGGTTGGGTCCACCCTTTTCTGTCCTTATTATGACAGTTTAAAATACCTAATTTTACCATCAGTGTATGTTCTGGTGGGTGAGTCAAACTTGGGTGGGTGGTGGGTTGCATTCCCCATGAGGCCGGGGAGTGGGTGTGTTGGTGTGGTTGCATCCCCGCAGTGAGGAGGGGTGAGTGAGTGGGTGGGTGTTTGTGGGGGGGGGGGGAGTGGGTGGGTGCGTGGGTGTGGGTTTGTGGTGGGTGGGTGTGTTCATTCCCTCCCCATTGAGGGAGGGGGTGGGTGGGATTTGTGTGTGTGGTGTGGTGTGCTTGTTGTTGTGTGTTGGGGGGGGGGGGGGGGGGGGGGGGGGGGGGGGGGCTGTTGGTGGGGGGGGCTTTGGGTGTGTGGTGTGTGGTTTTGCAATTCCCGCAGTGAGGAGGGGGTGGGTGAGTGTGGGTGTGTGGTGTGTGGGTGTGGGTGTGTGTGGGGTTTGCATTCCCGCAGTGAGGAGGGGGGGGGTGGAGTGTGTGTGTGTGTGTGTGTGTGATGAGTGTGTGTGTGTGTGTGTGTGTGTGAGGGGGGGGGGGGGGGGGGGGGGGTATTCCCGCAGTGAGGAGTGGGTGGGTGAGTGGGTGGGTGGGTGGGTGTGGGTTGCATTCCCGCAGTGAGGAGGGGATGGGTGAGTGGGTGGGTGGGGGGGGGGGTGAGTGTGAGTGTGTGTGTGTGTGTGTGTGTGTGTGTGTGCAGGTGTGTGTGCGTGTGCGTGTGTGGTGGTGGTGGTGGTGGTGGCGGGGGGGGGGAGGGGGGCATACCTTCATCGGGGAGTTGAGTATTGACGGATTTTTCAATAGAGGCCCCCTATCGCTCCCGGGGGGGAAGCCCATGTTTTCCAGGTGGGCGAGCCTTTGCACCAAAGAGGCCGGGGGGACCAATAGGACAGCAGGGTTCTTCCGTAGTACAACCATTACCTGAGGGGTGTGTTGGCACACATCAGAATGTTACACATCAACTCAAGCAGTTCATGCATCCAACTGTAAAGACATTGAAATAAATACATGTATAACCCATTCTTATTATTTGTATATGTTATACAAATAATGAAAACTATAATATGCATTGATACAGATGGATTGGGCCTATGCCCTATAGTAAAAAAATGAATGTGTCACAAATTAGCTCCCCAAACGCATCAGGACAACACACAAATAATGGGGACCATGGCAAGAGCATAAGTGGTACTTGCCCTACTCCAATTGAAACATGGTATTTCAAAAAAACAATTACTTTGTAGCATTGTTGTGCATGTCCTTGCATGTCCTTGCATGTCCTTGCATGTCCTTGCATGTCCTTGCATGTCCTTGCATGTCCTTGCATGTCCTTGCATGTCCTTGCATGTCCTTGCATGTCCTTGCATGTCCTTGCATGTCCTTGCATGTCCTTGCATGTCCTTGCATGTCCTTGCATGTCCTTGCATGTCCTTGCATGTCCTTGCATGTCCTTGCATGTCCTTCCTTAAAAGTCATTATGGAAAGTGCTGTGATGTGTTGGTTGGCGGTATAATATGAGGTACATGTGCTGTGATGTGTTGGTTGGCGGTATAATATGAGGTACATGTGCTGTGATGTGTTGGTTGGCGGTATAATATGAGATACATGTGCTGTGATGTGTTGGTTGGTGGTATAATATGAGATACATGTGCTGTGATGTGTTGGTTGGCGGTGTAATATGAGATACATGTGCTGTGATGTGTTGGTTGGCGGTGTAATATGAGATACATGTGCTGTGATGTGTTGGTTGGCGGTGTAATATGAGATACATGTGCTGTGATGTGTTGGTTGGCGGTATTATATAAGATACATTTAATGTTATAATGTCCTTAAGACCCTGGGATACACAAGTTATTTAGGAGAACATAAAAATTGAACCTCATATTGTGGATACAAAACTACAGCATGCAGCTGGGCATGAATCCTGATTCCTTTGAAGGATGGAAATACTAAATACAATGTATCATAACATGCGATACAAATCAGACAATTCATTATAATCCCAGATGATCTGATGGTTACATTGAATTGAATAAAAACAGCTCAGGCGCGAAGCCCTGGCTACCATACTTGGTATGGCCAACCCCAAATCATGAAATCCTGCCTGGGTAAACATGCTCAAAGAACGAGCTTCGGGCATGTAGCTATGCGATTGCCCATGTTCAGTTTTCTTGGCGGGTTTGGTATCACGAACGATCGGGTGGAGCAGGTAAGGGAGAATGTGAGTTAATGGTGGTGCAGGGTGGGGTGGGGGGGAGGGGGACAGAGGTGAGGAGGAGTCATTGATGTAGAGTCAGGGGTAATGAAACAGGAAATGTGGATAGATGGGGGGAGGGCGATGATGAAGTAGAGGAGGATAGGAAACTGAAAATAGGGAGGGTATAGGAAGGAGGACACAGGGTGGGAGGGGTGAAGAAGGAGGGAGGAGGGAGGGGGGAAGGGGGAAGGGAGGGGTGGCCAACGGCCACACGGGCAATCGTACTAGCATTTATATATATGCTAGTACGGTAGCCCGTGTGGCCGGTGGCCTACCCCCCACCCCCATCCTCCCACCCAGGTCATGAGTCCTAGTCTGGTATGGGTTACATAACGGGGTAACGCCCCTTGCATGCCCCCCCCCCCCCCCACACACACCCACACCCACCCACCCCCCCCCACACACACACAGTCAAGATATCAACCATCTCCGCCCTCGCTCGACACTCCCCTCCCTCTCCCCCCGCACCCACACCTCTTCTCTCAACCTATTACCCTTCTGCTTCAGCTGTGGCCTCCCATCCTGACATACACGCATCCCCCCCCCAACCACCACCATCCCTTCCCCCAACCACCAACACCCACCACTTCACCCTGTGGGATTCAATTGTGTAGAAAGAGGGGCAGGCTGTGCTTTGATCCTACCAACAACTTGCGAAATCTCAGATTCCGATCACGCCGAGAACACCGAACCGGTGCAATTGCATGGCAATACACCTGCAGCTTCTTCTTCTCGTGCAGTGCCCCAGTCGATGCTCGGTCAAAACCCGGAACAGTAATAATCGCAGCAACGTTTTCACGATATCCGATACAACGAAAAGAGCTTGAGAGTGTGCAGGAGGACGAAATGGCCATGGCGATCTGAACAAATAATCGCAACAACTGGGTGCCAACCACGACGAATGCGATGCGATGGCTAGCAAAAGTGCGCATGCGTGAGATGAATGGTGGCAACGCTCGCAGAGGGAGAAAAAAAGAATGACGATCTGAAGGCCTGGATTGATTATGAGTCTGGCTTAACTCCCAAGGTTGGGCAGCATACTCTCCTTGCCTGGCTTGGTTAGCAGCTTCGCGTTCTTCCTGAGGCATGGCATCGCATTGTTGACGTCTGGATTGATTATGAGTCTGGCGTTACTCCTGGGGTCGGGCAGCGCGGGCATCACGTCGACGCTTGTTGGCTCTGTCCCTTGCTTCCTTGCTCATGCAAGCTTGCCTTGCGCGCTAACTGGCCAGTGTAATGCTGAGATGAAGAATCAAGTGCGCATGCGTGAGCCAAGTGAAAGTCAAGGGCCAGCCGAATCATGAGCCGAAGTGAAAGTTCTGGAGCATGAGCCGCAGGTCGCTCCGTGAAGAAGCAATACACTGAAAACTATTATTCCGAGTGCAATGCAAAGCGATCTGGGGGTCAGCAAATGACCTCCGAGGAGAGGATCTCCTCACTCATTTCATTGCAATTCATTGCAGTCACAGTATGAAAGGTAGTTGTGGACATGAAATCAGCGCATCTGCTGTTTCGGTAATTGAAAATTTTGCTTGGCGAAGACTTGGGTATATGGAAAGTCGGTTGCAAGTCGGTTACACTTCGCAGGACCATGGCACATGGGTACGCGATGATGACACCACCACGACCACGACCATGACCGCGACCACGACTTCGACCACGGGCATGATTTCTTTATATATATATATAGATATATAGTACTAGCATATATATATATAGATAGTACGGTAGCCTGGGTGGCCGGTGGCCACCCCCACCCAGGCCCTGGGTTCTGGTATGGGTAACACAACGGGTTACATCCTTGTATGTACCCCTCTACCCGTATGTATCACACACATACATATTCAACTCAACCCAAGCCAGACCCACAGCCTCCACACATTTCTGGATCCCTCCTTGCCCCTCACCCAACTCCATGTACACACTTTCTCTTTTTCCCCCCTCCCCTCACCCCAAGCATACCCACCCACGGTGGGTCAACCTCAACCCTCTCCCCCCACTCTCTCTTTCCCCAACAACCAGCAGGGACGCGTAATTACTTTCTCCCTACTTCATCAATTTCACTCCAGTTGTGGGCCTAGATCAGGGTACTTCAAATTGCCAAATTGGCCAGCGCTTTGGCGCACTAGAAAACAAAAAAACTGCGCTTCGTAGTGCAAAAAGCGCAAAAATTGCTTGCTGCGCCCACATGGAGTCGCAAAAAACTGCGCTTAAAGCGCAGAGGGGGTCAAAACGTCAGCGCTCAAAAGCGCGCGCTTTGAATTGCCCTGGCCTAGATCATGCAGAAATACGAAGTGGAGAAAGAGCAGGCTGCGGATCCAATCTGCCAGCAACTTGCGAAAGCCGACCTAGCTGATAATACCAGGCGTGCACAATCGTGATTCGCAAAGCAACATACCTACAGCTTCTTCTTTGCGCCGAACATAGTTGGGGTTGCAGCTGTTGCTTTGAAGTTTCAGCCAGTCTTCTATCCCAATATGCTACGCAACCAATGTATCAATGCTTGAAATAATGAAAATGTATTGGATGAGGGGTGCAAGGGCCATATCGCGCATGAGGCTCACGTCTTGTCTGCTTATTAACCCGGCGTTGATTTCCAGGACTTGTTGCATGAGCTTCTTGCCTGGCCAGGTTGTAAGTCGCGCTCTGCAGTGGGTTAGCAGCATCTGCTAAATGTCAACGCTGGTTTGCATCGTTCCTGTCCTTGTCGGTCTGTAGAGTTTGCCTTTTGACGTGATGAAGAGCTCGCTGGCTAGCTGTCTTCGCCGCCCTTCTGTCTAAATTCGACTGGTTGTGCGCGTGCATGGTGGCATCAAGGAGCAAAATATTATACATTTTATGATTCGATAGACGTGCATGGTGGCATTGAAATTGAAATTGAAATTGAAATTGTTACAACATCCGTGTAGAACCGTTACTCACAGGACGTGAAGTGAAGGTGCATGGTGGCATCGAGAAGCAAAAGATTACAGACGATGAGTCTGAGCGCAGTCGTTGGTCTGAACAGGCGCTCAGAGCGAATGCGGAAAAAGATGGATACCGTAGGCGGCAGTATTAATTGGCAAGATTAAGAGTTGGCAAAATGGCTCTTTTTTCCATTTTTGATGTCTCGAAATTTAATGGCAAGAATAACCTGGCAAACGTGATTTTTACTTGTCCTGAATAAAGTTACTCAGGTTTATACCTGGAAAACATTTGGCAAATGGTAATTTGCCAAATTACATTCCTTGGTCAGGCCTTGGTACATGTTTATCATCACCAGCTAGCCAGGGAGAGGGTGAGTTGGTATTGTTGGTGGGTGTTTTTGTTGTTTTATTTGGCGGGGGATGGTCGGTGCAACTAATCTTTTTTGTAAGACATGGATGAGGGTACGAACTTCTCCAAAGGCACTAGTCCAGGCTCGGAGCAGATCCATGCAACGGAACGACGGTGGGAGAATCAACCGGATAAAATGGTTGATGGGCTGGACCGCCTTCATGTCTGGGACATGGAAACATGGCATCCGACTAGCGGTCTAATCGCTGCCATTCAAAACCGCTGGCGTCAAGCCAGTCAGTGAGACAGGCGCGACCAGCTTCGACAGGCGCGACCACCTTCGATAGGCGCGACCAGCTCAGTGCAACTCGAAATCAGTGCATGCAACGAACGATCATTCAAGGCGATCTGGACCAGTTGAAACTGAGTTTGTTTGAATGGAAGGTGTTGGACAAACTTGGCAAACGCCAGGCAGCTAACGACCCACCCAGCTGGCTCAGTTCTGGTATAATTCAGTTTGGCAAACAGTCGTTTGCCAACCCATTTGCCAATACTTCCTGCGCCTACGGTACTCATATCGACACGAAATAGACGCATCAGCTCTGTCACAGTTTTCAAATTTCATGGGTGGGAAGCTGGGGCGGGGAGCTGGGTGGGAAGTCGGCTGCGAACAAAAAAAAAAAAGGAAGCCTGTCAGCGCCAGGTCGCAGAAATCCCGAAACCGAAAGCCAGCATGTGCCAGCTCACGAAATTCCTACATTACATATATATATATATATATATATATTTATGCTCAAATATGCTTTACCTTAGTATGCAATATGCTTCAACCAATTCAATTTACCTGATCAGACCGAAGACCAGCTTGCTCCAGCACTCTCAATACCTCTATGTTGTCCTCCTCTCGTCCTCCAGCTGAGTAGGCTAGGATTCGAGAGAACCCTTGTAGGCCTTGTATTATGCCCTTCTCATCCAGCCCTAGCTGCCTTAGAGTCGTGATCCACCCTCGACAGTTCTCTAGGGACAGACAGATCCATGATGTGATCGTCTGACAGCTTTCAGGACCTGCATATAAGTGGATGATCATATAGTCGGCTGTGTCAACCATTGTGCACAATGTGCCCATTGCCATTACATGTTATAACTGAGGTAAACCACACTTGCAGCTTTGAGGTCCCCCACCCCCCACACCACACCCCACACACACACACACACCTTTCCCCTCCTTCCTTCCTCTCTCCCTCCTCTTCCCCCCTCCCCCTCTCAGACCTTTCTGCAACCACGAGCGCCATACCTGCCCCAAAACTATGCTTGTAGAACTGCCCTCATTTGATACTTCTACCTTCCTCTCTCCCCCTCCTCACGCATCCTCTCCTCTCTTCTCCCACTCACAACCTTAGATGCAACATCTGCCGCCATCCTAAGAGCTGTCACAAGCTCCTTGTGAATCGCTTCAACTTCGGCTGCCTCTTTCTTGAGGGATACGAGCCGCCCTTGGATGGCTCTGGTACTTGCTTTGGTTTCTGCCTTGTCTTGTCCACATGTGCTGAAGTAGCGTGAACCTAGACCAGCGCTCGCATAAGCTTGAAGATTGGCTTGGCTGGGGTAGGCCTGGATTGGCTTGGCGTAAAGTATGCCATGCCTTGGCCTACATGTGCTGAAGTAGCGTACTCCCTAACGTGTTGCCTCTGTGGCTTGCAGGCTGGGCTGGCTTGGCTTTGGCTTGGCAGAAAGTATGCCTTGCCTTGCCTACATGAGCTGACATAGCGTACTCATTAACCTGTTGTCTCTGTGGCTTGCATGCTGGTTTGGTTTGGCTTGGCTTAAAGTATGCCTTGCCTTGCCCTACATGTTGCTGACATAGCGTACTCCTTAACATGTTGCCCATGTTGTGTCTCCAACAAAAGAGATACACGTGTAGGACCTGAGGGTTAAGTTCAGGGTGTAGGGTTTTTAGATTAGGCTGTAGGTTAGGACACACAAGCACATGACCTGAGGCCCAAGTTGAAGGATTACAAAACCTGCGTGCTTGCCCTTTGTACTCAGGAATTGGCACACAAACACAAAACCACCCACCCATCCACCCACAAATCCTCCAACTCCCAACCCCACCCACATATCCCCACCCACAACATGAAATGGCTTGGAACTTGACATGTGAACTTGACATACACACACGCAAACACACACACACACACGCAAAAAAACAAATCTCCATACCCCACCCACATACCCCCATCCCCAAGTTGAAATGGCTTGGAACTTGACATGTGACCTGTCCAATGACCTAGACAAAAACGTAGGTCCTGAGTTCCAAGATGAAGGTTGAGCTAACAAACGTGCTTGCACTCTGTACTCAGAAATTGGCCCACAAGATCACATTCCACTGATACAGCCATCCCCCCCCCCCCCCCCCCCCCCCACACACACACACACCCACCCCATCCCACCCACCCCCCACCTCACACACACCACACACACAACAACACCCATCCCAACCCTCACCCCTCCCACACCACCCACCCACACACACACACACCATCCCAACCCCCCTCACACCCTCACACCTCACCACACACCCACACACACACCCACACACACAACCACCCCAACCCCCTCCGCAACCCCTCACCCCTCCACACACACACACACACACACACAATTAAAAAAACATAATAAATGGAACTCACCTTATATGATTATGCGCAGATACATGGTCGGATAAATAGAGGAGGACAATGATCACTTCATTCACCTGGTCAACTCACACAACAGCACCTCCCACCCTCACGACCTACACCCATCATACCTTACGCTTCACCTACACTGAACCTACACTGCACCCACACCCACTTGCAAAACAAACACCAGCATGCTAAACACTTATTACACAGTCACTCATCCACCCAACCATACAAACACACCCCCACCTACAACCACACACCTACACATACACCCTCATGCATGTGCCTACACTCACGCATTCACCCACCCACCCATACAAACCCACATCCACCCATATGCAATAATATAAAAAAACCGCTCACCTAATACAGATGCCCATGCACTTGGTCGGATAGACAGAGGAGGGCGATGGAGAACTGTATTGAGAAAGCTGAACACCGAGCTGCACCCCGAGGCAGGTGGGAGGATGCGTGGCAGCATGCAGCTAGTAGATGTTACTAAAACCCCAAACCACATCACGTGCCGGTATGTGACAGTATTGGTGAGCTAGTTTGCTGGGAAATAAGGACTACGCAAGTAGCTACTTCACTTCCAAGTACATGACCGGAAGAGACACATTGCACTATGCCATATCGTGCATTGGACTTGCTTGGCTTGGTGTCAAAAGGTGTTGTGTGGTGGTGTAGTGTGCTTTAGTGCTGTGCTGGTCTAGTAGTTTAGTGAAATGGTGTGCTACTCTAGAAGTATAGTGCTGGCCTAGAAGTGTGGTGGTGTGCTAGTCTGAAGGTGAACCAAGCAAGCTGTTACTTCAAATGCAAGGACTTGGCTAGAAGGCCCACTTCGCGAGCTATTGGGCCAATAGTATTGGCACGTCGATCGTCGGCCTAGTTTTGGGGTGAAATCGACAACAACCAGTAACCGTTTAGTGAGTAAAAGACGCCTCACCAATTAACCGCGCGCGCGGGTCAGAACTTCCTGTGGGCCCGTGGTTTAGCCCTCATTAGCCCTCCTCGCGAACAGAACGGCAACTCCGACGGCATCTACCCTCCCCCTATCCTCGGTTAAATTTTCGCTTTAGCTATCTACCTCTGGAACCACCCACCCCCCCCCCCCCCCCCCCCCCCCCCCCCCCCCCCCCCCCCCTTCAACCGTGCCCTTCTCCGTTCTCTCCAGGTTTGTTAGGGACCGGTCTGGGGTACTCCGCAGCCAAGCAATAATGGGCTACATACTTGGAGTGGCGAAGGCTACGAAGTTTTATCAAGACAACTTCTAAAGAGCGTGTCGCAAAGCGACACGGGGAAAAATCGTTTAGCAGTCCACCGGGCAGGGAGTTTTACGGACTTAGTTGGAGGAAAAGAAGAAGAGAAAGAGATCGTAGCTTTTTACTGTAAGCCGAAATAGAGCTACCAAAACATTGAAAACTTGCGAAAGGGATTTGGACCGCTGCGATGCAGATCTCTATTATGCGCACTCCAACTATGAGCAAACAAAAATGGGTTGCGGTGCGAAAGCGACGGTGGTAGGAAAAATAGTTTAAACGCCTGGCACTTTGCAACAGGACTGGATGGATAGGATGGAGAGACGACAGAACGGACAACGGGGCGGAGAGAGACACGGGAGAACTTGTTGGCCTTCAGCCCTGCGTGGGTACAAGAGGGGGGCTTAAAAAGCGATAAAAGGAAAATTCGAGTTCCTCTAGATAGAAATTCAAATTACCGCAACTGTCTACTAGTCCTAGTATGTTGTTTTTGAAAGGAGGGGGATTGTTTTGAAAAAGGCCGAAACATTTCATTTGTCACTACGTGGCAGTAGTTCCGCGACCTCCGCACTCAGGCCCGCAGAGGCGGGATGAAAATTTGTGATGAAAGCAAGCTCATATGTGATTATAGGACCATTAGGGGGAACATGCAGTGTATATATACATTGTGTTTTTTGTTTGTGTTGTTTGTTGTTGTCTCCGTGGGGCCGGACAAGGTTACAAATATTCGCCCATGTGTATGTGGTTGTGTTGTGTTGGTGTGTCTGTGTTGATGTGGTGTGTGTTGTTGTGTGTGTGGAGTTTGGGGTTGGGGGTGGGGGGTGGATGGTGGGGGTGGGGGCGTGGGGGTTTGGGTGGGGGGGGGGGGGTATGTATAACCATAGGCGCTTGATATTTTGGCGGGAAAATTGAGAAGGAAGCTGGAAGGCTCCAAAAAAGGGCTCAAACTTCTGAAAGGCTTTTCAAAGTTGGCGGATACTATTTTACAGATTTGGGTTCCCGATCCGGGCTCGGGTGGCCAAATATGGTAGGAGTATACGGCCTTTAGTCGAATGGCAAACGCGGGAGGGCTCGTATCCCGGGCAGGGGGTTTCGGTC
Source organism: Chlamydomonas sp. ICE-L (assembly GCA_013435795.1). Lineage (NCBI taxonomy): Eukaryota > Viridiplantae > Chlorophyta > Chlorophyceae > Chlamydomonadales > Chlamydomonadaceae > Chlamydomonas > Chlamydomonas sp. ICE-L. The sequence continues at coordinate 388,321 of JACBWV010000856.1, read as the reverse complement.
TACGGTTCGTTGACCATATTGAAAAACCGTTGGTGACTGGTTCTTAGTCGTGCGTAGGACAAAGGAAACGGCGTCGATCATATTACGTCTTAGTAGGGTCAACTTGATCCCGCCAGCAGTTGTGATTACTTTGGAAGTAAAATTTCACATTTTTCAATTTTTTTACAGATTTTTTGGGTTGCTTTCCATTAAATTGGATCAGGTCAGGTCCCATGGCGGGATTTGGCGGAAATCCCTTTTTACCAATTTGCCATTCAAAACGATTTCAAAGTGTGACTTAAAATGAGTTATTCTGGGCCCATAACCAGGAAAGCCTAAGTGCAGTGAGGGGAATACAAATATTTTTCTGTCCAACAAACCCTATGTAAAAAACTTGAGGTAGGGCTGACCCCCTCCCCCCCCCCCCCCCCCCCCCCCCCCCCCCCCCCCCCCCCCCCCCCCCTCATTACATAAAAATAAGAGGCATGGGACTTCTTATATCATGGATTTGCATCATATAGTGCAAGGGCATGTTCAACTTCAAACTGATTTTGCAGGTCATGGTAGCCAAAAATAGGCTGAAGAGGACAGGGGCTTCATACGCAAATGCTGCAGCCTATGGCTAGCTGGTCTTCTTAGCAAATTATTAGCACGTGCGGTCTCGTTGAGCCTGCCAAAAACAAAAATAAACAAGGATGGAAAAAAAAGCTCTAGGCGGGACAGAGGGGAGAGAGAGCAGTACGGTCGAGGAGGGGACGAAGAAGGGAGGGGGACAACAGGTAGTGAGAGATGACAGAGGGAGGAGCCAAAACCAGGGTTTTTTTTATGGTATGGCGACGCCGAGGATTCATTAACTCGAGGCTAAAAAACGAAATGACAGAAAAAAAAAAAAAAATAACTGAAAACTTCGTCGGGGAATGAAGGGAAGTTGTCCATAGGGGAGTAGTTAAACCTCCCCCCCAAGTGTTGTAAAACTGCACTTGACTGTATGGCCTGTCGAAAAATTGGTTTGGGATTGGCCTAATTCCGGGCCAGCGCTCCCTGTTTGTGCAAAATCATTGGGATGGCGGAAAGGTCTTGTCCGCAAATCTCATCCGCAACCATATTCTTGCGGCCTACCGGTAAAATGCCCCACGTTACCGGGGTAATTCTCAGAGATATTAAACAACCTACCAGGTCATGATAATTTTGCCAGTTCCAGGTTCGTTCTGGGGTTGTCTCCGACAAGCTACATTCATGAGGAACTCTGGGCTAACGGTTTATTTGATAATCTGATCTGCAAAAGTCTAATCGTTTACCGTTTATAGAAGAGGCGCGAGGTTAGTCGCACGGGAAAAGGCGAATATATACTTAAGGCAGTCTGTATGTGCTCACAGTACTGCGACGCAGGAAGGAAACACCCGGGGGCCGGGCGTGACCCGGTCCGCCCTTTTTTTGGCTACTCATGATAAGTCAGACCTTGAAAGTGTTTTTCTCTATAACATCCCCCCAAACTCAAAGGTAATTTCCTTGGGATCAAGAATTTTTTTTTTTTTTTTTTTTTTTCCTGGGGAGTTACCTGAGGGCATAAGGAACAAAAAGGTATTAGATTCAAGATTTGTAATCTGCTGAGTTCAGAATCTCGATAATAATTATTCAGATCAAGAATTCAGGGGGAAAAGGGCGCCTGCCGGTTTCTTAAGGGTAATATGTAAACTTTTTAGAGTATTCTGTTCTTTGGTTGAGGGGAACTGCACGGGGAATGCAGATACAATCACTGTTGGCTGTGTCTGAAAGGGGAGGACTTTTGACAGGTATTTTATATAGGCGAAACTTAAACTATGGCTAAGCTATAGATGTAGTAAATGTGGAAGGGGCTTCAGAAGGAAGCTCCCTGGGAGCAGTAGGGTTTCCCATTAGCTGGGAAATATTTGCTAGGGGCTGGCAGGGGAAGCTGTGGGGAAGCTTTTCATGCAAAGGTAATGGAAGGCTATAGCGGAAACAGCTTGCTGGGGCATATGCTAGGGGTTCAGGGGGAGGTTGAGGGATTTCTACTAACAAGGTGCGGGGGAAGGAGGGAAGGGAGATGAGGGCCATGCTCAGGTTTGCAAAGGCAAGTTTGCATGGGGAAAGGGGAAAACACTACTGGAAGGTGCCAGGAGATGTGAACGGAACGGCTGGCTAGAAAACAACTTGCTTACGGTATCCAGGGCGAAGTGGCAGGTGGCAGGGGGAAAACTACTAGGGGCTTTGCTAACGGGCAGAGTACTGCAGGGGTTTTTTGTCTGTAACTTGGTCCCCCCCATAATTGAAGGGGGAAATGTTATATGGTGAAAAACTTAAATTAGAGTCGGCAGGGACATTTGCCCAAGGCAAGAGGGAGGGGGCAATGCAGGGGATGGATTGATAAAAACTTGATCTTGCCTGGGTTTTGGCTCTAGGAGTTGGTCATCTATAAATCCTAGAAAGTTTCAATTGCTAAAAGGGTGTCAGGTCTAGGAGCGCCAGTCTTCTTTGAGTCCATTGCATGGGTTTACCCATCCTGGGCCAGGCTAGCTGGTGTGGTAAACTCTGTTCATGAAGGTTTGGAAAAAAGTACTTTAGCCCTTGGATGGTAGGGGCTGTTGGGAAAATCATTGGCAGATTCAGGATTAATCCATAAGGTGTCCCAGGCTCATGCTTTCAGGTTGTTGATGCTTAGGACATATTGCTCCAGGGCTCGGCAACAGTCTGTGGGTTGCTATGAGCTGGAGGGTCCAAAATCCAGGAACATGGGTAGTTGGAGTGAAACATGGCTTGCTTGTAGGACATATGGCACCAATGGCAAGGGTGGTGGACTTTGTTGTGTCTTCTGGGATGGCCCACTGTTGGGAAGGTCAGAGGTGGAAGAGTGACCTAGTTCCACCAGCTCTGATGCTGTGCTTGCAATGGAGGCGTTGCAAACAATACTTTGTGGGATGGGGAGGCGTGCCTGGCTTCTTCTGTTCTCGTGTGGTGCAGGGAATGGAGCTCAATCTTGCAGGTGGGAAGTGGGGAAACTTGGCTGGAAAGTCTGTTGGATGATCCCCGTTCCAGACGGCTTTCTTGTGGCGGCCATGTTTGTTGATGAGTGGCAGACACAGAGGTTCGGGTAGAGGTTGAAGTCTCTCCCTCAAGGCTAACTGCAAAAAACCTTGAAAGAGAGTCCTTCGAGTTTGTTCGTGAAACTTGGACAGTGAGGGGGGGTACAACCCAGGGGCAGGTTGGGAGTTCATTCTCACGAAGGGGGAAAAACCCCCCCCCCCCCCTGGGGTACAGGGTGGTTGCAGACTGGATCCACTCATCAAACTTCCTGGGAGGGGCTGGCCTGTGTACATGGAGGTATGGGCAGCCTGTCTTCTGGAAGATCATTCCTCCATCTTTTCTGGAGGCCATCCAAAAAAAGGATTCTATGGCCTCCTGGAACTTGTACTCAATTGTATCCAGGTGCTTGGCCTTCCTTCCGCCTGTCAACTGGTTATGTGACTGGGGCCGTAAAGTAAAATAAATGGCACCTAGGAGGAAAAAAGGTGTCTGGTATGGAGGGGCAGGCCTGGGCTGGTTGCTGTTTGGGGGGGGAACGGAGATTGGTTACAGGAATGGGGAAAGGGGGGGAAGGGGGGGAGGGGGAGGGGGGGAGGGGGGGAGGGGGGGGAGGGGGGGGTAAGCGGGGGGCGGATGGGGGAGCGGTGGGTTGAGCTGGGTCGGGGAGGGGAGGAAAGGGAGGGGGAGAGCGGGAAGGGGGGAAGGGCCTGGGAAGGTTCTATTCCTGGGAGGGTAGATGGGAGGGAGATGGCTTGAAGGATGATGCCTGCTTGCCATGATCTTGTAGCCTGTACCCTTGTCTTTCAGTGGGTGTTGCGTTTCCACATGGTGAGTTCCTGTCCTTCCCACTGGGCCAGGAAAAGAGCATGTGGAAGTTCTTGAGACCTTTTGTCATGTAACAGGTTCATTCTTCTTGGGGCGGCCCATGGACAGGATGTCTATGGGTTTTGAGTTTGTGGTTGGAGGCAAAAGAGTGCCCAAGGGGGGCGTGCTTTCTGTTGGAATCTGGCTGGTGAGGGTGGTATTGGGCCCATTTTTGAGGGCCTTCTGAACACTGCGGATTGTTTGCAAGTATAGTTCTGGGGGGGAGCAAGTAGGACGTCATTCCGGGATGAAGTAATTATGCATCTAGGGGGGCCTTTGAGGTAGCCTCTGTGCCTTCTCTTTGTGGAGGTTTGATGGGTCGGTCAGCATTGCAGAGATTGGCAAAACCTGGAGGGTCACTGGCTCATTAAAGCTTCTGAAACCTGAGAGGAGGTTGTGATTTAAACTGGTGGCATGCTTCGGGGTGCAACGATCCTATCCAGTGTTGGGTTGAGGAACATAATCAAAAGGTCTAGTGGGGGGCAGGGACGGCTGTGTTTGGCCGGGTGGTCTTAATCATCATCATCGAGTCTCGGAACCAAGTTGGGAGGCATGTCACATCTTCTTCTAATGTGGGCAGGGTCACCTTCTCTAAAAGTGACAGCATCATGGGCACTCATTCGTGCAAAAGAAACACGCATAGGACATGGGGCTGTTCTGGGGAGATCACTTTCACACTGCCTTTGGTTGTCCTCAGCAAATTCTACGCGGGGCAGGTACCCGGTGTCAGTCTCAGGGGGGCAAGTGTCATAGGCCATGAAAGTGTGCTCCACATTTTCCATCCTCACAGTCAGCAGTCGTCCGAGCTGGGATCCCTGACCTCTGCCAAAAAGATTGCATTCACCAAATGGCGGGTCTTCCCCCTTGGCTTTCTTGCCCTTGTTACCGCCCCCTTCTGTTTCCACCTGTGGCCCGGACTTTCTTGCCATCCCTTCCTTGGTTGGGGGGCACTTGGCTCCCACTTCTTCTCTTTGGGTCTGGTCCTTTGTTGGCGTAGTGGCGTTACTAACCATCGTTTTCATGTTCTTTGGGCTTGTAGTGCTTCCCTCTTGGGACTTGTCTTGGGCACTTTGGGCATGGGGGTTGGATGATGAAGTGGCCATAGCACCACCAGGCAGTTTGTAGCAGGTCTCATGGTCGACTAATCTCTGTAGGCAACCAGCTGCCAATCTACCTCTGTTGGGGGGGTGCCTCCAGTGTGATAGGAAAGGGCAGAAAGATTCAACCTCAGAAGCGGCTGGGCCAATATAGATTATTTACTTGGGGGTACTGCAGATGCGTCATTCATTTCTTAACCATAACATATTGATCGATAAATACAGAACAAGAATAAAAAAAAAAAACTCTTTGTGCGGCTTTTGTCGATTTTCAAGAAGCTTATGATGGGCAACAAGACTTGCTTTTGGGATTCTTGCAAGGGCTTAGGAGTCACAAAGGAAACCCTATCTTAGTATTCTTAAGGTTCCATGTATTAACATCATGTTGTTTCCAAGTTCGGCCCTAACCATGGGGACACGGATCCTCCCTTTCCCATCCCTTGTATGGAGTTTAAAACAATTTGAGACCCCTATTCCCCACTCTATTCGGTCTTTGTCATTGATATAATTGAATCGTTCCTCCAAATCCAAGCTCCCAACCAAATGAAGGGCGGGCTGAGCTTAGGGGGAAGGAGGGGAACGGATTATGCCACCGTGACTTTCCTTATGACCCTAGCTCCTAGCATAATAATGGCAGAATTCCGCGGCCAGATTGGCAAGCGATTGCTTGGGACTTGCCTTTAGGGATTTCTGCGAGGCTACTAAAAGAATTTGGCTGTGAGTACAAAATAAAAAAAATACAAAAGTGAGATTGGTCGTTTTCAAACAAGCAATTAATGTTACGAAGGACCGCAACGGATTCCTGATTACAAAATTTGTCAATGATGGGAGCACAAACTTCTACAAAAGTTGTCATTTTATCTAACCTGGGATCCCTCTTTGTGATTCCGCTTGATGAAGAAAGAAAAGGTCGTGCAAAAGCTTTGTTTTTCTGGGATGCTACTCAGGCCCCAAAAGGTCCCCACCACATGCTTCCGTTAGGGAGATGCCATACTATGGAGATATGCAATATGGAATATTGTCACCCCACCTATTTTGATTCTCTTGTACAACCTATTCTGAAATTTTGGTTGCGAGGTTGTGGGTCTCCATCTATTTCTGAACAACCAACCACTTATCTCAAATGGGACCATTGGCTTGTTGAGGAATGGCAGAGAGGTAAAACCATACCATAGAAGGTAAAACTTAAAAACAATATGGTTGGGCGTTTGCAAACCTACTACATTCTATTATATCATGGGGGAGGGACCTGGGTCTTATAAAACCCCGTTGTGTTTTGATTGGGCTTAAATTTAAACAAGCTTTGCCGCTTCTGGAAAAACAAGGGACCAAGATAAAGAAACCTGGAGGCATCTCATTATTCCTGGCTCTTGAGGAATATTTTGATTCCAAACACTGCTGGGTTTAATGACTCGTTGTTGCCTCTCCACAGCTAGGGGATCAGTAAAACCTCACAACATTTTGGGGAGGGCTTGCGATTTTTGTCGCAGGTATTATGTCTGATAATTTTGAGTTCCATGGAGGTTTAAAGTACCCAAGTGACACCAATGGCAAGTCAGAGGACATTCCCTGGTGAATGAGAAGGGTTGGCTTTTTTTTTTTAAACGGCCTCCGATACCAGGAAAAATGGTTCGTAGCCAACATATAAAAGATTACATCACCATTACATTTTTTTAAATAAATTAATGATGAGAATGGCTTGATTTCCCTTTACATCAGCCTTCATAAGCAAGATTCAGATTCGTTGTATAGCCAAGTTTCGAATGGGTTCCCCATTGCTTGAACCACAAAGGAAAAAGAATGGCGGGTGCTGGGTGGAGCACACATTCCCTTCGTTTCAATGAGACACTGTCAATTTGGTTGTGGGGTTCCAAAAAAAAAAGCTCAGGATGCAATGCATTATGTCGTTTGATTGCAAAATGTATAATTGATATTCCGCCTCCCGGCTACAAGAGCTGGGTTTACACGATATTATAGGCATGGTCATAAAGGATACGAAACTTAAACCGTATGGATGGCAAAATTCGAGAATTCCACATCAGCACAACCTGTTATGCAATGGAAAAATGGCACAAGGACTTTTGGGAGGCAACCTAGCCGACTATCTTTCCTACTTGTAGAAGGAGCAAGACAGGAAGCCCGGGAAATGCTTCTAGTTGGCACCGTAATTTATTATCCTTTTTTCTTCTTGTGACTTTTCTTTCATTGTTTAGCTTCTTACCTCCGGCCACTTATAAGTGGTTGGAGGTGTGGGGTCCGCTCTAGGGGATTTACTACCTACGCCACAAAAACGGTTTTGGTTGGGGGAGTTCGCGTTTTGGTTGTTTGTCTTCGACACAACCACCTGATTGTAAATGGGGTTTTTTTCTTGTTGCTTTTGTGGGTGCTTTTTCTTTTTGTTCACCAGGGGGCACCCGGAGTTCTCATTACCAACCCTCGCGTCGTCAAGTTAGAACCTTTTTTAACATGTAATGTCCTGTAAATTGTGGTGACATTATGTTACCTTTTCGGGAAATTTGGTTTGTAGGTTGTAGTATTACTGTAATATATAACGGGTGGTTTAAGGGCGTTACGTTTCACATCTCTACAGGTGTATGGTTGAGGTCCTCCATATGTACAACATTAATGTTGGGGGCCCGAGGCCTAGTCAAGGTTCCACCCAGGAAGGTTGATGTGGTTTGCTATGGGGACCGTAGATTTTGGCTCATTGAAAAAAAAGTTACCATTTTTAAAAAGCAGGGCACGCATACAAAAAAGTAGGGTTTTTCCGTATCCTTGAACAAACCTTCTAGTGTCCATGCTCCCCACGTCTACTCCGTTTCAAAAAAGAGGTGGAGGCTGTTGCAGGCTGCTAGACCATGAAACAACAGCCTAAAATTATGGACCATCGCAATTCCAGTGTGGTGTTTGGTTTTTCTTTACTTTTACTGTTCTGTTTCAAAACTTTGACTATCATTACAACTGGGGTAACGTTTTTAGTTATAGTCCAGCAAACAAGTATACCCATACTAAAATGGAGTCACAAAAAAGAGGGTTTTAAATTATTAAAAATTTTTTTAAAGAAATCATATTTTTATATAATTTTATTAATAAAAAAAAAAACGGAGGTCGTCATTTTATATTATTTCAAAATTTGCATGCTTCAATTCGGGTTCGCTAGTCTTCTACTCCACATTTTGTTTTCATTCTACCACGGTACACATCAAAGCTGGCATATCTTTAATTTTGGGCTACAGCTTGTTAGCTTCTAGGCAGTTCCCCTTTGCCTGGCATTTTTAAGCCAAAGTTCCACGGTTGGTTGCACCTGCAGCTGGCCCAATGATCACATGTCCAAGAACCAATGCTTGGGATATTTGAGTGTAGGCTAAGTGGAGCTTCAGGAATTTGGATTTTGAAATGGTTTACCATTGTTATTCGGCAAATCGGACTCTGCTCACCGCTCTGGCTATTTCACGTGTGTCCCCGTGCGATACCACGGGAAAACCCAAATGAGCGCACTACAGAGTTCAAGCAGGGGAGTAAATAAATACATGAAATTGGCAATGCACGAGGCGTGAAGGGTTTTGGGGGACCAGGGGGGCCCGTTTGATTTCGCTTGATGGCACCACCATGTTTGCGCATGAGTATTTCATTGTCACAGGGATTTTCTTAGCAGCTTCTAGACGTTATATCACACTGATTTGTACAATGGTTCATAATTACCAGCTGGCAATTTGGTGTCTACACAGTTTTCATGCCAAAAGTACAATGCTTCCCCCGTGCAAAAGCCACGGTGAAGCCACCACGCAGTGTGACAGGGTTCGAACTCATGGCATGGGGCAGGCTTCTAGGAGATCCGAAGAACGGCTAGCATTCCTTCCAAAGGCTGGAGCCATCATGTTAAACGGAAGGTTCCAGGTTCTAGGCCGCTGCCTTGAGCCACGCCTGTTGCTGCTACCCAAGTAAGTATTTCAAGGTTCGGGCAGCTTGCTTGCGTAAGTTCAGGTGCACCGAATTGTGCTGAGGTTAGAAGCTGATTAAGCCAGTTAGGGGGGGGCGTC
>JACBWV010000856.1:198219-378799 GCA_013435795.1 Chlamydomonas sp. ICE-L | reverse complement strand
CATACATTCTTGGATGCACAGAGGAAGCTTCTCTCGCCCCTTCAACTCCTGGATATTAGTCGACATCAGGTAAGTGCAGAGGAAATCATTTTTCCCGTAGTGAACAAGACCAGTTAAAGCCTTATTGTCAAAAAATACATCGTTATGTATCCAGTCCCCTTCATTAATATGAACTCATTGACATAACGCCACAAACCGCCCGCTCCATGTGGATTTTTCATGTTCATATGTACTAATGAAAAGCTGGAGTGCTGAAATTAATGTTTTATTTTGTGCTTTCTTGCTTACTTAGTTTTGCTTAATTGTATGGCATATCAGGGGTCATCGGCCTTCATACCGCTACCTCCTCACCACTTGCGGGTAGAATAAACTTGAGATGTATATGATGACGGAGCTATCGAAAGAGACACAGGTTATGAGTCTCATATTCGCAATCAATGCCTCGACTGCTCGATTCGTGTGCTGCCTCATGTGAATGTGCTAGTTGCAAGGTGGGTATTTTCTTTGATCTACCCTACCGCACCGTAAATTTATCCTCTCCCACCCGCACGAGCAATGCAAGGGTCTTTCAGTCATTGACAGGTGGAGCAACTCTGAATATTGTCGATGGTTCCTTTGGCTCATGGTTGAGCGAGACCATCATGAGATTACAAGAAAATTATGAGATCGAATTCACTGCAGGATTTTAGCCCTCCCCCCCCCCCCCCCAGTGTCCCCAAAGATCAGGCAGCCAGTTTGCTTGCAATGATCTCGGGCCTGATGTTTCTGTTTGTGATTGTTCATTATCTGCTACCATTATTTACTGACCTATATTCATTTCAACCAGCCCGAGTATGAATCTTGTTTTTCCCTTGCAAACAATTTGAATCAGCATCAGCTCATCCCCCCTTGAATGCCCCCTTGATCATTCGTGATCCTACCTAGCCCACCAGCCCCACCACACACCCGCCATGATTCCCTGGGGGGCGGAAACATAGATAGTCTGTTTTGCGATAGTTTTCCCTGGAGGAGATTAAGAGGTTGAACGAATGAAACCTTCCTTCTTCCTCGGCGCCCTCAACCTGTCTGACTCAGCCCCCCACCTCACCTTAGCCTGGACCTCCGCCTGAGCCAGCCTAACAACTCCTTGCAAGACGAAAAAAAGAAAGCGGAAAATTGGCTGAGTTTGTGAGCACGAAAAAAGGTGGCAACTATGGAGCTCTGACGAAGTTTTATCGATGTTAGATAGGCGATTGTTGCTGACGTGTCGGTCGGTAGAATTTTTCGGAACGCATACGTACGAAATGGTTAACCCTGAAATTCTCCCGCCTCCATTAAGGTGTCTCCTTCTCTCGCCAAAAAGTCTCACCATCACTCTTTATTAAAACAAACTGGGGGCTTGTGCAGTATGTATTTTACAATATAGATGTTCTAATGAAGCACACAGCTTCTTCTCATGCTGTTCAGAAACCCCACGTCTGCAAGCATGCTGATTGTAGTGTGTATTTTTATACCATACAGACTACTGGTCATATTAGGAGGCACCACAGCTGTCTTCTATGCTGCTCATACCCCACGCCAAGCAGTACGTTCACCCCCCGCCACTGGCCCCCCCGCCCGCCAGGGACTTGTACCACTGCACCCAAACTGACCCCACCCACAGACCCCCCCCACCACCCCTACCCCACCCAAGCACCCACCCCCGCCCCCGGGACCCTACCCCACCAGGGACCTACCGGGGGACCCACCCTTGACCCGCCTGGACCCACCCCCTGGACCCACCAGCCCCGGGGTCCCAATGGTCCCAATCCCTCTGGCTGCACCCCTGGGCTGCACCCCACCTACCGCGATCCGCCCTCTGCTTGACCCCACTAACCCGACTAGAACCCGACTAGCCGCACACCCAGACCACCCACCATAACCCACGCCTAACCCACCCACCTTCACCATTCCCACAGTACGAACAGTCGAATTCAAACACAACTGACGCAAGCAGCTCCATGTCGCTCTCGCGCCCGCCCACCATGTGACAGAAGCGGGGCCGAGCAAACCAAACAACCATCCGAATCAAAATCAATAAAGGAGGAAAATCCGACCCACATGCTGCGGAGTAAATGCTCGTCATGACTATATGCATCACACACATCTATGAGTTATCGGCCTAATTCCAGGGTCCGCTTTGTTTGAACTTGGCCGCAGCACTTGCTTGGCAACAAGAATTCAAACGGTCAGTCGGATGCAATGTTCACAAACGCTGCAGGCTCTTGGCATGGCGACTTGAACCTGCAGGGGCGAGCTCGACTCCGCCTGCGAGGCGATTGCTCGACTCTTCTCGGTCTCTGCATAATTGTGCCACAAAGTGCTACGAACGTACTCATGGATTCAAATGGCGAATGACCCAACCGAGGGTCAAGTAAAGTGAGCGAATACTGGCAAATGTAAGACGCACTAAAGTATTCCACATTCCAAGGTCTCTCCCCCCCCCACCCCCCCACCCCCCCACCCCCACCCCACCCCCCACCCTACAGCCACCCACAACATCACAGCACGCACAACACGCTCCCACCACCCACTCACTACCCACAACCACCCACACCCACACCACACCCACACCCACCCCACACCCACACCCCACAGCCCACAATCCCACACCCACATCAATCCACACCTACACCCACATCCCTCACCAACATCTGGCACACACGCAAACAGACATACCAACAACCCACTCCCCCACTCACACTCCCATCACCCGTATGCTACATGCACATGCACACAACGGAAATGTCGACTCTCTCCCCATTAAATAAACTGTAGTCATATCTGCATACAACCACCCCGAGTACCTGCATGCCACACTTCCAAGCTCTACACGCCTCTGATTTAGAAATCTTTTGAACATACGGTTCAAAAACTGTAGCCTTCAACCACTACGATAGGGCTTCCTCTCTCTCCCCACGCAATCCCATCCCTGACCCAGGCCTGCATGTACAGTTTGGGCAGTCAGGATCCACATGGACTTTCTGCGGACGCGCCACATTGCAGCAAGTGAACTTTGGCGCATGTAGAAGGACATGAGCGGTATGTGGTTTTTCTCTCTTCCTTCCTCCCCTCCGCGCAAGATTGCCCATGGCAGTGATGTGAGCGCCAAGAGCCTTGCTGAATGGGCGTATGATCAATTGGGATTAGAGATCTGTGAACTAGAAAAGATTGAACTAAATACTTAGTGTTTCTAGAGACAGGACGGAGGACATGTGTCATGTGGCAGATGTTGTACAACCATTTACACACTCCATTCATGCCTTAATCTTCAAGAAATAGCATCCACAATGACAGTCAGAAAGCACATCGTAGAGTAATGGTGTGGTGTTACTCGTTGTCCCAGGGGTACACACAGACAGGCAGGGGGACAAGGTTCTATCAGCGTCGCCGGCGACGCAAGAATGGCGGAGAGTGATGCGAGACGAAAAGTGGCAACGGAAGCGAGTTAGTTTACGAAGACCTTTGCTGACGTGGAGTCGGGCTTCAATCGCGTCCAGACGGTGAATGGAGGGATTGCGAAAAGGGGTACCGAGCAGAACATGTTCACGCAGATCAGCTCAGCAGAGCATTATTGCGTGCATGCCAAATCAAGTGCTGACATCCCACTTTTTGGCTACCCTTAACTTCCACCTCCCTGGGCCCCACCCCTGACACCCAACCACGTGCATCCACCTAAGTATACATACATGCCCCCACCTACTCGGTGCAAGAGCCCAGAGTGGGAAATCTTTCTCTTCTGCGCCACTTGATAGACAGAATTGCTGACCGTTTTGGAAAGCTGTGCAGCATCACGTGGAAGCAGGTAAAACACGGTTACACGTCTTCTCGGTTGGGGTCATGCTAGATCTGAAGGGGACAATGTCCGTGTGGCGGGTTGTAATGGTCCTGTATCCGGGGGGCCAATGATGGTGAATTTGATGATGGTGGTGTTATGCTGAGGGATGATGTTGGTTATGATGATGAGGATGAGTGAAGTGATGGATGATGATATGATGATGATGAATGAAGCTGCTGTGCTCCCTTCTCCTGCTGCGGCCGCTTGCTTGCTTTCTGCTTCTGCTGATCATATCGGCGCTGCGTCTGCTGATGATATAGAGTGCAGCTACCGGTGGTTGCTGCTGATGAGTATGGGGAGGTGGGGTGCGACGAGGGGGTTACGTGGGGATCTCAGGAGAAGAATCATAAGGGTTGAATACCAATACGCTTAACATAAACAGCACCATCTCATGTGTTGCAGAGACGGAGATGGCCGATCGTCATTGCATGTCTACCTTGCCGAACAGCCTGCCAGCGAAGGATCAGAAAGGTAGTCGACTTGCATTCTGAACTTCTGAACTCTTCTGAACTCGACTCCTGAACTCTTCTGAACTTGACTGGACTGCTGGAATTCTGAACTCTTCTGGACTTCTGGACTTGATATTGTGCAGATTGAACAAGTCCTGTGATCTAACATGGTTACGTGCTTGTATCTAGGAAACAGCAATATGATATCATGTTATCATACAATATCATATGATGCAGTTTGTATGATATCATACTCGCCTTTGGTCAACATCATATGATATGCCGGTCTCTACTTATATCAGCTAAGAAGCCATGGCTATAGTGAGGGGGGTGGGAAGGGTGCCATAAGCATGCAGAAAAGGGTGCCGGAGATCCCCTAACTTTGCAGTGCGTACCCACTCGTCCTCACCACCTGATATCCTGTGGCTTCGTTCAGGGTTTTATTCAAGGTGCTACTTGCAGCACAAGTGCTAAATTATGTACCTTGTAGTTTTGTGGGTGCCATGTTATATTCTATGTGGGGTTGCTTTTGGGCCCCCCAAAGCTGCTAGTAGCATCGAAAAGGCTAAAAGGAGCACCATGGTGTTCCGCAAAAAAGCCTTTTCCTTTCCTTAAAAATAACCCTGGCTTCGTTGTGCTTTTAATCCTGAATGTTTACTTGGAGACAACTCTTGTCTCTGCCACGCTACTCTGATCTCTGATCCCTGGTCTTCCTTGTTGCAGCCACTGAGGAATTGACAAGACTCCGCGATGGGGTGCTAAGGATTGGAGCACGCTTTTGCTGGGTCGAATGTGGTGAGCAGTTTGCACTGTTTTTGTGTGTGCGACGCGTCGCAAATTGAGCGACTCGGTTCGACCTCAGTGTGACGCACTGCCCCCCGAACCCCCCGGGGCTCCGCGCTTCGCGCTGTGCCCTATACCGTGCTACGCCACAATTCTGAAATCAGACTTGCATTGCAAATTTATCCACACAACTGTTCCTACAAAAAAGCTGGATACAAACTGGTTGTTACATGGGCAACAGCTCATTCATGTCCTGACGAGCAATCTGTAGAGATCTGTAAAATAAATTGTTCACCATATAATTAATGAACAATGTGCTCAATTATTCGTGGGATATATTATTATATTAGATATATTATTATTATATTAAATTATATTATATTATATTATTATCTGTGGCATATATTTGAATTGGCATATCCCCCAATGTTCAGACCCAAGCAAGGACGAGGAGCTGCGCAAATCTCTTCAGCCAGCTATGGAAGGGGAAGAGTCTAGCAGCTACCGTATATTTCTCGAAAGCATGAGGTAGGTACCTGAATGATTTTGTTTTTTTAAGAAGGGATTACCCCAATTAAAATGTCCGTTAGTCAGTCCGTTAGTCACAACAACATTTTAGGTTTCATGAATAACAACACAAAATTGAACATTCTATATCTAATAACAATTATAAGACTTATTTACACCTGACATGTTCTCATAAGAGCACATACGAGCATCGCCAGCATGAGGTAATTGTTAGGAATTGTTTGCACGGATGCTGGTGCCTCCAGGGAGAACTCTCCACAAACTTCTTACCCATCCGCTAGCCCCCGGCGCCTACCCTCCAACCCGCCCACCCACCTGCCTCCTCACCAATAGACCATTCCAAGGCTCATCTCCCCTCCTGTTGCTTCTTGCATTGTCCCTGCTTGTCCACATTCAAATCCCCATCAACACAATGGCACAGCATACAAATAATGGTACACAATACTGGTACAAAATACAAAATAAGCACACAGAACTGTGTCATACAAAGTTGGCAGTTGGCCCCAGTGCAAGCAAATGGGCTGGCCCCCTCAACCTCACGCCTGCTAATAAAGGCTACTGTGCATTTAGTTGATTCATGCAGAGCACATCTGTCTAAACATATCTTCCCAGACCACATGCTTTCGCCTTGCCCACTCTTCCAGTCCCATGTAAGATTATCTCCATCACCGTGGCCACTGTGGTGTATTTTTTTACATCTCGCAGATCTGTCTTTGACCAACCAACCAGCGCAAGCTCCGTGGGGAGCAGTGGTCCGCCTCCATTGCAACATTCCTCCTTCCTCTCATTGAAGCAAATCAATTCAGGGGACATGCCATCCATTTTGACTGCGTCGTTGCTGACAGACAAAAGCAAGGGGGGTGGGCTGCGGTCGAGTCCTGAGATTGAAGGCTTTCTGGCAGCGCATGGTGATGAGGGCGCTTCGCTTAAGGGGGGGTTTCAGGATTTATGTGGCAAGGTGGGTTTCAATCTCTGA
Source organism: Chlamydomonas sp. ICE-L (assembly GCA_013435795.1). Lineage (NCBI taxonomy): Eukaryota > Viridiplantae > Chlorophyta > Chlorophyceae > Chlamydomonadales > Chlamydomonadaceae > Chlamydomonas > Chlamydomonas sp. ICE-L. The sequence goes on along the minus strand of JACBWV010000856.1, from coordinate 372,207 downwards.
CCTGAATGACCTGCTTTCCAAAGCGTTTGCAGATGGTATAATTATGTAGGGGTGCATCGTAAGTAGGGATATCAATATAGTACTGGCCCCCAAGATTGTCGGGCGATATAGCATACAATTGTGTATGATATATTTATAAATTGTACAATATTGCTCAATATATCACATGATAGCGTCGATATATCTATAAAATATATAAATAAGATATCATACTTGACAACCCTTATTATAAATCTTATCTTCGAGATATCACAGTTTGAGCACACTTTGTATTGTGCTTTCTCATGTGCGTATGTGAGAGAGGGGAGTACCGGGTGGGAGAGTACCACATCTTGTTGTCTTGTCCTTGTACAAGTGAGCGCTCCAGTCACACAATTATCCAAGCCTTTTCAGTCAGCGGGGGTCTAGTCATGTTTAATAATAGCTGAGAAAGCATCATACTCAATATTAGTCAGTCCCGATACATAGGGACCGGCATATCATACAGAGTTGACCAAAGACGAGTACGATATCATATGATATCATACAAATTGCATAATAATGTGATATTATATATAAAATGGTAACTTTAGCCTAACCAGACTGCAGACATAATATGGTGACATGCTATCATATGATATGATATTGCCGTTCCCCACTGATATGCGATGCCTTCTTTTCTTTCCGAAGGTCGAAGCTCTCTTAAAGAACGCCGTTGGAAAGGGCAACGCTGATGGTGCCTCTCAACAACAGAATCCAGCTCCCCCTTCTAGGGGTATCCTTCCGCACTCTGGAGTGCATGCTTCCAATGATGCGGCTCGCGCTGTCGGAAAACTGTCTTCAGCAAGTATCCTCAGGGCCAAGCCCAGTCAGATTCCCCTTGTTGCAAAGGGGAAAGAGAACAGCAGCTTGGTAGGGGCCAACCATGGTAGTGAGCATCTTGGGAGAGGCGGGTCCAGAATAGCAATGTTCAAGCGGGACCATGTACCTCAGCCAGGTGGCAATACTGCCACGAGGCGAGAGGTCGACTTCGGAAATGGGGGTAGCAAAGTAAATGAGTCAAAGCAGAAGGCACATGAGCATAACAAACACCTTGCTGCCCCTTCAACCGGTAAGCCTTCAACCAGATTGACTACAGCTCCTTCCTTGCAGAAAAACGTACCGGTCAGGTCAGTTGGGGGTGAGCTGAGGGCTGGAGAAGTAACCAAGGGCGCATGGACAGGCCCTGCTAGCATTTCAGCCCTGACAAGCCACAAACAAGCAGCTGCAGCTGATGAGCCTGATCCACTCCTGTGTGCGTTGGATGCGATTCAAGAGGCTGAGAGGTAAAACACATTAATAACTTATCCTACTTGTCTGTCCCCCTTGTCTATCCCCCTTGCCCCCCTTGTCTGTGCATGATTTCGAACCTAGACTTGAACTTGGACTTGGTTACATGGCTCCAGCCAGCAATTTGGTTGCTCGCTGTCTTCGGCAGTAAAAGCAATATTATTCAACAGGTATCAGTAAATTCAAAAGATCGTTCTTCAAAGAAACCAAAGCATATCATGATATGCATCAAACCTAGACTCTGCATGGATACTCTACCTGGAAAAGTGTGTTAATGATCAGTTACTGATGATGATGATGATTTTAACATTTTTCCTGGTGCCCTACTGGACTCCAAATATGCTTGAGGCTTGACGGAGGGGACTTATGAACATCACGAAACATTTATGTGCCAATCTGTCTTGTCAAAAATTCCTTGGTTTTCCGAGTACGTAAATCTAGACTGGCGTAGCGCACAGATGTTGCACCAGTCTCCTCTATTGACTGCGACTTTGTACCAGAGAGACCCTTTCCCCCCATACATAATTATTTGTACCAGACGGACCCTTTCCCCCATGCAGAATACGAGCCCCCCAATCCCAACTTCATTTGTGATTTCACAATCTGTAACATCACAATCGTGCAATCTAGACCACTAACTAACACATCACAATACCTCTTGCACATCACAACACTTCACAATCGCCACTTCAGGGCGGCGTCTGTCTTCTTGGAAAAGCAGTGTACCAGTTGGAATGGCGCATCAAGGGAGGCGGGGAGTGCTGTCACTAGAGCAGCGACGACAGATATAAACACATGCACAAGGGGTGCTCCACTGCCACCAGGGGCTTTGACTGCGACCACTCCCACTGCTGCTGCTGCTAGGGTGTGCACCGACAGTGTTGGTCCTGCCCAAGCAGATGTGCCCTCGAAAACCACCCAAGGCATTTTGAACTCAATTGCCACACACATCGACTACGCTCAGATACAGCATGCCACAAGGGCTTCCACACAGCTGCTTGTGCAACAGCTGCAAAGGTCTGTTGCCACCAATCTGTCCTTAACTCATGCCTGGTCATGTCCTTGACTGTCACCACTGTACATTTGATTTCTTTAGTCCAGTTGTTGGTGCGCTTATCCAGTCCCTCTTCTCCAGTCTATGCACCACCACTACCACCACCTTACCTTGCATATCTCCCTCAGCCGCATGATATTCTTCAGCTCGTTTATACGGTACGATATAGTATGATATATCGCCCGATAATTTTGGGGGCCAGTCCGATATTGCTATCCATCTATCTATCTATCTATCTATCTATCTATCTATCTATCTATCTATCTATGAGCGGATTCGCATTTATTGCTAACAGGGCCGGCAGATAATTCAAATGGGGCCAAATTAAGAGCGGCAAAGCAACAGTGCGGCAGTGCCGCGCTTAACTTACAATTGGGTCTTGCAATTGTGGCAAAGCCTAGATTGTTAGTGTGGGGTTTACCCAAACTTTATCACCCACACACCCTGTGTGTTGACACTGCCCTCACCAACTATCCAGGTGCTCAGAACCAAGTGTCGAAGAAGCTCTTCAAAGAGTTGTAACAAAAAGGATGGAGGTGGCTGAGAAAGCTAGGCGGTCCAGGCAGGATCAGGTGAGACAGATTATGTGTTGCCAAGCGTATAGATTTTACTTTGCAGGAGAAAAACAGACCCTTTATTTGCAGGTAATCCGTGGATACCAAGCTCACGCACCTACCACTCATTGTCAGCATCAACCCTATGTGTCCCTACATAATTATCTGCATAGCACGAACTACGGGCCCCTGTGGTTTACGATTTGTTGGGGTTCAGTTCACCAGTGCTTGTTTGTTGCATTTCCTGTTTCAGCTTGAGCAATTCTCTTTAGCCTATTTGGCTACCCCTGGACTGTACAAATACACAGAAGCCTACGCATCCTGCACTCATCATGATTGCCAACCCTTAGCACCCCGCACTCATTATTATTACCAATCCTATGCACCCAAAACTCAATATATGTTCAAGCCATACGCACACAACACGCATTATTGTCTTCTTCTCCCTTTGTAGGTATACGATACAGCTTACGATATCTATACGATTTCCTCGGGCGCCGTAGATGGTTCCATACTGCCAGATGATGAGGAAGGCTGTGGGGACAACGGCATAGCTCTTCCGTGCACTCCAGCAGAGGCCAGCTTGGTTGCAACAAAACCCAAAATTTGGAAACTTCTCGCAAGGTTTGTCACCCATCAGCAGTTCATTTTCCAATGCTCTATGTCCCTTCAAAATGACAATAAGCATTGGTTCGCATGCACCATTTTAACGGCTTTTCAAGAGCTCAAGTCCTTAAACAATTCAGCGGATGATTTGGATTTGGGTATTTCGAAACAGTTCTTAGTTCGTTGTTTGTAACTCAGATTTTGCCTGAAATTACGAGACTTTTAAGAATCCTGGGAGAATTGTCGTAGATTTGGCCAAATGCGAAAAGATTCGAAAGACTGTTGATTCTGAATCATACGCTGAATTGCTATGAAAGCTTGCGGCCGCTTATTTCTGAGACGAGCTCTGAATGCACTTTAACTAGCAAGGGAAATGTATAAATTAAAAACGGCGGTGTGTGTGTGTGTGTGTGTGGGGGGGGGGGGGGCAGTCGTGAGCCACACCCCTAATGTGTACCACATGGGCAGTACACGCCGCAAGCACATTTGGAGTCCAGTAGGGCACCAGTTAAAATTTAATCATCATCATCATCATCATCATCATCATAAGCAGCATCCGAGTTGGATGGTAATAGATTGTGCTCTGCAGTGGTGCGGGATGGGATGGCATGGACAGATGGCCTGTTGTCAGGCCCTTAGTATTTACATAGGTTACTGATCAGGGTAAGCCAAGTTGGGCTAAAAGGTCTTCCCCAACTTTGACTGACCAAAGATCATTGTAGATTGTTAGGGTGGGCTGGATAAACACCATACTCTAGCTTTTATTTTCAGCTACGAGCAGCAGCTTCTAGGCAGCTCTCTGAGCTAGCCACTGGGCTAAGCCCTAAGATTCAAGGTGACGAAAAATATGACTCCACCAGCTACATTGCTTTAGGTTTGGCTGGGTAGCAAGCCAGAGGAGCTGCCTAGAAGCTGCTGAAAAGAAAAGCTATGACAAACACAAACTTCACAACCATGTGTGCCCGACAAAGCTCATGAAGGATTTTTGTGCTCCTGTGTTGGTGGCTGGCCCCAGTGCAAGCAAACAGGCTTCCCCACTCAACCCCACGCCTCGTAGTAAGGCGTACTATTTATTTATGCTATTGTGTTCCTATGAAGCTTCCTCCATGCTGTCGCACGGTAGTCTGAGCGCAGGTGCAGTAGCGGTCTGCAAAAGCGAAACCCCCAGTAACCATTTCCCAGTAAATGAAAACAGGAAGGTTCTTTCAACCTCATGCCCTGGGGCAAGGTGTAATAATGATATGTTTTCATTTTTCTATGCAGCTGGTGCACAGGTGCTGACATTGCTCATCTCAACCACCTTAACCAACTCCCTCCTTCTATGTGCTCCTGTGTTCCTATGCAGCTGGTGCACGGGTGCTGACGTTACTCATCTCAACCACCTCAACCAACTCCCTCATTCTATGTGCTCCTGTGTTCCTATGCAGCTGGTGCACGGGTGCTGACGTTACTCATCTCAACCACCTCAACCCACTCCCTCCTTCTATGTGCTCCTGTGTTCCTATGCAGCTGGTGCACAGGTGCTGACATTGCTCATCTCAACCACCTCAACCAACTCCCTCCTTCTATGTGCTCCTGTGTTCCTGTGCAGCTGGTGCACGGTTGCTGACGTTACTCATCTCAACCACCTCAACCAACTCCCTCCTTCTATGTACTCCTGTGTTCCTGTGCAGCTGATGCACGGTTGCTGACGTTACTCATCTCAACCACCTCAACCAACTCCCTCCTTCTATGTGCTCCTGTGTTCCTGTGCAGCTGGTGCACGGTTGCTGACGTTACTCATCTCAACCACCTCAACTAACTCCCTCCTTCTATGTACTCCTGTGTTCCTATGCAGCTGATGCACGGTTGCTGACGTTACTCATCTCAACCACCTCAACCAACTCCCTCATTCTATGTGCTCCTGTGTTCCTGTGCAGCTGATGCACGGTTGCTGACGTTACTCATCTCAACCACCTCAACCAACTCCCTCATTCTATGTGCTCCTGTGTTCCTGTGCAGCTGGTGCACGGTTGCTGACGTTACTCATCTCAACCACCTCAACCAACTCCCTCCTTCTATGTGCTCCTGTGTTCCTGTGCAGCTGATGCACGGTTGCTGACGTTACTCATCTCAACCACCTCAACCAACTCCCTCATTCTATGTGCTCCTGTGTTCCTGTGCAGCTAGTGCACGGTTGCTGACGTTACTCATCTCAACCACCTCAACCAACTCCCTCCTTCTATGTACTCCTGTGTTCCTGTGCAGCTGATGCACGGTTGCTGACGTTACTCATCTCAACCACCTCAACCAACTCCCTCATTCTATGTGCTCCTGTGTTCCTGTGCAGCTGATGCACGGTTGCTGACGTTACTCATCTCAACCACCTCAACCAACTCCCTCATTCTATGTACTCCTGTGTTCCTGTGCAGCTGGTGCACGGTTGCTGACGTTACTCATCTCAACCACCTCAACCAACTCCCTCATTCTATGTGCTCCTGTGTTCCTGTGCAGCTGATGCACGGTTGCTGACGTTACTCATCTCAACCACCTCAACCAACTCCCTCCTTCTACTTGCTCCCGTGTTCCTATACAGTTGGTGCACGGGTTCTGATGTTGCTCATCTCAACCACCTCAACCACCTCAACCAACTCCCCCCTCTATGTGCTCCTGTGTATCTATGCAGCTGGTGCACGGGTTCTGATGTTGCTCATCTTGGCCTGGCGTCCGCATCCGACATCCGCACAGAGCTGGTGAAAAGATCCTACTATCTCTGCATGTGTTTTCACATCGCTCATATGTTGGGTGAGTCCAGCTGCTGAGTCACCATCATTTAATTGATTATCTAACCCAGCCAACTTATACTGAAGTTGAAGCTGAGGTTTTTAGCTCGATTATGCTTGAGTTGTCATAGTCTTAGCTTTATACAACATTGACTACCCCATTGGGTTAGGAAAGTGACTACCCATATAGCAGCAGGAAGCTTCGTGTGAAATTATGCAACAATACCTGTTTTAAGTAGTAGCTTTTGTTCTTGTTCGCTGCTACTGGTTGCCTAGGTGCAGCCTCTGCCTCGGGTGCTGATGCTGATTCACCTATTTGTTCCAGTAAAATCCTCTTCGCACCTCAATCTTCTACCTGTCATGTAACTCCCATGAATGTCCTATGAATCTCTGTCTTGCACCACTTGGATAGTCCCCATGAACCTTCATCTCCTACCAGTCATGTATCTCCACTGAAAGCCTATCTCTTGTACCAGTCATGTATCTGGACTGAATGCCTATCTCTACCCCAAACCACGCAGACTTCCGAGCCTCTAAGCCACAAAGTGTCATGTTATACAGTGCGCACTTCCATCAGGTGGGTGTCGTTTTTATACACAATAAACTTCTTATATGTACATATTTCCCACGACGTGTCGCAACTGCGTCGCCATTCTGTCGAACGCCCCAACCTTCCCGGGCTCCGTGCTCCGCCATGCGATGGCTACGCAACAATCCTGAAATCAGGCTTGAGTAGCCCAAGGAGCTCCTCAACCTGGCCTGCATACATCTGAAATTAAAAATACTGGTGGGTGTACGTATGTTACAGTCCAGGCGGCAGCCAGTAAGGCTAAAGTGACTGGCCCAACCTTGAATAATCAAGATATTTCTATACTATCAGGCAGGGTTGGATTGGTGGGTGCACAACTGATTCTGCTGAGTCTGGGATAGCTTTTATCTATTTCAGAAAGGGGGTCTTCTGGAAGCCTATCAGGGATTTGGTACTTTCCGAAGGTGGGGTCCAGGTAGTGGTCGCTATAGGTAGCACGATATAAACTGGTCGGGGACATGCCTGTTTTTCGATTCGGGTAGGGCAGCCCGAAGGGCCGTCCGGGGGGGTTGGGTGTCAGAGTAGCAGAATGTTTGGTCAAAACGGGGTGCCAGGTAGTGGTCGCTTTAGGTAGCAGGATATAAACTGGTCTGGGACATGCCTGTTTTTGTTCAGAAGATCAGCAGTGTGGTACTATGAGGTTGAATATAAGTTCGGGTGATAAATATTGTGAGCTCTACCTAATAAGGACATGCCTTATGCCCTCACTGAATGAATGTATGTTACAATCCAGGGGTAGTTGATCAGCCCAAAGGGACTTGCCCAACCTCAAGGAATCAATATCATCAAGTGCACATTTGAATTCTGGTCCCTCATAGATGTTGCGCCAAGTCCAGAAGCACAAACTAGATCAGCGCAACATGAGGTAATCAGATCAGTGCATTCCCCTTGTTCAGTGAGGGTATCGCTCACTCACAAGTTTCATCTATCCTGTGTCCACCAGGATGTGTGGCTCCTTGGGTGTCTTGTGACGGTGATGTGGACAGGGCAGAGGGGAAATGCCTTGGGAGACAGGGGTGATGTGAGGATGGTTGATGGTTTTCTCCCATGCAATCAGAGCGTCAGTGGGAGTGGGAGGTGTGGTTACGTGCTCAGTGGATGTGGATGTGTTGTACGATGTGGAGGTTGATGTGTCTGATGTGTGTGATGTGGATGTGTCTGATGTGTGTCAGGTGGATGTGTTTGATGTGTGTGAGGTGGATGTACTGGATGTACTTGCATAGGTCCTAAGGTCCCCCCCATGCAAGTGAACATCATCACTATCACTATCGGCAGCAAGGTATTCTTCCCCACCATGGGCAGTGGTGAGAGTGGGATCAGAGTGGGCAGACGTGTCCTCATCAGGGGCACAGGATGGTGCAGCATGTGATATCATGGAATACCAGTTATCATGGGATTGGGCACTATCTTCATCTGCTTGGTCCATCCAGTCTGGTCTATCAATCAGGTCCCCCCCATGCAAGTGAGGATCATCAAGAGAGTTGCACCCATCAGGAGCTGTGGTGGATATGGGGCAGAGTGAGATGGAAGCACTTCAGCATTAGTCTGACTTGCATAGCTATCAATCAGGTCCCCTCCATGTAAGTGAGGATCATCAAGAGAGGTGCACCTTTCAGGAGATGTGGTGGGTGTGGGGGCAGAGTGAGATGGAAGCACTGCAGCATTAGTCTGACTTGCATAGGTCCTAAGGCCCCCCCCATGCAAGTGAGGGTCAGGAGGACAGGTGTCCCCAACAGCAGTGCAGAGTGCTGTGGTGGGTGTGTAAGGGACAGAGTCGACCTCATCAGGGACATATTTAAGACGTCCCGTCTGCTCAAGTTCTAATTGCAGGTTAGGGTGGAGGTGCAGGCTCGGGTACAGGGGTCCCCCATGCAAGCGAATAGCATTATCATTTGATATGGTATGGTGGCTCAACGTTGTGGATGTGGGGAAGGATGTTTTCACCCAGTTATCATGGATTCTCTGAATGGTCATCTCTTGTATTTGATTTTCCATGTATCGTTGCTTACATTGCATGTCTGCGAGTTCATACTGCAATTGGGAAATGATGGGATTGGGAGCAGTGTCTACTTTGGGGGCAGGGATAGTCCTAGGGGCAGAGATAGTCCTAGGGGCAGAGATAGCCCTAGGTTTGTTGGGTTTCCTAGGGGTGTGGATATTGGGTTTCCTAGGGGTGTGGATTTTGGGTGTCCTAGGGCCAGTGATCATTTTACCACTAGTGTTACTGCTGGGGATCATCCCACTGTCCTCCTGGAAGATCTCCTTCAAGGTCTCCTTCAAGGTTGAAGGTGGCTCCTTCAAGGTCATGATGTTCACACGTCTCGAAGGAGAGGATAGACAACGGGTAAAGTGAAGTCCAGCGAGAGCGTCCGCAAATGACGATCAGATTCCCCCCATTCCGGCTGTGCGCGGGTAGGGCTGCCGGAATGCCAAGGAGAAATTCTCAGAGTTGCAAAGGCAAGAGGGAGGGGGGGGGGGGGGGGGGGGGGGGGTAGGAAGAGAATGTGGGGGGGGGGGGGTGGAGGGAGGAGGCTGGTGGAGGAGGGAGAGGAGGAGGAGGAGGTGAGGGAGGGAGTCTGGGGCTTGTGAAGCTTGTCAGTTCTTCAGTCTTGGTCGTGTGTTCGGAGGCAAGGGGAGTTGGTGTTGACAGCGAAGGGGGATCCGAATGGATCCGATTTGTGAAATGGCGTTGGTAGTAGCAGGGGCGGGGGGGGGGGGGGGGGGGGGGGGGGGGGGGGCGTGCAGAGCTGAATATCTGTGCACCAACAATCTCGGAGGATTGGTAACGCTGTGTATGATCTAGTGAGTTAGCAACTCACGTCAAAGATCTACGGAGACTCCTGGACTGCGTCTACTTGGCGTCTTGGACGGATTGTAGAGACAACGGGAGAGTTGTTTGGGCAGTAGGCGAGGCAGCGCAGGCAGTAGATTCCTCACGACGAAGCGTAGGCAATCCAGGGCCAAAAGCATTAATCAAGCCGTCGAGCTAGTCTGAGGGGAAACTATCACCTTGTGCAGGGCAGAAGATCGTCCTTGGCACAGGCGCAGTGGTTAGCGTGATGGGCCCATAACCTTTCAATATTAGAGTTGTTACACAGTGAAGACTGAAATAGAAGAAGGAAGCACACGACGAGTGCGCTTATATCGAAGACGGGAGTCTGCAGGAAGATCCTGCAGACCCATGTAGGCCACAGCTAGCCTGTGGCCTAGCGGCAGGCAACACGGGACCTGGAGAGACCAGGCACCGGTATGCATTATGCCGACTCAGTGTCCGACGTATATCGGACAATAACATTTCTTGTGTTTTAGCAGTCTCCCCATAGTTAGAAACGCAAGTCCTTCAACATACCATTACTTTGGACTCTCTTTGCAAAGGCTACCAAGGCGGATTTTGATTGATGTTGAGGCGGTCACCTTACATGGCAATTTTGAACTCAGAAAGTCCCTAGCCAGGCCACTCTCGCTTTCTCAGCCCATGAGGCTTGCCGCTCCGTAGTGGTCGGAATCAGGAGCAGAATTGCGTTTCCCCTGACATAATGACAACCCGACAGGAATCAATGTGATGGGCGGAACGATTTTATGGCGACTGATAGCTTCCTTGAATTTATCTGCGCACTGTAGTAATGTAGAGCTCGCGACAGCCACTTATGTACCGTTGGACCTTCAGTACTTTCGGGGAGCTTTCTCCGCAAGCCACGGCAGGATGCGAAACTACGAAGTAAACTCCGATAGGTGCTTCGCGTTTGCTTGAGGTTTTCACGGCATGGATGGGTCTGAATAGGTCTGAATGGGTCGAAAAGTACGAACGACCAACGATCCATCCAGGCCGTCGGCAGCTCCTCAACAAGGTGGCCCAGGTCAGCATTCTGGTCGACGGCAGTTAGGGTGTGTTTCCACTATAGTAACTGACTGTTATATTATAGGTACTTTTTGGCCTTCCCGTGGATTAGGTTCCAGGAGTCGACCTGGCAGCTCAACTGAACCCAACTGACAATCCCCGGAGAATCCCGAAGTCCTTGATTCGCCCGAAGGACTTCGGGATTCTCCGGGGTGTTTCGGTTGGGTTCAGTTGAGCTGATAGGTCAACTGCTGGACCCCAATCCACGGGAAGCCCAAGCGACTGAACAAAAGAGAGAACCGCTGCGAAGTAAAAGCTGAAGTCGTCACTACGCAAACAATGACACGCCTTGTCGATTTTGTGTGTCGACCCTGCGGCGATTCTCCTGGGATGCTGATGTGGACTCCGGGGAGACTCCAAAATCTCCAGGGGTGGGCGGCATGTTCCCCCGAAACTTTTCTCCTGGAAAGCCAGGGGAAAGTCGTTATCGTCCGTTTTGTACTTTTAACCGACATTTTTCGTAAATATTTCGAAATATTCAAAAATACCCAGGGATAAAGATTCGACGACCTGTCGCGAAGATTTGCCAACCTGGAACTCCGGGGATTCTCCGGGGAGACTCCGGGGAACCCCTGTGGAAACAAAACTGCCTACCTGGCACCGGGGAGGGTTTACTTTTTGTTTCCGGGGACGCGAAAATCTCTGTGGAAACACACCCTTAGTCCATCGTGGGCCCTGCCTGGCAAGACCATTTCAATAGCGGCGACAGAGCAGCTGACAGCAGTACGCTTAGCTGTAGCGCAGTACGCTGAGATATAGCTCAGTTTGAAGTTTCTACGCTGAGATACCACGGCTGGAGGAGAGGTAGATATTCGCACAGGGAAGCAAGCTCCCGACCATTGAGAGAGCAGAGCTTTATAGAAGATTCTAAACGGACAGGATGTAGCATTAATTCAAAAGGGACGATTCAAACGGGCAGCAGCAGCGTGGCAGGGACGCAGCGGTTAGAGTAAATTTGAAGCAGGGATTTTGAATGGCGAGATTCGAAGGGAGGAAGAAGACAAAACGGCGTGTGGCGTGGCGTGGGGTCGTTGCCGTGCCGTGCCGGTCTGTTGTGACAACCTGGCAATTCCCACTACTCTGCGCGATTTGCGGGGACCTTTTTAGTTCCTCGTCAAATCGGCAATTCCCACTGGCCCTTCAACATCAATAATATAGGTTTTCTGGCCTTGATTCTCACATGTGTAACTTTTCTTACATTTTTGAAACTTGTGAAAAATTAGAAAATCGTTTGATCGGCCGTATCGTCTAACGGGGCGGCGCTAAACAGCAATAATAGAGGACTAATACCCCAATAAACGGCCGTTAGCTGATGACGTCACCTTCCACGAGCGGGCATTCCAGTGGAAACGACGCGATGTGTCAAGACCCTAACCTAACGACCTCGCGCAGCTAAAGAAACGGGCTGTTAGTCCGCAGCTCCTCGTCAGCAAGGGTTCAGACAGGTGGACAAATCTGCAGTGCCACGCTGGTCAGTTCATATTCAACGAAAACGATTAACAGCGTTATAACTGTTTGCACGGCAATTTGTCGAGTACTACAAAGTGGTACTTCCTCCTGTGTACTACAGTTGTCCATGTCCATTGCGCCTGCCGCCTGGCAGCTGGCAGTACTAGTTACGTAGCGTCACCCGCGTCCACAGATCCGCGTTCGTGGGCCCAGCTTGTCGCCCATCTGGGAAAACACTTCTTGCTGACTTGCAGCTTGTTTCCAACCAGTTGGAGGTCCGGTTGAGCGGCGGTTAAATTCGTTATTTTCGGCGCTAACCGGTGTTTGGTCGGAAACACAAAAGGTTGAGGTCCGGTTAAAGACCAACTGCCCCGGTTGGTTCAACGGCGCACCCCCCCCGCCGTTGAAGAAAGTTGAGGGGCGGTTTAAATTCGGTTGTTGCATTAGATCTGGTGACGTCACGAAATTGGCGCGCGCCTCTTAAAAATCATGCTGCTTTGGAGTGCCGCATCCTTTCTTTCTTTTTCGGACACTCATCATTGATCGCACGGTTTCACCAAGATGGATTCGCAGCAGCAGGGCACCGTCCCTGCCACGCAATTTTCGACTGATCTTCCTGAGGGGCAGGCGCAGATGCGTGTTCTAGATCTGGACCCGCGCCAGCAGGAAGAACTACGCCAATTTGAGGTGCATCGGCTGCAACAGCTGCAACAGCAGCAACAGCAGCAGCATCAGCAAGGAGCGGGATAAACGCTGAAATCAGCGTCTGGATAGCGAGGAAGTGCTGCGCTGCGCATTTGACACGTTGATCCATTTTGAGATGACCTGGCCAGATGCAAAAGACTGCTCAACTGGTGGAATGTTTCCAACCAGTTAAGGGTCCGGTTAGAGGTCGAGTCTAAACCCTCCGAAACACAATCCTTAACCGGACCTCCAACTGGTTGGAAACAAGCTTGTTGGCCCCCTCAAAGAGGTTGAAAAGCAAGTGCCCGCTTGCACACTTGTCGACTTAACGTACTTTGTACACCGTCCTTCGTACGTCGTTGCTGAGCTGGCATGCTGCGAATATTATGTAAAATACAATTCTACCCGTGGTCGGTCCCGAGCTTGCGACGTACGGGTGTCTTGCTCACGCCTGGCAGAGAGTTCTATCGAACAAGTACTCTTACTTTAAAAATTACAGCCCAGTGAGATGTTCTGCCAAGAGATGAACTGCAGTACTGATGTACATTGTGTTACCAAACTGCGAGATTGAAAAACAAGTGACAGGATTGCTGAGCGCATCTAACTCAGCAGAATTGCCGAGCGCAACTACCTGAGTAGAATTACTGAGCGCAACTACCTGATCAGAATTGCGATGCGCAAGAACCTCAGCAGAATTGCTGAGCGCATCTTACTTATCAGAATTGCTGAGCGCAACTACCAGAGCAGAATTGCTGAGCGCATCTACCTGAGCAGAAATGCAGAGCGCAAGAACCTCAGCAGAATTGCTGAGCGCATCTACCTGAGCAGAATGCCTGAGTGCAAGAACCATCGCAGAATGGCCGAGCGCAAGAACCTCAGCAGAATGGCAGAGCGCATCGAACTTAGCACAATTGCTGAGCGCAAGAACCATAGCAGAATTGCTGAGCGCAAGAACCTCAGCAGAATGGCAGAGCGCGACTAACTTAGTTGAATCGCAGAGCAATTCCCATTAGCAGGAATGCAGGCATGCAAGCCGTCAGATTATCCATCCATCGATTGAACGCGCCACCGAGGCTACCAAAGCCACCAAGGCAAGGCGTACTGATTTGTCTCCATGTACTACCCGTACTTTTGTACCCCGTAACCTGTCTCTAAGTTGTTCGACCGCTCTATTGAAAAACAAGTGAAGGTGAAGGGTTTACTTGGGTGTTTCCGGGGACGAAACAAATATCTTACAAACACGCCCTTTTGCATCCATCCATCGATTTCCCACAATCTCGTCCCCCGTATATCGCAAATTTGCTTGCTTGTTCCAACATCTGCTTGAACACACGCTACCGGTTCAATATTTGCGGCGCACCTAGACCCCCGTCCCCCCCCCCCCCTGTACACAAGTGCCGATTGTTTGTCCTGCGCTGATTGTGACTATTTTATACAGAAATCTCTCTACTTGATTTGCGATTCTTATGGAATTAAACAGTTCGCCTAAGCTCTCGCCGAACTTCAAGAAGCCCGCTGAGTAGACGTCCACAATGAGGCCTCCTGGAGGTTCCAGCCGAATGCGCCAGTTGAAGGGCCAACAGAAGGTGCCTTCTGTTGAGCTCAGTGTAAATAAAGCCTTGCTTCGAGGTTTTGGCGACGGATATGAGGATGAGTTTCTAGCTTTCAGGGCGAACAAAATCGCGCCCGTGACACGAATCCTACGGTAGGTATCTGCCTTCAAGGCTTGAGTTCGTGGGAGCAAATGTTGTGGGACTACCTTCCTGTGGTCTGCTTTTGCTATCAGGCGGTCCAAGCTAGTTGCGGTGATAGTTGATTTCGAAGAACGAGCTTGCTGTTGGGCCCTGAGTTCTCGATTTCTAATCTGCCCTTGTTCAATCCCCAGTCTGCCCCGAGTACAGCCGCTAGTTATCTTTTTCTAATCTGCTCTTGTTCTGCCCCCACTATGCCATTGTACTGCCCCAGTTAAGTTTTCTTTTTCTAATCTGCCCTTTGTTCTTCCCCTACTCTGCCCCTGCAGGCCAGTACTGGCGCTGATGCTCTTCTCCACTTTTTGGAATAGGGCCCTGACGCTGTTTTGTAATCTCCTAGGGCTTACGTACTTCGTGCCTTTGCTGGCTCTCTCATACGTCCAATCTCACCCCAAAGAAGTGGAAAAGGTTTTCAGGTGTGTTTGGGTGGTGTGTGTGGATATATGGGGGAGGGCATGACGTTTTTTGTACTCTTTTGGGGCTTACATTCATTTGTGCCTTTGCTGGCTTTCTCCTACGTCCATTCTCACCCCAAACATTCAGTGTTTTTTCTTTTGGGCTAAATGTTGCAGCTTCTAGGAAGCTCCCCTGCCTGGCTACTCGATCAAAATTAGCGCAAGCTGATGCATCTGACATCTGACATGGTCATCTTACCGGTGCTCCTGAAATCTAGTGGTTTAGCCTGGTGTCTGGCCCAGGGAGCTGCCTAGAAGTTTCTACTAGTAGCCCCCAAAGAGAAACACTGGTAGCAAGTGGAGCAGGTCTTCAGGCTTGTGGTTGGATGGATGTGGATTTTGATGGAATTTGGACTATCAAATTGAGATGGATGGATGGAGGCATGGACGAATGAGATTGGGATGGATGGATGGACTCTGAGTGTGGCATGTGGATGGATTGATGAAAGGAAAGAAGGAAGTGGCTTGAAGTTGTCTACCGGCCTCTGAGAGTGGCATGTAGATGGATGGATGGATGGATGGATGGATGAAAGAAAAGGAAAGTAGGAAGTGGCTTGATGTTATCTACCAGCCTCTGAGAGTGGCATGTAGATGGATGGATGAAAGGAAAGGAGTAAGTGGCTTGAAGTAATCCACCAGCCTCTGAGAGTGGCATGTAGATGGTTGCTGGATGGATGGATGGATGAAAGTAAAGGAAAGGAGGATGTGGCTTGATGTTATCTACCAGCCTCTGAGAGTGGCATGTAGATGGATGGATGCAAGGAAGGAGTAAGTGGCTTGAAGTAATCTTCCAGCCTCTGAGAGTGGCCTGTAGACGGTTGATGGATGGATCGATGGATGAAAGTAAAGGAAAGGAGGATGTGGCTTGAAGTTGTCCACCGGCCTCTGAGAGTGGCATGTAGATGGATGGACGAATGAGGTTGGATTGGATGGATGGACTTTGGCCTCTGAGTGTGGCATGTGGATGGATGGATGGATAGATGAAAGAAAAGGAAAGATGGAAGTGGCTTGAAGTTGTCCACCGGCCTCTGGGAGTGGCATGTAGATGGATGGATAGATGAAAGAAAAGGATAGAAGGAAGTGGCTTGAAGTTGTCCACCAGCCTCTGGGAGTGGCATGTAGATGGATGGATGGATGAAAGAAAAGGATAGAAGGAAGTGGCTTGAAGTTGTCCACCAGCCTCTGGGAGTGGCATGTAGATGGATGGATGGATGAAAGAAAAGGATAGAAGGAAGTGGCTTGAAGTTGTCCTCCAGCCTCTGAGAGTGGCATGTGGATGGGTGGATGGATGGATGGGTGGATAGATCCCTGATCGCTACCAGAAGACCCCCTCTCGAAGGAAACGAAAAAAGCCCTGATTGTCTCCTATTATACTAGGATTACCTCTGTCTTGTTGCTAAGTTGCACATGCACTGCTCACTCACTGTGCGCACTAATCAACCCTTTGGCGATCACACCCATCCACCACATGGTAATCACCCATCCACTCCACCCATCCACCACATGGCAATCACCCCATCCACTACACCCATCCACCACATGGCAATTACCTGTCCACCACACCCATCCACCACACCCACCATCACACCCACCACCCACCTTCAAGTGAGCCACTGCACATGTGCTTCCGCTGAACTTGCAGTCGATGTGGCTGTGGCCTAGGCTATTGCCAACCTCCATGAATCTACACCCACCACACCCACCACTCACACCCACCCACCACACCAAAGTATAAATCATAACTATAGAAGGCTGATGCCAGGTGCCCTTTCTCTCCTCCCTCTACAGCCTGGCCTACCTGATGCGAGCTGTCCATTTGCTGACAACTGGCTGTGGCGTCATCCATTTGTAAGTTACTTGTGGTGATGTATTGTATTTATATAGTGAACAGCAATATGATATCACATGATATCACATTTTGTCATTTTGGGTTGCGTTGAAACTGAACACGGAAATCTGCGCGCTGTGCACAGAGGGCGTTGTAAAACTTGCGTCAATCGCGCAGTCGGGCTCCAAAACTTTGCAATAGCGGGCGCAATAGCAATAGCGCGCGTCATGTAGTACCCTGATTCACACTCCTCCGTGTTAATGTTGTCTTACCTTCCCTTCTGTCGTTTTTGCCGGAGCCCCCCCTTCTGGGCGGCAGGAGTCCCCAGGATCACCTTATTGTCCGTTTGTCCGACCGCAAGAGACAAGAAACCCGGGCCCTAACTGGCCCCTGGTCCTGAAGTTACCTCCGTGGCCTCGGTCTGCTGCACTCGATTCCAGTGCCACTAGTCGCTCCGATAGCCAGCACTCTCCGCAATTTTTCCGTGTCGCTTGCAACGGGCCTAGGACTTATCTACCATGTTGTGATCATACTACAACTCACCCACCCAACTTCCGCACATCTCCTGCCCAACTCCCAACCAATCTCCCAACCAAATTCTAACCAAATCCCAACTAAATCCCAGCCAATCTCCACCCAATCTCCCACCTGTAGCCCACGCAATATCCCACCCAAATTCAACCCAATCTCCCACCCAACTCCAACCCAATCTCCCATCCAATTCACAACTCAATCTCCCACCCAACTTCTACCCAAATCCTACCCAAATCCTACTCAAATTCCAACCAACTCCCACCCAATGTCCTGCGCAGGCCAGAGCATACCATTCCTATTTTCGCACGGAACACCGACGTGTTCATTACAGTCTTCAATATTTTTGCATACCAGGTGAGGTTTTTGATGCTAGCCATGCTGGCACCTACTGAACAACAAATATTTACGTTCATGCGGTTGGCATGCTTCTGTGTGTTTCTTGATGCTAGCCATGCTGGCATCACCAATCAACAATATCCATATAAAGACGGGTGGCATGCTTTTATGTGTTGAAGGCCTGGCTTGCGTACATTTTTGGCGGAGCCCCCCCTCTTAAAGGCTGCTGCTCGTAGCTGAAGAGAAAAGCCTAGAAAGCTGAAAAGCCTAGAAGCTGCTAGTTGTAGCGGAAAAGAAAACCTGGAACTGCCTAGAAGCTGAAAAGCCTAGAATATGAAAAGAAGCCTAGAAGCTGCTTCTCGTAGTTTAAAAGAAAAGCCCAGAAGCTGAAAAGAAAAGCCCTGCTGGATTGCTTCTGTGTGTTGAATGCCTGGTTGCATGCCTCTGTATTTTGTATGCCTGGGCTTTGTCGCAGTTGACTAACCAGAACACTCCGATAGTGAAAGCCCATGAGCCTTGTGCCCCCCCCACCACCACCACACACAAAAACACACGCACACCCCACCCCACCCCACACCCCACACCCCTCACACACACATACACGCACACACTTACTAACACACACACACACACTAGGTGTGTTCAAAAGCATCAGTCACTTCAGAAATTAAGTAACCTATCAAGCCTTTCTGCATGTTTCGTCTCCCACTCGGTGTGATCCGAAAGTTTGGGGTTTCAACTTACTGCGCTATGTAACACCTTTCTCTAGTAACCGAGCCATGTCCAGTGGCCATGTTATCTCTGGGTGATCTATTGCGAGCCGCCAAAACTGTTTAGTATTTTCGTGCTTTCCGGTCCCCGAGAGGGCATTGCAGCTTGGAGGAATTCAGGTGTTTCTCACATGGTGGGTATACTCGACTCATCTTGCATGCACAGGTGGCAAATTCAAATTCAAATTTGAAATGCCTCTTGAGGTTAGGGCTCCATGCAATGGGTCAAGTGCTCATCTAAGGGGCTACTGGCTGGGGTCCATGCACAGTTTGGTCAGTCTATGTGCCCACGACACACACAAACATCTGAGTAGCACAACGCGCTTACCAGTCTGACCCCCCAAGTACACCTATGGAGGCAGCAAGAAATTTGGGAATAGGGTGCCTTGTGTACTGTAGGGTACTTGTGACTTGCCCCAACACCCATGTTAATTTGACTATCCAAAGGGGGGAAATGGAGGAACTAGTTTACAGCTCCCTAGTCATTGCTTAATAATGCATGATGACCTGTGCATAGTATAAGCAATCATATACGTTGTAGTCCTAAATCTTATCCTATTAGCTTAAGATTCTTGTTAACATGGGGCCATTTTTAGAAGATAGCTAATACTTTTGAATAAGCCTACACTATCAACACACATGCGTGCCTGCTTGTATTCATCTAACTTTATTTATACAACTCTCTCCCCCACATACACCCCCCACCCCCCCACACCTGGGCCCCACACCCCACCCCACCCCACCACACGCCCCTTTCACCCTTTGCTGCAGTTGACTACCCGGAACACTCAGATCGTGCGTGTTGCGCATGCCGTGGCCAGGACTAAGCCCAGGCTTTTTCTCGGCCTTGGCACTGACCTGAAGTCTGACCTCTTCCTCTTTCTAGTGGGCTGCGGTATCGACTACTTTCATCGCCGTGCGTTTGCCCAAACCTACTCTACTGGGCCCGTCTCTCAAGCAGAGACTCTCTCTCTCAAGCAGGGACCTCCTCAGGCCCCCTCTCCCTCCTCAGACCCCCTCTAAAGCAGACACCCCCTCAGGCTGAGATTCTTCCTGCTCCCGCAGCCGTGCAAACAGCCAGGGTGCCTAATGTGGCTATGGAGTCGGAGGTATGTGAGGCTGAGATTCTTCCTGCTCCCGCAGCCGTGCAAACAGCCGGGGTGCCTAATGTGGCTATGGAGTCGGAGGTGTGTGAGGCTGAGATTCTTCCTGCTCCCGCAGCCGTGCAAACAGCGGGGTGCCTAATGTGGCTATGGAGTCAGAGGTGTGTGAGACTGAGATTCTGCCTGCTCCCGCAGCTGTGCCAAATGCCGGGATGCCTAATGTGGCTATGGAGCTCGAGGTGTGTGAGGCTGAGGTTCAGCCTCACCCTGCAGCTGTACCAAATGCAGGAGTGCCTAATGTGGCTATGGAGCCGGAGGTGTATGAGGCTGAGGTTCAGCCTCACCCTGCAGCTGTACCAAATGCAGGAGTGCCTAATGTGGCTATGGAGCCGGAGGGTGTGTGAGGCTGAGGTTCAGCCTCACCCTGCAGCTGTACCAAATGCAGGAGTGCCTAATGTGGCTATGGAGCCGGAGGTGTGTGAGGCTGAGGTTCAGCCTCACCCTGCAGCTGTGCCAAACGCCGGGGCCCCCAACAAGGCTATGGAGCTGACGGTTGCTGAGGCTCAGATGTTCTCTCCTTTCACACTGGTGCCCGAGGAAGGGGTCAGAGGAGTGCCACAGGTCGATACTTCTGACGTGCCTGTCGAGCTTGACCTGGGAGTAGCAGAGTTTCCTGCTCCACCGCTGCCAGCGCTCGTGGCAGAGTGCACTGCCGAGGATGCTGAGCCTCCTGCCTGGGAGTCTGCTCCAGCCACTGCCCCTACTGCCGAGGTTGCGATGCCTGAAGCCGAGTCTTCCATCTGGCCGTCTGCCCCTGCTGCCAAGGTTGCACATGCGGCTGAGGCACCCAAGGCGGAGGTCTCTGAAGTAGAGAAGGCCCGCCAGGTGGAGCGTAACCCCTGTGTCCGTCCAGCTATTCCTCCAGCCACTGACTCTACTGCCGAGGTTGCGATGCCTGAAGCCGAGTCTTCCATCTGGCCGTCTGCCCCTGCTGCCAAGGTTGCAAATGCGGCTGAGGCGGAGGTCTCTGAAGTAGAGAAGGCCTGCAAGATGGAGCACAACCCCTGTGTCCGTCTAGCCACTGCACCAGCCACTGACCTTACTGCCGAGGTTGCGATGCCTGTGGCTGAATCTCTCATCTGGCACTCGGCCCCTATTGCCAAGGTTGCGACGCCTGTAGCTGAATCGCACATCTGGCACTCTGCCCCTACTGCCCAGGTTGTTGCGTCTGTAGCTGAATCTCTTATCTGGCCGTCTACCTCTACTGCTGAGTTTACGATACCTATAGGCGGACCTTCCTTCTGGCTGTCGGCCCATACTGCCGAAGGTGCGTATGCATCCACTGCCTATACTACCGAGGGTGTGATTCCTGTATCCGAATCTTCCATCTGGCATTCTGCCCCTAATGCCTTTGTTGCTATGCCTGAAGCAGAATCTTCCTTCTGGCTGTCTGCCCCAGCTGCCAGGGTGGCGTTGCGTCAGGCTCACCCTTCCGGCTTGGCTTCAGCTCCTCCTACCAATGTCGCGTTTCCCGAGGCTCCTCCTGCCTGGGGCTCTGCCCTTATCCCTATGGACGGGGCTGAGATATGCATGGCAAAGCTGTCTCAGGTCTTTGGCGATAAACACGTGGCCCTAATGTGGGTCGAGGCTCTGAAGCAGAGTGAGGATGGGTATGAGTCAGACGAGGCAAGCTTCATGTTCGATGAGTTTCAGTTTGACGACAGAGCATCCTCGCTCACGATTTCCGAGCGCTCTAGCTTGGGCGTCTCGTCTGGGTTCACTACTCCGAGCGCTCAGTGTAAGGAGCAGATGAGCCAGGCAGAACTTGTTGCCAAGGCGCTGATGGCAATTGAGCTATCTTACACTGTGCCTACTTATTAGGAATTTCTCCGCCTTTCATTCTGAATCCTCGGTGGGCGCTGTTTTATGCGCGGGTCCCACTTCCTAGGTTGAACATCCTTGCAATTCAAAAAAGAAATGAGTGCTGATCGTTGCTTGGCGAATGGACCCCTACCCACCACTACTACCTGCACACCCTCTTAGACCCCACAATGCTGCCCATGCACCCCATTACCCCACACTTAACGACCGATATAACCGATTATGGGAAGTTAGCCCCCACTTCAGTTTAGGGGGGTAGGGTTTAGTGGTTTTGATTCAAAGGTTTAGGGTTTATATGGTTTTAGGGTCTATGTAGGTTTAGGTAAGCTGGGGCTAACTTAAGTGAGGGGGAACTTTCCCCTACCCATAAAACCTACTGGTAAAAAAACATAGAACCCGTAGTTCTCGCCCCAAAAAACCATAGAATCCATAGTTCTCTACCCCCCAAAACCATAGAACCCGTAGTTCTCACCCTAAAAAATCATAGAACCCGCAGTTCTCACCCCGAAAAACACAGAGAACCTGCAGATAAAAATATGTTTCCTGGAATTCCCATCAGACCGCTTGGTCATCTTGCCTTACAAAGCTTCAAGATACTTCGTGGTAGTGCTCAAGCAAGACTATTTACACTTGCGTGCCAAAAGCAGTGTACAAAGCTTCAGGATATTTCGTGGCAGTGCTCATGCTATACCATTTATACTTGCTTGTTAAAAGCAGTATGCAAAAGCTTCAGGATACTTTTTGGCAGTGCTCATGCTATACCATTTATACTTGCGTGCCAAAAGCAGTATGATGAAGAGTTAGGGTGGTTGGTGATACTAATGCTTAATACTAGACTCTTTTAACCAGACCATTTACACTTGCGTGTCAAAAGCATTATACTGAAGCTTTGAGGTGCTGCGTGACAATGCTTGTGCTACACCATTCACACTTGCGTGTCAAAAGCATTATACTGAAGCTTTGTGGTGCTGCATGACAATGCTTGTACTACACCATTGACACTTGCCTGTCAAAAGCATTATACTGAAGCTTTGTGGTGCTGCATGACAATGCTTGTGCTACACCATTCACACTTGCCTGTCAAAAGCATTACACTGAAGCTGCAGGGTGCTGCATGACAATGCTTGTGCTACACCATTCACACTTGCGTGTCAAAAGCAGTATGATGGAACTTCATGGTGCTGAATGACAAAGCTTGTGCTACACCATTCACACTTGCCTGTCAAAAGCATTACACTGAAGCTTTTTGGTGCTGCATGACAATGCTTGTGCTACACCATTCACACTTGCATGTCAAAAGCATTATACTGAAGCTCTGTGGTGCTGCATGACAATGCATGTGCTACACCATTCACACTTGCCTGTCAAAAGCATTACACTGAAACTGCAGGGTGCTGCATGACAATGCTTGTGCTACACCATTCACACTTGCCTGTCAAAAGCATTATACTGAAGCTCTGTGGTGCTGCATGACAATGCATGCGCTACACCATTCACACTTGCCTGTCAAAAGCATTACACTGAAACTGCAGGGTGCTGCATGACAATGCTTGTGCTACACCATTCACACTTGCCTGTCAAAAGCATTATACTGAAGCTCTGTGGTGCTGCACGACAATGCTTGTGCTACACCATTCACACTTGCGTGTCAAACGCATTACTCTGAAGCTACAGGGTGCTGCATGACAAGGCTTGTGCTTCACAATATACACATGTGTGTCACAAGCAGTATGGTAATTGGCCAGTGCCAATGCTTCAGTTTTCAATAGCAGCATTATACAGAAGAAGAAGAAGAAGAAGAAGAAGAAAAGCCATGGGTTGCGTGGCATGGCGTTATGGCATGGCTTTGTAGCAGCATTATACAGAAGAAGAAGAAGAAGAAGAAGAAGAAAAGCCATGGGTTGCGTGGTATGGGGTTCATAGCATGGCATTGTTGCAGCATTATACAGAAGAAGAAAAAAGCCCTGGGTTGGGTGGCATGGTATTCATGGCATGTTATTCACATAAGGCAAGTCGTTGGAATTGGTCTCATCCCCACATTCCATATCTTCTTGTTGCATCAGTGACCGTGAGATAACATCATTCCTATGGCTGTGCTCGTGCACTTCTACGGCATTAGACAACAAAGTAAGGTGCCGTTTAGCATGGCCTTTGTCAATGGCCGAAGGCGAAATTCTGGGGCTTTGTCCCAGCCCGACTTTCCATTTTGCCCTGTTGCGTCAGTTGCAGTGGTATTAATCATGCCTGACAGTTCTTGTGCACTTCTACAGCATAAGACAACAAAGCTAGGTGTTGTTTAGCATGGCCTTCATCATTGGGCGACGGTGAGGTTGTGGGGCTTGGTCCCAGCCGGACTTTCCATTTTTGCCTTTTAACATCAATAGTAGTGACATAACATTATTTATATGTCTGTTCTTGTGCAGTTCAACAGCTTGAGACAGCCAAGTAAGGTGTCGTTTAGCATGGCCTTCATCAACGGGCGACAGCGAGGTTGTGGGGCTTGGTCCCAGCCCGACTTTATATTTTGCCTTTTAGCATCAATAGTAGTGGTATAACATTATTCCTATGGCTGTTCTTGTGCAGTTCAACAGCATGAGACATCTAAGTAATGTGTAGTTTAGCATGGCCTTCATCAACGGCCGAAGGGTAAATTGTGGGTCTTGGTTCCTGCCCGACTTTCCATTTTGCCCTGTTGCGTCAGTTGCAGTGGTATTAATCATTCCTGACGGTCCTTGTGCACTTCTACAGCATAAGAGAACAAAGCTAGATGCTGTTAAGCATGGCCTTCATCAACAGGCAACGGCGAGGTTGTGGGGCTTGGTCCCAGCCTGAGTTTCCATTTTGATTTGTATCGCTAATAGCAATGATATAACATTATTCCTACGACTGTTCTTGTACAGTTTTTGGCAGAGCCCCCCCTTTCTGGGGGGCGGAAGCCCCCAGGGTTACCCATTTGTCCGCCTGACCCACCAACCGACCGTCTGACCGAAACGAAGCCTGACACGTGAGCCAACGGTCTCGTAACTAACTCGCTTCCGTTGCCACCTGTTGCTCCTTCGCGAGCAATCTCTGCCAATTTTTAGCGTCGCATGCGACGCTGCATATACATATATATGAATATAAGGATATATGTGCATGAGAGAGCAAAGCCAGGTGTCGTTTAGCATCACTTTTATCAATGGGCGAATGCACAAATGAGGGGCTTGGTCTCGGCCCAACTCCCACTTTTGTATTGTATTGGATTGTTGCATGGTTTTCCAGCCAACTCTGGGCTGCTCACCTTCACCAGCCTTCCACTTTTCCCTGTTGCATCAGTTGCAGTGATATAACGTGATTCTTATGGCTGTTCTTTTGCACTTGACTGCATGAGACAAAGAAGCTAGAAGTCCTCTAGCATGGCCTTTTATCAAGTGGGGCTTGGTGAGATAAGATGAGAGATCATTTAGTAAAAGAGACGAATCAGAGCTGTCAAGCTGGTCCTTGCAGTCTTGCCTCTTCGTCTCCACAGTCGAAGATCTCTCCCTTTTCCTCTCCCCTTCTCTCCTCTCTCCACAGTCAAAGATCTCTCCCTTTTCCTCTCCTCTTCGTCTCCACAATCGAAGATCTCTCCCTTTTACTTTCTCTTTTCCTCTCCTCTCCTCTCTCCCCTCTCCTCTCTCCTCTCCTCTCCTCTCCTCTCCTCTCCTCTCCTCTCCTCTCCTCTCCTCTCCCCTCCCCTCCTATCTCCCCTCCTATCTCCCCTCTCTCCTCTCCCCTCTCTCTCTTCTCTCCTCTCCCCTCTCTCCTCTCCTCTCCTCTCTCCTTTAGTCAAAGATCTACCCTTTCCTCTATTCTACCCCCGCCCCCCCCACACACAAAGAAAGAGCCTTTTGTGCACGTGGATTCCTTGTAGGGCTATGTTTTATTTCCTATTGTATGGCTTTGTGTCTGGCTCAGCTGTTGTCAAACGTAGGACAAGATATCCTCCATTAGTGCGCAGTAGAGATCACTGTTTCTTTTGGGGGCTATGCATGGCAGCTTCCATCCAGTTCCATTCACCACGCACCAGTTTGGTACTTGGCCTCCTAGAGTTTTGAATTCAACCTGCCATGTCACCAAGTGCCCACATAGCTTCTGCCTACTTGCTCAGTGGCCACCTGGCTGGTGACCTGTGCGATGCTGCTGCCAAGCATCTGAAATAGCGAGAACATTAAGTATCTGGCCGCGGGATGCTCCACCTAAGCATCTAAAATCCTTAAGCATCAAGTAGCAGACACGCGCAATGCTCCAGCCAAGCATCTGACTGACGTAAACATCATATATATGGCACGCGCAATTCTCCAGCCAAGCATCTGATATCCGAAAACATTACACACATCTGAGAGCGCGATGGACCAAAACGGTAAAAAACATTTAGAATCGCGCTTATTAAGAACACTGATCCAATGGATCAAACCCAAAGCTTTTAGCTGCATTGGAATCCCCCCCAGGTCAGCGTTTGCTGCATTGGAATCCCCCTCCATGTCAGTATTAGCTGCGTTGGAATCCCCCACATTCCAGCACTAGCTGCATTGGAATCCCCCCGCGGCAGCGTTAGCTGCGATAGACCCCCCCCCATGTGAACTTTAAGATGCCCTAGCTAGCTTCGGGCTTGGCTCGAGGACGGGGGAAAAGAGCTGCTTAGAAGCTGCTGCGCGTAGCCCCCAAAGAAACAGTGTGTGATATGATATGCTGTACCATGAGTACATTTCATAGTATATTACATTGGCATTTGCATGAGACCCACCTCCAGGAGAAGAAAAAAATGTATCAGCCCAAGGACTCCAGGAGCACTCAAAATAATGATGTTGTCTGCTGGTGAGCCTTTGTTCATTCCGCTCCTTGCATGGCCTTATCTTGCTTGCAACCTGTCAACTAGGGAGTGTGGCAGGGTTTGAATTCAGACCTTGCTGCTTTTTTAGGCTGCACTGGCATTGCTCGCCGAGTTTGTCCTGCCTATGCGAATGTATGTTCTAGTAGGTGGCATTGTTGGTTAGGCTGTTGTCTGCTGTATTAGCTGTACCCACATTTGCAGCGGACAACACAGACCAGGTCTTACCTTTTGTTCGTTTGGTCGAGGGTCGGTATCTCCCACCGCCCCTAAGTGCGCCTACTATTTTGTAGTAGTGGCAACGCCATCTGAACTGAATCCTCTGTGCCGCTAGTTTGTGTAGGGAGACCCACATCCTGGGGTGAAATACCTTTCACAATTAAAAAAAACTACCACCACGAGCACCTTAGGAATCCCTTTGTTTTGTTAAGCTATACTTGCATTGCTCACCCTGTGTGTCCTGCCTAATCACATGTAGCTTACAGTCTGTCCATTAAAATGTATTATGCTTTCTAGGGGTAGCTTAGTAGCTGATTCCTCTCGATTGTCTGATGTGCAATCCAGAAGTGGAAGGTCGTGCAAAGTTACCTCTGTGTATCATGGTTGATTGTTACATAGTTTTTCTGCCAAATCCGGGCTGCTAACCGTCTTCCAAGTACATGTCCCCCCGTGGTACCCATGGAAACCAGGGAGCCAACTATGCGGATTAGCCCGTTTAAAGACTTGTCCAGGTCATGGATGTATAAAGAGATTGGATCAATCATATATGCTTATATTTTGATTGTTTTGGTAACCTGTCAAGCTTAACTGTTCCAAGACACTTGATCATCATTTGATCAGATAATGATCGAGGGTAGGGGAACAGTAAAGATTGACAAAAGCGTTATGCCAAGCTATACTGTTCCTCCGCACTTGATCAACATCTGATCAGATAATGATATAGGGTGGGGGAACATTAGAGATTGACCAAAGCGTTATACCAAGCTATACTGTTCCACCGCGCTTGATCATCATCTGATCAGATAATAATCAAGGGTTTAGATTGACAAAAGCGTTACGCCTTAAAGGGCTCCCACATTGCCCTCAGCAAGACTTACGGTTCGGGACTTAGATCAAGATGACTTTCCCGAGCTTAGTCCCCAGTATGCTCTATACGGGATTCGAACCCTCGTCTGCGTCCTGGAGTTGTATGTTTTGCCTGACACGTGTCTACAGACTGTACAGTTTTTCCACAGGTAGAGTGACAGGATTTGTGTTCCTATTGCTGTCCAATCATGTCAGTTTTAGAGACGTAAGTTTGTTGAGGTATTTAGTAAGGGGTTTCCCCCCCATGGTTAGGATTGGATGGTAGGCAGGCTGTGCTGCTGTCCTGTCTCGTCAATGATTTGCTGAGTTTATGTAACGAACCGTGTCTCCTCTCTCTTCCCCATGGTACACCATCTTTTTCTGAGTTTATGTACCGAAACGAACCCTCTTTCTCTCTCTCTCTCTCTCTCTCTCTCACTCTCTCTCTCTCTCTCTCTCTCTCTCTCTCCCACCCCCCAATCCCCCATGGTTTGTCGTCTCCGTCTTGGGCAGCACTCTATTAATCACCCCAATGACCCTTCGTAATTCCCGCTGAGGTCGAGGGTCCGACGAAGACCTTTCCAAAGCACCACTGTCTAGTCGTCTACGGCTCACGTTGGCTGGTTATGGCGTTTAGAGCTACCGGTAAACTGTTCCACCGCACTCGATCATCATCTGATCAGAGAATGATCGAGGCTGGGAGAACGGTTAAGCTTGACGTAACCGATTACATTTTCCATGGAATTTTGTTTTACTCCCAACGACGGTGAGCAGCCAAATTGCTGGCTGGAGCCATGGATCAAAGTTCAAGTAGGCTCAAGGGACTTGCTATACCTTGAACACCGGAAATCAAAAGATATGCATGGGAAATTAGTGCCTTTCTTTTCGGCTAAAAGCAGTAGTTTATTGTTCCACCTGGGCGTGTATTACGGGTAATACACGTGTATTACTCGACATACACTGGGCCTAGATTAACATTTTGGGCGCGTTGACTCGCGAGCTTTGTACCGCTTTAGAAGTACGCAATCTTCGCCTCTGTAATCGGGTGGGAGTGCTTGCAACTGCAAATTTTCGCGGACCGACCTTTCAAAGTTCGGGTTAGGCGGGCCAATTAGCTAAAAACGACTGGAAACCTGGCAATCGTTGTGAGGTTCTTGTGGACGCTGTGCACAAAGCTGTGCATGATGGTTCATCAGCCGCACCCATAGCATCGACCTCAAGCGCTGTGACGTTTCCTGGCGTCATAAAGCAGCGTGGTAAAGGCAGGAGCTTCATTGTAACGCTCAATATCGGGGGCGAAGTCCAGGCTGGTCTAAAGAGTCTTGTCCCGGCGAGCTCCCAGGTCGAACTGGAGGGATTTGACGCCAACGATACATCGGAGAATGAGTTATCTAGATAAGGAGGCCGAAGCATTCGACGCGAGAAAGATTTCCGAAGATGACTGGCGTGAGGTCCTGCCAGAGGATAGCTGCTGGTTACTCTGAGCCAGGGCCTGGGAGGCTGAGGCATGTCAAGCTCCTGGATGTGGACCCAGCCAGTGATCCACTAATGCTCCTAGGGTTTAAGGTCTTTCGTCCCTTCAGTTCTTACCCAAGAAAGCCGTGTCAGACATAGTGAAGCTCACTAATGAGAGGGGGAAACATATGCATCTCCCTTCATGGACGCTCACACACAAACATCTACACGCGCACGCACACACACATAAACACACAAGCACACCAACACACACACTTGCATGCATGGACATCATGCATCCTAACACATTCACATGTGCAATGTCTCGCATGCAAACCCACATGCATGGACACACACAAAAGCATAGACACACGCACACACATGCAAGGGCACACACGTACACACACATGCATGTAGGTGCGTGTACATGCGTGTGTGTGTGACACATTGACACCACCAACTTCCCACACTCACCCACCACTGTCAGAACCACCCACGGACACACACAGGTGGATGTCCATGCAGGTGGGTGTATGACACATTGACACCATTATCTTCCCACACATACACACCAATCACCCACAAACACAAATGCACACATGCATGTAGCTGGGTGTCCATGCAGGTGAGTGTCATGTAATTGTGGGAAGGCTATCTGCTCCCCAAAAAGTGAGAGTGACTGCTTTTGCAAGCACACAATGTCCGCGCTCGCGAAAGATAACTGAGAGTCTGAGGCTTATAGTTGGGGTCTAACAACATCTACAGCTGTTTTAGTTTGTAATTTGATTTTTCAGTTTGTTTTTGAAAAAAGACCATTTTCAAATTCAAATTCAAACATGTGGATGTACCACTATAGCTTATTTGACGATTCATATGTGTTTTACTACTCTTTAAGTTGAAGCTGTAAAAAATTCCATGCGATTTGAGCAATGTATGACCCTTTAATTTCACTTTTCCCTACACTGATTTTTTGTATTACCGGTAATACACGGCAACCCAGGACAAACATTATAGGATTGGATTGTTTTGTTACACGTTTTTTTAGCCAACTCTGGGATGAGCACCCTCTTCCAATTCCAAGTCTTCCAGTAGCACTAGCTTGTAGGACGCCCCCCTGACTGGCTAATCAGCTCTACCTAACACAATTCGGTGCACCTGGAAGCTTACGCAAGCAGCTGCCCGAACCTTCTGAAATACTTGGGTGCAGCACAGGCTCTGGCTCAGGCAGCTGCCTAGAACCTGGACTTCGTTACATGGCTCCAGCCTTGGAAGGATGCTAGCCGTCTTCGGATCTTCCTAGAAGCTGCCCATGCATGAGTTCGAACCCTGTCACACTCGCTGGCTTCCGTGGCTGTTGCACGGGGGGAAGCATTGTACTTTGCAGACGGGTAGACACCAAATTGCCAGCGTATAGAACCATGTTACAATCAGTGTTATACTTCTAGAAGCTGCTAAGAAAAGCCCTGGTGACAATGATACTCATGCTCAACTGGTGGCTGGCCTCAGCGCAATCAAACGGGCTGGCCCCCAAGACCTCACGCCTCGTGCATGCCATTCATTGTATTTATTTACTCCTGCTTGAACTCTGTAGTGCGCTCATTGGTTTCCGTGGGTATCGCACGGGGACACTTGGAAATAGCAGACGGTGAGCAGATCAGAGTTGGCCGAAGAACCATGTAACCATTCAAAATCAAAATTCCTGAGCCATCCACTTAGCTACACTCAAATATCCCAGCATTTCTGGACATGTGATCGTGCCAGCTGCAAGGTGCACAACGTGGACTTGGCTTAAAATGCAGGCAAGGGAGCTGCCTAGAAGCTACAGCTGTAGCCCCAAAGTAAAGATATGCAGCTTTTGATGTGTACCGTGGTAGAATCGAAAACAAAATAGTGGAGTAGAAGACTAGCGACCCGAATTGAGCATGCAATTATTGAAATAATATAAATGACGACTCTTTTTACCCTCTTTTTGTAACTTCATTAGTATGGGTATACTTGGTTTGCTGGTGATACTAAACGTGTACCCAGTTGTATGATATCAAAGTTGAAAACGAGACAGTAAGAAATTAAAGAAACCACACACCACACTTGAATTGCGATGTCATATTTTAGGCTTTGTTTCCATGGTCTAGCAGCCTGCAACATCCTCACCGTCTTTGAACGGAGTAGACGTGTGGAGCATGGACACTAAGGTTGTTCAAGGATACGTAAAAAACTACTTTTTTATGCGTGCCTGCTTTTAAAATGTACGTTTCATGAGCAAAATCTACGTCCCATTAGCAACACATCAACTCTGGTGAACTTGAACTAGGCTCGGGCAAACATCTATGGTTGTACCATATGAGGACTCAACCATACACTGTAGAGATGTGAAACGTAACGCCTTAAACACCCGTGATATATTACCAGTATACTACACCAAATTCCCGAGTACATAATGTCACCACATTACAGTACATTACATGTTAAAGTCTACTTGACGACGCGAGGGTGTATGAGACTCCGTGCTTTGAACAAAAAGAAAAAGCACCCACAAAGCAAAAAACCCCATTACATCAGGTGTGTGTCGAAGACAAACAAACCAAACTCCCAACCACCGTTTTGGTGGCGTAGGTATTAAATCCCCTAGAGCAGGACCCACACCTCAACCACTTATAGTGGCGGAGGTAAGAAGCTAACAAATGAGAAGTCACAAGAAGAAAAAAGGATAATAAATTACGGTGCCACTAAGCAGTCCAGGGCTTCCTGTCTTGCTCTTCTACAAGTAGAAAGATAGTCGGCTAGGTTGCTCCCAAAAGTCTTCGTGCCATTTCCATTCATACAGGTTCTGAATGTGGAATCTCAGAATTGCACATTCCATACGGTTAAGTCGGTATCCTTATGGACATGCCTATAAATATCTGTAAACAGCTTCTGGTAGCGGAGGCGAATATCATTATAAATTTTGCAATCAAACGACATATGCATTGCATCCTTAGCTTTTTGGAACCCACACAATTGACAGTGTCTCATTGAACGAGGGATGTGTGCTCCACCCAGCACCCTCATTCTTCTTGTGTTCAGCCAATGGGAACCCATTCTAAACTGTGCTATACAACGAATCTGATCTTGCTTATGTAAGGCTGATGTAAAGGGAATCAAGCCATTCTCATCATTAATTTATTTAACATGTAATGTGATGTAATCATTTATGTTGGCTACGAACCATTTCTGGTATCGGAGGCGTTTAAAGCCAACCCTTCTCTCACCAGGGATGTCTCTGACTGCATTGGTGTCACTTGGGTACTTAAACCTCCATGACTCAAAAATTTCAGACATAATACCTTCGACATCGACAGCCTCCAAAATGTTGAGGTTTTTACTGGATCCTAGCTTGTGGAGAGCACAACGTAAGTCATTAACCCAGCCAGTGTTGGAATCAAAAGATTCCTCAAGAGCCAGTATAATGAGATCCTCAGGTTCTTTATCTTTGGTCTTGTTCCAGAAGCGCAAAGCTTGTTTAAGCCAATCAAAACACAACGGGGTTATACCCAGGTCTCCCATGATAATAATAGATGTAGTAGGTTTGCAAACGCCCAACATTTGTTTAAGTTTACCTCTATGCCATTCCTCACAAGCATGGTCATTTGAGATAAGTGTGTTGTTCAGAATAGATGGAGCCCACACCTCGCAACCAAAATTCAGAATAGGTTGTACAAGAGAATCAAATAGGTGGGTGACAATATCAATATTGCATATCTCCATAGTATGGCATCTCCTACGGAGCATGTGGTGTGCCTTTTGGGCCTGAGTGAGCATCCTAGAAAAAACAGCTTTTGCACGACTTCTTCAGTCACGATCCACAAAGAGGGATCCCAGGTAGATAAAATACAACTTTGTAGAAAGTTGTGCTCCATCATTGACAAATTTGTAATCAGGATCCTTGCGGTCCTCGTCACATAATTGCTTGTTGAAAACGACAATCTCACTTTTATTTTTTATTTTACTCACAGCCATCTTAGTAGCCTCGCAGAAATCCCTAAGGCAGTCAAGCATCGCTTGCATATCTGCCGCGGATTCTGCCATTATTATAGCTAGGTCATCAGCATAAAGTAACAGTGGCAGAATCTTTCCCCTAAGCTCAGCCCCTACATTTGGGAGCTTGGATTGGAGGAACGATTCAATTATATCAATGAACAGACCGAATAGGAGTGGGGATAGGGGGTCTCATTGTTTAACTCATACAAGGGATGGAAAGGAGGATCCAGTGTCCCCATGTAGGCGAACTTGGAAAACAACATGATTATACATGGACTTAAGAATACTAAGATAGGGTTCTTTGACTCCTAGCCTTGCTAAGCAATCCCAAAGCAAGTCTCTGTTGACCCAATCATAAGCCTTCTTGAAATCGACAAAAGCCACAAAGAGTTTTTTTTTATTCTTTCTGTATTTATCTACAATATGTATGGTTAAGAATGAATGACGCATCTGCAGTACCCCCAGTATAAATCTATATTGGCCAGCGGCTCTGAGGTTGAATTCTTCTGCCCTTCTATCACTGGAGGCACCCCCCAACAGGTAGGAGTTGGCAGCTGGTGCCTACAGAGATTAGTCGACCATGACCTGCTACAACTGCTGTGGTGGCTATGGCCACTCATCATCCACCCCCTGCCCAAGTGCCAAGACAATCCAAGAGGAGCCTACAAGCCCAAGGACAATGAAAACGATGGTTCTACCTCCACATCCGCCACCAACGGATCCAAGACCCCAAGGAGAAGAAGTGGATCCAAGTCCCCCACCAAGGACAGGTATGGCAAGAAGTCTGGTCCAGGTGGAGACAGAAGGCGGTACAAGGGCAGATCAAGGTTAAGACCCCGCCATGCCAATCTTGCAGATGTACAGGGATCCAGCTCTGACTACTCTGACTGTGAGGATGACAATGTGGAGCACAACTTCATGGCTATGACACTTGCCCCTGAGACTGACACCGTACCTGCCCCGTCAGATTTGCTGAGGACACCAAAGGCAAGTTTGAAAGTGATCTCCCAGACAGCCCCATGTCCTATGCTTTCTTTGCACGAATGAGTGCCCATGATGCTGTCACTTTAGAGGAAGGTGACCTGCCCACATTAGAAGAAGATGACATGCCTCAACTTGTCCTAGACTCTGATGATGATGATTAAGACCACCCTGCAAACACAGCCTGTCTGCCACTAGCTTTTGATTATGTCCTCACCCAACACTGGATAGTGGATTCTGTTGCACCCGAGCATGCCACCAGTTAAATCAACAACCTCTCTCATGTTCAGGAGCTTAATGAGCCAGTGACCCTCAGGTTTGCATCTGCAGATGCTGACCCCATCACCTGCCACAAGAAAGGCAGAGGCTACCTCAAAGGCCTAGATGCATAATTACTCATCCCGGATGACGTCCTACTTGCTCCCCCCATGACTACTTGCAACATCCTCAGTGTCTCAGAAGCCCTCAAAATGGCATACCACCTCACCAGCAGATTCACAGAGCACGCTGCAACTCTTGCCTCAACCAGCAACTCAAAACCCATAGACATCCTGTCATGCCCCAAGAAGAATGACCTGTACATGACAAAGGTCCTCAAGACATCTCCAGCATGCTCAGTCCTGCCCAGTGGGACAGAACTCACCATGTGGGAAACTCAACACACCACTGAAGGACAAGGGTACAGGCTCAAGATCATGGCAAGCATCATCTACAAGCCATCTCACCTCCACATCTACCCTCCAGATAGAACCCTCCAGCTCCCCCTCCCGCTCCCCCTCCCCTTCCCGCTCCCGCTCCCGCTCCCGCTCCCCCTCCCCCTCCCCCTCCCCCTCCCCCTCCCCCTCCCCCTCCCCCTTCCTGTAACCATCTCCGTCCCCAACAGCCCATGCCTGCCCCCTCCATACCAGACACCTTCCTCTAGGTGCCATTACTGCCCAGGTCACAACCAGTTGACCAGGCTGAAGGAAGGCAAGCCCTGGATGCATTGAGGTACCAGTTCAGGAGGGCATATGAATCCTTTGATGGCTCAGAAGATGGAGATGGAATCTTCCAGAAAAACCTCCCATACTCCATGTACACAGGCCAAGCCTCCATGAAGTTTGATGAGTGGATCCAGTCTGACAACCCTGTCCCAGGGGGGGGGGGGGGGTTCCCCTTCAGTGAGATGAACTCCAACCTGCCCCCTGGTGTACCCCTCACTGTCAAGTTCACGAACAACTCGAAGGACTCTCTTTTCAGGTTTGCAGTTAGCCTTGATGATAGACTCAACCTCTACCCTACTGCCCCACTCATCAACACTGCCACAAGAAAGCGTCTGGACTGGATCATCACAGACTTCCAGCCCAAGTTCCCCACTCTCCTGCAAGATGAGCTCATTCTGCACCGAGACAGAAGCATGCACTCTCACCCATCCACAGTATGTGCACCCCTCATCAAGCACATCATCAAGCTGGTGGAACTAGTCACTGACCTCCCAACAGTGTCCATCCCAGAGACAACAAAGTCACCTTGCAGTGGGCCATATGTCTACAAGCAGCCATGGTTCACTCCAACTACATGTTCCTGGATTTGTACCCTGCCATGCTCATGCACCCACAGAGCTGTGCACACCCTGGAGGCAATATCCTAAGCATCAACAACCTGAGCATGAGCTGGACACCTATGGACTACATCCTGATCCAATTATTCCCAACAGCCCTACCATCAAGGGCTAAGTACTTTGCCACCTTCATGAACAGAGTTACCACCCAGCTAGCTGGCCCAGGATGGGTACCCCTGCAATGGACTCAAGAAGACTGCGCTCTAGACCTGACACCTTTATAGCAATGAACTTTCTAGGATTATAGATGACCACCTGCCCTAGAGCCAACCCAGGCAGATCAAGTTTTATCTCCCCTGCATTGCCTCCCTCTTGCTGCAAAATGTCTGCCAGACTCTAATTTAAGTTTTTCAGCCATATACATTTCCCCCTTCAATTATGGGGGGACCAGTACAGACACCCTGGCAGTACTCTTCCTTAGCAGCCCTAGTAGTTTTCCCCTGCCACTCCCTGATGACCTTAGCAGTTTCTAGCAGCTTCTCTGCACCTTCCAGTAGTGTTCCCTGCAACTTGCTTGCAAACCTGAGCAATGGACCCTGCATCTTCCCCGCACCTTGTAGTAGAAATCCCTGCAACTCCCCTGAAGCCCCTAGCAGTATGCCCAGCAGCTTCCCTATAGCTCCCAGTTGACTTGCATGAAGCTTCCCCAACAGCTTCCCTGCAGCCCCTAGCAATATTTCCAGCTAATGGGAAACCCTACTGCTCCCAGGAGCTTCCTTCTGAAGCCCCTTCATTACTACATCTATAGCTAGCCATAGTTTAAGTTTCTCCTATACCTGTCAAAGTCTCCCCTTCAGACACAGCAACAAGTGATTGTATCTGCATTCCCTCTGCAGTCTCACCAAAGACAGATACTCTAAAAGTTACATATTACCCTTGAGAACCTGCAGGCGCCCCTTTCCCCCTGAATCTTGATCTGAATAATTTATTATCTAGATTCTTGACTCAAGCAGATTACATCTTTGAATCTAATACCTTTTTCCTTATGCCCCTCAGGTAACTCCAGGAATTCTTGATCCCAAGAATACCTTGAGTTGGGGGGGATGTTATAGACGACTTTCATGTCTCTATCTGAGTAGGCAAAGGGCGGACCGGTCACTGCCCGGTCCCGTGTTTCCTGCCGTCAGCAGTACTGTGCACTACAGACTGCCTTAGTATATATCGCCTTCGTGCGACTAACTCGCTCTCTTCTATAACTGTAAACGATTGAGACTTGCAGACTCAGATTATCACATAAACCGTTAGCTAGAGTCTCATGATGTAGCTGTCGGAGACACCCAGAACGAACCTGACTGGCATTATCATGACCTGGTAGGGTTGTTTAAATATCTCTGAGAGTTACCGGTAACGTGGCATTTACCGTAGGCGCAAGATATGTTGGCGGATGAGATTGCGGACAAGACTCCGCCATCAATGATTTTGGCCAAACAGGGAGCGCTGGCGGATAAGGCCATCCGCCAACATTTCGACAGGCCAATACAGTCAGTGCAGTTTACACACTTGGGGGGGGAGTAACTCCCTATGGACAACTTCCTTCATTCCCGACGAATTTTCATTTATTTTTTTCTGTTCAATTTCGTTCTAGCCCTCGAGTTAATGAATCCTCAGGCGTCGCCATACCCTGGTTTGGCTCCTCCCTCTGTCTCTCTCACTACTGTTGTCCCCTCCCTTCTTCGTCCCCTCTCTACGTACTGCTCTCCCTCTCCCGCGATAGCTTTTCATCTTGTTATTTTTTTGGCGGCTCAACGAGACCGCACTTGCTAATAATTTGCTAAGAAGACAGCTAGCAAGGCTGCAGCATTTGCTATGAAGGCCCCTGTCTCTTCAGCCTATTTGGCTACCATTGGACTGCAAAAATACAGTTGGAAGTGAACATTGCCTTGCACTATATGCAAGTCCATGATATAAGTCATGCCTCTTATTTATGTATAAGGGGGGGGGGGGGGGGGGGGGGGGGGGGGTCAGCCCTCCTCAAGTTTTTTACATAGGGTGACAGGTCAAATATTTGTATTCTCCTGCTTAGGCTCCTGGTTATGCCCAGAATAACTCATTTTAGTCACACTTGAATCTGGTTTGAATTGGCAAAATGTAAAAAGGGATTCCGCCATCCGCCATTGGTAACCTGAGCCAATTTATGGAGCACCCCAAATCTGTAAAAAAATTGAAAATTGAAAATTTTGACTTCCAAGTAAGTCACACTGCGGGGATCAGTTGACCCTACTAAGGACGTAATATTATCGACGCCGTTTCCTACGCACGAAGCTAGAACCAGTCACGTTTCATATGGTCAACGACTACCGTGAGAGCCGAAACGCCCCTGCCGGGATACGAGCTCCCTCGTTGCCTTCGACTAAGGCCGTATACTCTACCATTGAGCCACCCCGAGCCCGGATCGGGACCAAATCTGTAACATCCGCCAACTTTAAAATCCTTCATGATTTTAGCCCCTTTTGGGAGCCTTCCGCCTTCTCAATTTCCCGCCAAAATATCAAGCGCCTATGGTATACAGAGCCCCCCCCCCCCCCCCAACCCCCACCCCCACCCCCACCATCCCACCCCCACCCCACCCCACTCACACACACACACACACACACACACACACACACACACACATACACAATGGCGAATATTTGTAACGTGTGTCAGGCCACGGAGACACACACACACACACAAAACACAATGTATATATACACATGCATGTCCCTATTGTCCTATATCACTATGAGCTTGCTTTCATCGCCTCTGCGGCCTGAGTCGCGGAGTCGCGGACTACTGCACTGTAGTGCATGAAATGTTTCGGCCTTTTTCAAAACATCCGCTCTTCAAAACAACATACTAGGACTAGGACAAGTTGCGGTAATTGAATTCTAGGCACTCTATTCCTTTTCGCTTTAGCCCCCTCTGGACCCCGCAGGGGCTGAGGCCACAAGTTCTCCCCGTGTCTCTCTCCGCCGTCTGTCCGTCTGTCCGTCTCTCCATCTATCCATCCGTCTGTTCGACAAATGTCCAGGCGTTTAAACTATTCCTACCACCTCGCTTCGCACGCACCATTTTTGCTCATAGTTGGAGTGCGCATGAATAGAGTTATCTGCATCGCAGCGGTCAAATCCTTCGCAAAAGTTGTTCAATGTTTGTAGCTCTATTCGGCTACAAGTAGCTACTTTCTCCACTACTTCCGAAACTCCCTGCCGGTGACTGCTAAAGCGATTTTCCGTGTCGCTTGCGACACGCTCTTAGAAGTTGTCTGATAACTCTAGCCTTTCGCACTCCAAGTATGAGCCATATGCTTGGCTGCGGAGGTACCCAGGACCGTTCTAACACCTGGAGAGAGACGGAAGAGGCACGGGTGGAAGGGGGGGGGGGGGGGGGGGGGGGGGGGGGGGGGGGGGGGGGGGGGGTCCAGAGGTAGCTAAAGCGAAAATTTAACCGAGGATAGGGTGGAGGTGTAGTGCCGTCGGAGTGCCGTTCTGTTCGGAGAGGGCTAATGAGGGCTAACACACGGGCACACAGAAAGTTCTGACCCGCGCCGCGCGGTTAATCTGGTTGAGGCTGTTCTTTTACTCACTAACACGGTACTGGTTGTTTGTCGATTTCGACCAACTAGCCGACGGATTCGACGTTGCCAATACTATTGGCCCAATAGCTCGCGAAGTGGGCCTTCTAGCCAAGTCCTTGCATTTGAAGTAACAGCTTGCTTGGTTCACCTTCAGACTAGCACACCACCACACTTCTAGGCCAGCACTATATTTCTAGAGTAGCACACCATTTCACTATACTACTAGACCAGCACAGCACTAAAGCACACTACACCACCACACAACACCTTTTGACACCAAGCCAAGCAAGTCCAATGCACGATATGGCATAGTGCAATGTGTCTCTTCCAGTCATGTACTTGGAAGTGAAGTAGCTACTTGCGTAGTCCTTATTTCCCAGCAAACTAGCTCACCAATACTGTCACATACCGGCACGTGATGTGGTTTTGGGTTTTAGTAACATCTTCTAGCTGCATGCTGCCACGCATCCTCCCACCTGCCTCGGGGTGCAGCTCGGTGTTCAGCTTTCTCAATACAGTTCTCCATCGCCCTCCTCTGTCTATCCGACCAAGTGCATGGGCATCTGTATTAGGTGAGCGGTTTTGCTTATATTATTGCATATGGGTGGATGTGGGTTTGTATGGGTGGGTGGGTGAATGCGTGAGTGTAGGCACATGCATGAGGGTGTATGTGTAGGTGTGTGGTTGTAGGTGGGGGTGTGTTTGTATGGTTGGGTGGATGAGTGACTGTGTAATAAGTGTTTAGCATGCTGGTGTTTGTTTTGCAAGTGGGTGTGGGTGCAGGTGTATGTTGCAGGTGTAGGTTGCAGGTAAAGGTATGTATGGTTGTAGGTTCGTGGGTGGGAGGGTGCTTGTTTGTGTTTGGTTCTGCCATGTTAATGAAGTTGATCATTGTCCTCCTCTATTTATCCGACCATGTATCTGCGCATAATCCATATAAGGTGAGTTCCATTTATTATGTTTTTTTAATTGTGTGTGTGTGAGGGGTGAGGGGTTGGGATGGGGGTGGTGGTGTGTGTGTGTGTGTGTGTGTGTGTGTGTGTGTGTGTGTGTGAGGGGTGAGGGGTTGGGATGGGTGTGTGTGTGTGTGGTGTGTGTGTGTGTGAGGGGTGAGGGTTGGGATGGTGTGTGTGTGTGTGTGTGTGTGTGAGGGTTGGGGGGTTGGGATGGGGGTGGGTGTGTGTGTGTGTGGGGGGGGGGGGGGGGGGGGGGGGGGGTGATGGCTGTATCAGTGGATATGTGATCTTGTGGGCCAATTTCTGAGTACAGAGTGCAAGCACGTTTGTTAGCTCAACCTTCATCTTGGAACTCAGGACCTACGTTTTTGTCTAGGTCATTGGACAGGTCACATGTCAAGTTCCAAGCCATTTCAACTTGGGGATGGGGGTATGTGGGTGGGGTATGGAGATTTGTTTTTTTGCGTGTGTGTGTGTGTGTGTGTTTGTGTGTGGGGTGTGTGTGTATGTCAAGTTCACATGTCAAGTTCCAAGCCATTTCATGTTGTGGGTGGGGATATGTGGGTGGGGGTTGGGAGTTGGAGGATTTGTGGGTGGATGGGTGGGTGGTTTTGTGTTGTGTGCCAATTCCTGAGTACAAAGGGCAAGCACGCAGGTTTTGTAATCCTTCAACTTGGGCCTCAGGTCATGTGCTTGTGTGTCCTAACCTACAGCCTAATCTAAAACCCTACACCCTGAACTTAACCCTCAGGTCCTACACGTGTATCTCTTTTGTTGGAGACACAACATGGGCAACATGTTAAGGAGTACGCTATGTCAGCACATGTAGGGCAAGGCAAGGCATACTTTAAGCCAAGCCAAACCAAACCAGCATGCAAGCCACAGAGACAACAGGTTAATGAGTACGCTATGTCAGCTCATGTAGGGCAAGGCAAGGCATACTTTCTGCCAAGCCAAAGCCAAGCCAGCCCAGCCTGCAAGCCACAGAGGCAACACGTTAGGGAGTACGCTACTTCAGCACATGTAGGCCAAGGCATGGCATACTTTAAGCCAAGCCAAATCCAGGCCTACCCCAGCCAAGCCAATCTTCAAGCTTATGCGAGCGCTGGTCTAGGTTCACGCTACTTCAGCACATGTGGACAAGACAAGGCAGAAACCAAAAGCAAGTACCAGAGCCATCCAAGGGCGGCTCGTATCCCTCAAGAAAAGAGGGCAGCCGAAGTTGAAGCGATTCACAAGGAGCTTGTGACAGATCTTAGGATGGCGGCAGATGTTGCATCTAAGGTTGTGAGTGGGAGAAGAGAGGAGAGGGATGCGTGAGGAGGGGGAGAGAGGAAGGTAGAAGTATCAAATGAGGGCAGTTCTACAAGCATAGTTTGGGGCAGGTATGGCGCTCGTGGTTGCAGAAAGGTCTGAGAGGGGGAGGGGGAAGAGGAGGGAGAGAGGAAGGAAGGAGGGGAAAGGTGTGTGTGTGTGTGTGGGTGTGTGTGTGGGGGGGTGGGGGACCTCAAAGCTGCAAGTGTGTTTACCTCAGTTATAACATGTAATGGCAATGGGCACATTGTGCACAATGGTTGACACAGCCGACTATATGATCATCACTTATATGCAGGTCCTGAAAGCTGTCAGACGATCACATCCTGGATCTGTTCTGTCCCTAGAGAACTGTCGAGGGTGGATCACGACTCTAAGGCAGCTAGGGCTGGATGAGAAGGGCATAATACAAGGCCTACAAGGGTTCTCTCGAATCCTAGCCTACTCAGCTGGAGGACGAGAGGAGGACAACATAGAGGTATTGAGAGTGCTGGAGCAAGCTGGTCTTCGGTCTGATCAGGTAAATTGAATTGGTTGAAGCATATTGCATACTAAGGTAAAGCATATTTGAGCATAAATATATATATATATATATATATATGTAATGTAGGAATTTCGTGAGCTGGCACATGCTGGCTTTCGGTTTCGGGATTTCTGCGACCTGGCGCTGACAGGCTTCCTTTTTTTTTTTGTTCGCAGCCGACTTCCCACCCAGCTCCCCGCCCCAGCTTCCCACCCATGAAATTTGAAAACTGTGACAGAGCTGATGCGTCTATTTCGTGTCGATATGAGTACCGTAGGCGCAGGAAGTATTGGCAAATGGGTTGGCAAACGACTGTTTGCCAAACTGAATTATACCAGAACTGAGCCAGCTGGGTGGGTCGTTAGCTGCCTGGCGTTTGCCAAGTTTGTCCAACACCTTCCATTCAAACAAACTCAGTTCAACTGGTCCAGATCGCCTTGAATGATCGTTCGTTGCATGCACTGATTTCGAGTTGCACTGAGCTGGTCGCGCCTATCGAAGGTGGTCGCGCCTGTCGAAGCTGGTCGCGCCTGTCTCACTGACTGGCTTGACCGCCAGCGGTTTTGAATGGCAGCGATTAGACCGCTAGTCGGATGCCATGTTTCCATGTCCCAGACATGAAGGCGGTCCAGCCCATCAACCATTTTATCCGGTTGATTCTCCCACCGTCGTTCCGTTGCATGGATCTGCTCCGAGCCTGGACTAGTGCCTTTGGAGAAGTTCGTACCCTCATCCATGTCTTACAAAAAAGATTAGTTGCACCGACCATCCCCCGCCAAATAAAACAACAAAAACACCACCAACAATACCAACTCACCCTCTCCCTGGCTAGCTGGTGATGATAAACATGTACCAAGGCCTGACCAAGGGAATGTAATTTGGCAAATTACCATTTGCCAAATGTTTTCCAGGTATAAACCTGAGTAACTTTATTCAGGACAAGTAAAAATCACGTTTGCCAGGTTATTCTTGCCATTAAATTTCGAGACATCAAAAATGGAAAAAAGAGCCATTTGCCAACTCTTAATCTTGCCAATTAATACTGCGCCTACGGTATCCATCTTTTTCCGCATTCGCTCTGAGCGCCTGTTCAGACCAACGACTGCGCTCAGACTCATCGTCTGTAATCTTTTGCTTCTCGATGCCACCATGCACCTTCACTTCACGTCCTGTGAGTAACGGTTCTACACGGATGTAACAATTTCAATTTCAATTTCAATTTCAATGCCACCATGCACGTCTATCGAATCATAAAAATGTATAATATTTTGCTCCTTGATGCCACCATGCACGCGCACAACCAGTCGAATTTAGACAGAAGGGCGGCGAAGACAGCTAGCCAGCGAGCTCTTCATCACGTCAAAAGGCAAACTCTACAGACCGACAAGGACAGGAACGATGCAAACCAGCGTTGACATTTAGCAGATGCTGCTAACCCACTGCAGAGCGCGACTTACAACCTGGCCAGGCAAGAAGCTCATGCAACAAGTCCTGGAAATCAACGCCGGGTTAATAAGCAGACAAGACGTGAGCCTCATGCGCGATATGGCCCTTGCACCCCTCATCCAATACATTTTCATTATTTCAAGCATTGATACATTGGTTGCGTAGCATATTGGGATAGAAGACTGGCTGAAACTTCAAAGCAACAGCTGCAAACCCAACTATGTTCGGCGCAAAGAAGAAGCTGTAGGTATGTTGCTTTGCAAATCACGATTGTGCACGCCTGGTATTATCAGCTAGGTTGGCTTTCGCAAGTTGTTGGCAGATTGGATCCGCAGCCTGCTCTTTCTCCACTTCGTATTTCTGCATGATCTAGGCCAGGGCAATTCAAAGCGCGCGCTTTTGCGCTTTTGAGCGCTGACGTTTTGACCCCCTCTGCGCTTTAAGCGCAGTTTTTTGCGACTCAATGTGGGCGCAGCAAGCAATTTTTACGCTTTTTGCACTACGAAGCGCAGTTTTTTTTGTTTTCTAGTGCGCCAAAGCGCTGGCCAATTTGGCAATTTGAAGTACCCTGATCTAGGCCCACAACTGGAGTGAAATTGATGAAGTAGGGAGAAAGTAATTACGCGTCCCTGCT
The DNA here is from genome assembly GCA_013435795.1 of Chlamydomonas sp. ICE-L. Classification (NCBI taxonomy): domain Eukaryota; kingdom Viridiplantae; phylum Chlorophyta; class Chlorophyceae; order Chlamydomonadales; family Chlamydomonadaceae; genus Chlamydomonas; species Chlamydomonas sp. ICE-L. The sequence continues at coordinate 328,249 of JACBWV010000856.1, read as the reverse complement.
GGTTGTTGGGGAAAGAGAGAGTGGGGGGAGAGGGTTCAGGTTGACCCACCGTGGGTGGGTATGCTTGGGGTGAGGGGAGGGGGGAAAAAGAGAAAGTGTGTACATGGAGTTGGGTGAGGGGCAAGGAGGGATCCAGAAATGTGTGGAGGCTGTGGGTCTGGCTTTGGTTGAGTTGAATATGTATGTGTGTGATACATACGGGTAGAGGGGTACATACAAGGATGTAACCCGTTGTGTTACCCATACCAGAACCCAGGGCCTGGGTGGGGGGTGGCCACCGGCCACCCAGGCTACCGTACTATCTATATATATATGCTAGTACTATATATCTATATATATATATAAAGAAATCATGCCCGTGGTCGAAGTCGTGGTCGCGGTCATGGTCGTGGTCGTGGTGGTGTCATCATCGCGTACCCATGTGCCATGGTCCTGCGAAGTGTAACCGACTTGCAACCGACTTTCCGTATACCCAAGTCTTCGCCAAGCAAAATTTTCAATTACCGAAACAGCAGATGCGCTGATTTCATGTCCACAACTGCCTTTCATACTGTGACTGCAATGAATTGCAATGAAATGAGTGAGGAGATCCTCTCCTCGGAGGTCATTTGCTGACCCCCAGATCGCTTTGCATTGCACTCGGAATAATAGTTTTCAGTGTATTGCTTCTTCACGGAGCGCCCTGCGGCTCATGCTCCAGAACTTTCACTTCGGCTCATGATTCGGCTGGCCCTTGACTTTCACTTGGCTCACGCATGCGCACTTGATTCTTCATCTCAGCATTACACTGGCCAGTCAGCGCGCAAGGCAAGCTTGCATGAGCAAGGAAGCAAGGGACAGAGCCAACAAGCGTCGACGTGATGCCCTCGCTGCCCGACCCCAGGAGTAACGCCAGACTCATAATCAATCCAGACGTCAACATTGCGATGCCATGCCTCAGGAAGAACGCGAAGCTGCTAACCAAGCCAGGCAAGGAGAGTATGCTGCCCAACCTTGGGAGTTAAGCCAGACTCATAATCAATCCAGGCCTTCAGATCGTCATGCTTTTTTTCTCCCTCTGCGAGCGTTGCCACCATTCATCTCACGCATGCGCACTTTTGCTAGCCATCGCATCGCATTCGTCGTGGTTGGCACCCAGTTGTTGCGATTATTTGTTCAGATCGCCATGGCCATTTCGTCCTCCTGCACACTCTCAAGCTCTTTTCGTTGTATCGGATATCGTGAAAACGTTGCTGCGATTCTTACTGTTCCGGGTTTTGACCGAGCATCGACTGGGGCACTGCACGAGAAGAAGAAGCTGCAGGTGTATTGCCATGCAATTGCACCGGTTCGGTGTTCTCGGCGTGATCGGAATCTGAGATTTCGCAAGTTGTTGGTAGGATCAAAGCACAGCCTGCCCCTCTTTCTACACAATTGAATCCCACAGGGTGAAGTGGTGGGTGTTGGTGGTTGGGGGAAGGGATGGTGGTGGTTGGGGGGGGATGCGTGTATGTCAGGATGGGAGGCCACAGCTGAAGCAGAAGGGTAATAGGTTGAGAGAAGAGGTGTGGGTGCGGGGGGAGAGGGAGGGGAGTGTCGAGCGAGGGCGGAGATGGTTGATATCTTGACTGTGTGTGTGTGTGTGGGTGGGTGGGTGTGGGGGGTGGGTGGGGGGGGGGGGGGGGCATGCAAGGGCGTTACCCGTTATATAACCCATACCAGACTAGGACTCATGACCTGGGTGGGAGGATGGGGGTGGGGGGTAGGCCACCGGCCACACGGGCTACCGTACTAGCATATATATAAATGCTAGTACGGTTGCCCGTGTGGCCGTTGGCCACCCTACCTTCCCCCTTCCCCCCTCCCTCCTCCCTCCTTCTTCACCCCTCCCACCCTGTGTCCTCCTTCCTATACCCTCCCTATTTTCAGTTTCCTATCCTCCTCTACTTCATCATCACCCTCCCCCCATCTATCCACATTTCCTGTTTCATTACCCCTGACTCTACATCAATGACTCCTCCTCACCTCTGTCCCCCCCCCCCCCCACCCCACCCTGCACCACCATTAACTCACATTCTCCCTTACCTGCTCCACCCGATCGTTCGTGATACCAAACCCGCCAAGAAAACTGAACATGGGCAATCGCATAGCTACATGCCCGAAGCTCGTTCTTCGAGCATGTTTACCCATGCAGGATTTCATGATCTGGGGTTGGCCATACCAAGTATGGTAGCCTGGGCTTCGCGCCTGAGCTGTTTTTATTCAATTCAATGTAACCATCAGATCATCTGGGATTATAATGAATTGTCTGATTTGTATCGCATGTTATGATACATTGTATTTAGTATTTCCATCCTTCAAAGGAATCAGGATTCATGCCCAGCTGCATGCTGTAGTTTTGTATCCACAATATGAGGTTCAATTTTTATGTTCTCCTAAATACCTTGTGTATCCCCTGGTCTTAAGGACATTTAACATTACTGTATCTTATATAATACCGCCAGACCAACACAATCACAGCACATGTATCTCATATTACAAACAAAAAAAACAACCGCCAACCAACCCATCACAGCACATGTATCTCATTTAACATACAAAATTACAAAAACCGCAACTCACCACATCACAGCACATGTATCTATCTTACAAACCATACACCGCCCAACCAACCATCACAGCACAGTTATCTCATATTATACCACAACCAACACATCACAGCACATGTCTCTCATATATACCGCCCACCAACACATCACAGCACAGGTAACTCCATATTAAAAAACCGCCACCCAAACCTCACAGCACATTTACCATCATATTATACGCCACAACACATCACAAGCACTTCCTCATGACTTTTAAGGAATACTGCAAGGACATGCAAGGACATCAGGACATGCAAGGACAATGCAAGGACTTCAAGGACATTCAAGGACATGCAGGACATTCAAGACAATGCAGGACATGCAAGGAATTCAAGGACCTGCAAGGACATGCAAGGACATGGCAAGGAACATGCACGGACATGCAAGACATGCACGACAACATGCAAGGACATGCAAGGACATGCAAGGACATGCAAGGACATGCAAGGACATGCAAGGACATGCACAACAATGCTACAAAGTAATTGTTTTTTTGAAATACCATGTTTCAATTGGAGTAGGGCAAGTACCACTTATGCTCTTGCCATGGTCCCCATTATTTGTGTGTTGTCCTGATGCGTTTGGGGAGCTAATTTGTGACACATTCATTTTTTTACTATAGGGCATAGGCCCAATCCATCTGTATCAATGCATATTATAGTTTTTCATAGTGTATACATAATCCAATAATAAGAATGGGTTATACATGTATTTATTTCAATGTCTTTACAGTTGGATGCATGAACTGCTTGAGTTGATGTGTAACATTCTGATGTGTGCCAACACACCCCTCAGGTAATGGTTGTACTGCGGAAGAACCCTGCTGTCCTATTGGTCCCCCCGGCCTCTTTGGTGCAAAGGCTCGCCCACCTGGAAAACATGGGCTTCCCCCCCGGGAGCGATGGGGGGCCTCTATTGAAAAATCCGTCAATACTCAACTCCCCGATGAAGGTATAGGCCCCCCCCCCCCCCCCCCCCCCCCCGCCACCACCACCACCACCACCACACCCGCACCCGCACACACACCTGCACACACACACACACACACACACACACAACACTCACACTCATCCCCCCCCCCCACACACACACATCACCCATCCCCTCCTCACTGCGGGAATGCAACCCCCACCCACCCACCCACCCACCCACCCACCTATTCACCCACCCACGCCTCACTGCGGGAATACCCCCCCCCCACCCACCCACCCACACACACACACACACACACACACACACACACTCATCACACACACCACACACACACACCACACACACACTCCCCCACCCCTCCTCACTGCGGAATGCACCCCCCCCCCCCCGACCACCCCCCCCCCCACACCGACACCACTCCCCACCCCCTCCTCACTGCGGGAAATTCAACCCACAACACACGACACACACTCCCCCCCCCCCCCCCCCCGCCCGGCCCCCCCCACACACACCACCACACACACAACACACACACACACACACTCACACACACACACGCACCACTCACCCCACCCGCCCTCCACTTGCAGGAATGCAAACCCCCCCCCCCCCCCCACACTCACCCCCTCACCCCCCCCCTCCCCCCCCCCCCCCCCCCCCCCCCCACACACACACCCCACTCACTCACCCCACTCCTCACTGCGGGAATGCAACCCACACCCACACACCCACTAACCCACCCACACACCCACCCACTCCCTCCTCACTGCGGGAATGCAACCCACCCCCCCACCCACGTTTTACTCACCACCAGGCACACTCCCCTTATTGTAACATTATTTATTTTATAACTGTCAATAATAAGTACATACAATTGTGTACCCCCCCCCCCCCCCCCCCCCCCCCCCCCCCCTTTACTCACACACCACACACACACTCCCTTCCCATCCCCTTATCCAGCTCCTCCTCTCCTCCTCCCTGCACTTGAACTTCAACTTCAACTTAGTTACGTGGCTCCAGCCTTTACGGCTGCCTGATGTTTTCGTCAGTAACATAAGAAATTAAAATGAAAGCATTATTATCAAAATGAGCTTGATCCAATATATGAATGCAATCATTGATACACATAAGTGACTTGTCATGACCTTTCACCTCTGTATTGTTCATAACATGGAATTTATGTGTACTGTCCTCTTCACTTCAGTTCAACATTGTGGAGTGGTTAACAGCCAAGGGCTTTCCTGAACCCCTGATCCGAATGATGATCGGGATCCATCCCACCTTGTTGATGTACTCCCTCGAGGAGTGCCTAGGTCCTATGTTGGATTACATAACTTGCGAGTCGGGGTCCAAGGAGACAGCTGTCCAACTGTTGACCAAGCAGCCACAGATGTTTGGGCTACGGCCTACCAGCATCCACGCTAAGCTGTTGATGCTGAAGGAGTTGGTTGGCTGCAGCCCCTCCTTGATGCTAACTATGTAGGTGGCAGGCCCCTAATGTATGATCCTAAATAGGCCGTCCTAGTTTGTTTAGTAATTTTGTGAAGTTGCTCATGCACGCTGACGGAGTTGGTTGGCTGCAGCCGGTCCTTCATGTGAACTACGTGAATCACACAGGCTAAATTGAACTTAACTATACCGCACTTCAGCACACTATACCGCACTTCAACATACTATACCGCACTTCAGCATACTATACCGCACTTCAGCATACTATACCGCACTTCAGCATACTATACCGCACTTCAGCATACTATACCGCACTTCAGCATACTATACCGCACTTCAGCATACTATACCGCACTTCAGCATACTATACCGCACTTTGTAATATATATGTATTCAGCATACTATACCCTTTAACCATTTACCTGTAACCCCAACAAATGCCTCCATAAACTATCACCTACGGCATGCACACACGTATTGGCCCAACCTGCTATATTTATACTTATGCCTAACAACACAGAAATGAAAATGTAACCCCAATATATGTATCCTAACGTTAGCATCATCACATACAGCATGCACACACGCATTAGTGAGAAGAGTACTATTGCGAACCAAAGTAAGTTTAGAGTGGACTGCTGTCAGACACCTCCAAGACAAAGAGAGCCAGAACGTACACAACACACATGTGGTGCACACCACACACACAACATAGCAGCCAACATCCACCTCCTTGATAAAGAGGGTAACAGAAAGTGCAAATCACAAGTATGGTGTAAGTGTAAATAATTAGTGAGAACAGTACTATTGCGAACCAAAGTAAACCATAGTAATTTACAAAAATAAACTTTACTTAAATAAAATAAACTTAGCTATGGTCATATGCTAAACTTAACCACACCACATGCATGCTCAACCAAAGTAAGCTCTACCCTTGACCATTAACCATCAACCCTTTACATTTCATCCCAACCATTGTCCTCAGGAATCCCCGCGTCCTCACTAGCGGCATGCACACATGCATTGGACCAAGGTGTATGATATTGAGGGAGTTGGGACTGTCAGAGCTCATGTACAAGCCCACGTGGCTTGTCAAAACAGACAGTGACTTTGCTACATGGCCCAAGCTGTTACAGGTATGTCACTAGGGGTAAGGGTTTGTGTGTGTGTGTTCGTGTGTGTGTGCGTGTGTGTTTGTGGGTGGGTGGGTGGGTGTGCGTGTGTGTGTGTGTGTGTGTGTGTGTGTGTGGGGGGGGGGGGGGGTAGGATGAGGGGTAGCATACATCTAGTTAAGGGAGTTGGGACTGGCAAGGGAAACATACATGATGAACAACGCATAATGGGTGATAGCATCCATTAGTGCGTTGGCTACATGGCCCACGCTTGTACAGTCATGCTTTATCATGGGTGTGAATGAGAGTTAAGAGTTCAGTAAAAGGATGAGTTCTAGTGGGGGATGTGGTTGAGTGTTAGTGTAGAGGAGTAAGGGAGAGATTGAGTTGTGATAGGAAAGGTGTTTATGTGTGTTAGGGGGTGGGGTTGTGGTTTGGCTACATGGCCCACGCTTGTGCATGTATGGGTTATGTATGTGAAATGTGGGTTTTGAACAGAGATATCGAGGGGGTCGGGGTAGCGAGTATGAGGGCTTCACGGAGTACCAGGAATGGGTCCTCTAGAACAAAACTGCCCCCCCCCCCCCCCCCCCCCCCCCCCCCCCCCACACACACACACACACACACCCTCCTCTGCCCTTTTCATCGCAATATCGGTCGTGTAGCCAATTGACTAGAATTCAGAATTGGCATACAAAAAGGATTTCACAATCCCTTGGAATTCAAGTGCAAACATTACTATTCCAAATTGGCATTGCTAGCCAATTGGCAAGCTTATATTTTATTTGACAATACATTTGATAAGGGTAGTCTCTACATAGGCGGTCAACCTACATATACCCACATTCTTAAGGCATGGACAACAAACAACATCTCAGTCCCCCATCTCAATCCCCCGACCGGGACAGCAATTATAAACAAATCATGGTCAGAATAGCTTATATTTCCAGATAACAGGAACACCTCCTAGGCAGATCCACAGACTTGCTATTCAGCCAAACCTAATACACCTTGAAGCTGACACAATCAGCTGACCAGAAATGCAGAATCGTTTGGGTGTAGCACAGTGGCTGGCTTAGGCACCTGGCCTGAAGCTACTAAATAGCCGAACAGAAAATTCATGCTCAGTCAGAAGTGCGTGCCACAATTGGTTATACATGTCAGACTTGAGCTATAGTGCACCAAAGAGGATATTGGAAGGGGTCATTTTTTGTTTTTAAAGGGCCTATTGTTAGGGGGATGTGGTTACATCCCACCAAATTTTCAAAAACATGCCCATTTCAGATCCCTAGTCTTATATGAATGAACCCCTACGTGGACTCTTTCATATCCTACACCAGGAATGATTACGAGCAATAGCCACAGTCCAAGTTATCACGCACACATACACAAATACCTACTTGCTTGGTGTGCCCCACCAGGACAAGAGCTGCATCTTCGTCATGTGACTTATCCCAATAATCATAATTCTGCTAGTCCTCACGCCCTTGCTTTCATACGGGCTTCAATTTATGTGTTGGGCCTTGGCCAACGACTAGGATTATACCAGAAGCATTTTGGCAGACCATGTTGACAAATTGAACGATTTGAGGACAAAAAAGAATGATGAATTGGAACCCACGCCATTCATGGTAGGGTTACAAGTTTGAGGTCCATCAATTGTGCGGACGCGTTCGAGGGGGAAGAGGGGGGGGGGGGGAATGGGTACAATCCGAGGCAGTGTCCAACTACCACTGCCATACAAAGCCAGGTCAGCTAGTCCAGATTAGTTGCATGCCAAATCCAGCCCTCAGGGCCGATTCTCGAATGTATAGGTTTCATCTTAGGGCCTATTCCCAAAACGATGTGTTCTATTGCAAAAGCAAACACAAACTGGGTGAGTAATGATAACGCCTGGTGGGGCGTGGTGTTAAGGGAGCCCGTCTTAGCGGGTAGGGAGCGGTCTCCTACCTCAACTGGACAAGCTACCATCGCGGTTGACGACGACCTGCAACGCCAAGAGCGACCGAAGGGGGAGTCGGAAACTGGGTGAGTAGGTGGGCATGTGGGAGTGTGTGGGTGGGGGGGTAAGACAGCAGAGGCAACACAAATACACACACACGTTCAACAAACATACACAAATTAAACACAAATCCATTCCATTTTTGTTGCAGGCCTACCAAGACATTGGGCGCAAGCGCTTCCCCACTACAAAGAGGTTGGAGGACGCCATTGTAGTGTGCCAAGAGAGGTGGGATTCCGAGTTGAAAGCGAAGTTTGACAAGCGGTCATTGATGCTGCAAGCGGAATGGAAGGTGTCAGGCATTGCTGGACTGCCTACCTTTGCAAACCAGATTTGGAAGGAAGAAGAATGATTCACGGTTATCTTGATCTTGCAATGCACAGCGATTAATCTAATAGTTGCATGCTTAAAGAAACATAAGTTCGCATTGTTAGTCTTGAGGTCACGCATGTCTAACGATAACACACTGAAGTCATGATGGATTCATGCATGGGTCTGAGAAATCACAGGGGTTCTACACAGAGGGTACCCGGAGTAGATTAATGTGTGATGGTCCTTCTCCGCTGGCTTTGTCCGGAATCATGGGAGTTGCCCATTGTGGGTAACCCACATAGAGGAAGGTGTGATGGTTCTACTCCAGTGGTAGGCTCTAGAAATCGAGGGGGGTGCCAATAGAGGGAAGCCGACAATGGTTATGTTTGATAGTCCTCCGCTGATTGAATCTGGAAAATCAAAGGAGGCCCCCATGTATAGGGTAACCCTAATAGAGTAATGTGTGATGGTTCTCCTCACTAGCTGGGTCTGTAAATCACAGGGGTTCCCTCTGTAGAGGGTAACCCCATTACGAGTGATGCAGCTTTCCCCCTCACCGTGTTGGTTGTCTACTCTACTTTCATCATATTCCAGATTAACAGGGTTACTTAGCTTTGAAAACACTGGTACGATGTTTTTGTACTTTTTCTTCAGCAACTCATAATTAGTCCCCCTTGCCTTGCTCCATCCGTGCATGCCAGGCCCACATCATTCACATTCACAAGGTGGATTAGATCTTCCAACGCCTTGTTTATGGCGACATACAGCCCCTCATTGTCGCTGTAAAACGACTGTACTTCAACATTGAGATCCGTATTTATTTTGCGGTAGTGTTCCATTACTTCCTCCGGTACTCTGTATTTTGTATTCTTTCTCTGTGGTTTACATTTCTGTGCTTTGGCGATTATTTCACTCATGTGAGCCTGACTATGTAATAACACTTTTGTCGGCGGGTAATTCGTTGGCGGTTAGTTTGTCCATGCTGTGTTTACTTTTCAGAATAAGTATATGAAAAAGGCTATTGGCGTTAGAGGGAACACCTCTACTGCCTTGGTCCTCAATGAACTCGATAGGTCACCTACATGGGCTCAATGGTTGAGACAATGTACCGTATGCACCGTAAGTATTGGCAATATTTAGTATTGGCAAATGTTATTCCCCCCCTAAAAGTGGGTATTAGAAAAGCATGGCAAAAATAACTTGTCAAATGGGTCTATTCTATGTAGGGAGCGGCAGGTAGCCCTAACGGCGGCCAAAAGTAGGACTTATAGTCCTAATAGCTTGGTTAGTCCTAATAGCTAGGAGCTAACTTAGCCAAACGTAGCCATTGAAAATCTTTCCATGAGAAAGGGTAGGTCGCGGCAGGCTCCGGGTTACCTTGCTGTGTGAACGGAATCACGCTTCGCGAATGCAAAATTCGGATTCCTTGTGAAAAGCTATGCAAAATCAGTACCAAATAGCAACTTCGAGGACAAGTTACTGACATTAATAGCTCGAAACCAGCTATGCGAGCACGGCAGGTAGCGCGAGTAGTGCTAGGTAGCGCTACCCAGCTACCCCCCCCTGCCGCTCCCTAATTATATGGCTCTTACTGTCTTAAGCTCTGGCATGAAATTTTGTTGGCAAAGGGTCTTATGTTTTGTTCCATTTCCTTGTTACATCTTCACCAAGTAGTTTGCCCAAGCTTGCTATAAAACCATGTAACAATTCAAATCATGAGCATTAAACTTGCTAAGGCTTAGTAGACTAAGTACGAGGGTAACCGTAACTTGGCAAAGGCCAACCACCTGGAGTAGTCTCAAGCTAGATCCCTAATCCGGTTTGGCAAAGGGTCGTTTGCCAAATCGTTTGCCATTACTTAAGGCATGTACGGTATTCGATTTTGTAATTAAACAATTGTCAACCGTATTGACGATGATTTTGTAATTAAACAATTGTCAACCGTATTGACGATGATTTTGTAATTAAACAATTGTCAACCGTATTGACGATGATTTTGTAATTAAACAATTGTCAACCGTATTGACGATGATTTTGTAATTAAACAATTGTCAACCGTATTGACGATGATTTTGTAATTAAACAATTGTCAACCGTATTGACGATGATTTTGTAATTAAACAATTGTCAACCGTATTGACGATGATTTTGTAATTAAACAATTGTCAACCGTATTGACGATGATTTTGTAATTAAACAATTGTCAACCGTATTGACGATGATTTTGTAATTAAACAATTGTCAACCGTATTGACGATGATTTTGTAATTAAACAATTGTCAACCGTATTGACGATGATTTTGTAATTAAACAATTGTCAACCGTATTGACGATGATTTTGTAATTAAACAATTGTCAACCGTATTGACGATGATTTTGTAATTAAACAATTGTCAACCGTATTGACGATGATTTTGTAATTAAACAATTGTCAACCGTATTGACGATGATTTTGTGAAAATAGTCTTGCTAGAGAATTTATCTCGGCAACCAAAGATAGCAATAAACAATGCTGGTCTCATAGTTTACTAACATGCATTCAGAGATTAAGTGTTATGTAACATTTCTGTAATATCATTTAAGATACTCAGACAAAACCGAGCAAGATTGACTTAGGAAACATTGATGAAGGCATCTTTAAAATAACAAGCACTGATTGGCAATCCCTGAGTACATCGAACCCCAGGAATCCTGGTGATAACCTAGGAATTAGTATTAGCACTAAGACGTATGCACATTGGATGATGTCAGAGGACATAAACCATAGTTCAACGTATACAAACTTATTAAACAATGAGAATGATATTAAATGCATAGCAAGACTAAGTCTTCGAGCTCACAACTTCTATGTCGAATCAGAAGAAGACAAAAAATGAGTACCTCTCGTTCTGGTAGAATTTGTATGTTAGTGATATTATGGTTGACGGTAGATACATTTAATATGAGAATGTCCGTAAAACGTTGAGGATAGAACACAGATGTTTGAGAAAAAAACATTGGACCTCAGTTGGTGGATAAAAATCTAGTATGAAGGTCGTCAATAATCCTGATTCCTTTCAAGGATGGAAATACTGCATACAATTTATAAAAAATAGATAATAATCGCACATTTAAATTATCATCCCACCTGAGATGATGATTTAATTATATCGTATAGTTAAATTATCAGTATAGCACAAAATTAGGGCCTTCGTCGGTTAACCGATTGATTGGGGTTGGGTTCATTAGTGCCTTTTACTTTTAAGCCCTTTATGTACATTCGATTGGGCAAGACCCTTAAGCCTATTTCGTCTACTCCTGGACTGTAACATCCACACACACACAAATTGTCGAGTTCCCAAGAGCGGGCATATTTCCTAATAGGCCCGTTTAATTCGCAATTCTCTACTCTTTTCGCCGACTTGGCTCGTTACCATATCTACCCTACGCAATAAATCCTATCCATTAGACACAAACTCGCACTACACTCTCTAGCTCATGTTCTTACCAAGCCATGTATCTAATGCTTTCTCTAGGTGAAGCTTCTCCTCGCTGTCCATCAAGTTTCTCCCATCCTCATCTACGGAGGGTTGGGACACCCACAACTCCCGAAACAAGTGTTAGGTGGGAACTTGGTGGTGGTCCATAGTCATTTCTTCTTGCTAAGGTGAGTATTATTATAATAACCAGAATGTGTGAACAGGATGTATTGTGTGAGTTTGTTACCAGGGTAACCAAGATATCTTCTTGTGTGTACAAAGATTAGTTACCATGATAAATCACCAATATTTGCTACTAGGGTTTGTAACTAAGGTTGTCATGATTCTTAACAAGGAAATTGAGTTTACATGACAGAGCATGTAATTTATATCCTGAAAATGTGAGACGTTGAAGGAGTAGAACATATGGTGGGGTGAGGTATATCCTCACTCCCACATTAATTGGGGATCCTAGCCATATTGATATCATCAACATAAGCATTATCCAAGGGAGCTCTTGAAGACCTCCACATGTACATGGATGCAGGCACAAATGAGGCGGCATCCGACATTTCCACTAGACTCCCAACCACCCTCGACCCCCCTGATTTCCTCTTAACCACATGGGATACATACAGGCCTGACCTCCTTATCATTGACAAAGAATCCAAACCAATAAATGCCTACCTAGTTGAAAAGGGGTACTCGTCAAACACTAACCACCACTATAAATGCCATGAAAATAGCTCCAACGTATCCTTCAACAACACATATTCCTTAGTTGTCCACTAACTAGTCATCACGCACTACTGGTACCATACCCATCACAATAGTTACCAATATCTCCACCATGGATCAGTCGCAAACACGTAAACAAACTCATTTCTAAGCTGCACATATAATATTGCCTCATGAACCAAAGCTTTTGCCACACGTTGCATGAAGGAGTCCCTACCGCTTGGAGGGTGACACTTACTATGTATGCTATGGTGACTTTAGTTCCTGAACTGCGGCGTACGGGAGGGTCCCCTTAACACCACACCTCTACATGCGCTACATTTGTGTTATCATCAAAAGCAACATCCTTCATCATACCATGATTACCATCATACCATGATTACCATTTTACCATAATTACCATCATACCATGATTACCATCATACCATGATTACCATCATACCATGATTACCATCATACCATGATTACCATCATACCATGATTACCATCATACCATGATTACCATCATACCATGATTACCATCATACCATGATTACCATCATACCATGATTACCATTATACCATGATTACCATCATACCATGATTACCATCATACCATGATTACCATCATACCATGATTACCATCATACCATGATTACCATCATACCATGATTACCATCATACCATGATTACCATCATACCATGATTACCATCATACCATGATTACCATCATACCATGATTACCATTATACCATGATTACCATCATACCTTGATTACCATCATACCATAATCAACATCATACCATGATTACCATCATACCATGATTACCATCATACCATGATTACCATCATACCATGATTACCATCATACCATGATTACCATCATACCATGATTACCATCATACCATGATTACCATCATACCATGATTACCATCATACCATGATTACCATCACAGTATTAAACAAGCGGAGTTCCATATTTAATTTAAACACTCATTGTAGGCGATAATAATAAATTGGGAATTAAAATGCTATAGTTAATTGTATTACAAGTCAAGGCAAGGAAAACATAGCACGTATACCACGCACAGAAAAGGGGGGCGAATGCAAATAGCTAGCTACAGCCATTGGAACCCCCTAATATAAGGTGCTGCTGGCACTGAGTGGTAGCAAGTGTGTGCCCACAGGTTGCTTGTCAGGTAAGGGAGATGGACCTGCTGGCATTGACTGGTAGCAAGAGTTCCCAGGACCTGCCTAGAAGGTAAGGGAGATGGACCTGCTGGCATTGACTGGTAGCAAGAGTTCCCTGGACCTGCCTAGAAGGTAAGGGAGATGGACCTGCTGGCATTGACTGGTAGCAAGAGTTCCCGGGACCTGCCTAGAAGGTAAGGGAGATGGACCTGCTGTCATTGACTGGCAGCAAGAGTTCCCTGGACCTGCCAGAAGGTAGGATATGGACCTTCTGGCATGGACTGGTAGCAAGAGTTCCCTTTCCCGGGAACCTGCCTAGGGTAGGGAGATGGACCCTGCTGGCATTGACTGGGCAAAGAGTTCCCGGGACCTGCCTAGAAGGTAAGGGAGATGGACCTGTTGGCATTTGATGGTAGCAAGATCCCCAGGACCGCCTAGAAGTAAGGGAGATGGACCTCTGGCAATTGACTGGCGCAGAGTTCCCGGACCTGCCTAGAAGGTAAGGGAGATGGACCTGCTGGCATTGACTGGTAGCAAGAGTTCCCAGGACCTGCCTAGAAGGTAAGGGAGATGGACCTGCTGGCATTGACTGGTAGCAAGAGTTCCTGGGACCTGCCTAGAAGGTAAGGGAGATGGACCTGCTGGCATTGACTGGTAGCAAGAGTTCCCGGGACCTGCCTAGAAGGTAAGGGAGATGGACCTGCTGTCATTGACTGGTAGCAAGAGTTCCCGGGACCTGCCTAGAAGGTAAGGGAGATGGACCTGCTGTCATTGACTGGTAGCAAGAGTTCCTGGGACCTGCCTAGAAGGTAAGGGAGATGGACCTGCTGTCATTGACTGGTAGCAAGAGTTCCCGGGACCTGCCTAGAAGGTAAGGGAGATGGACCTGCTGTCATCGACTGGTAGCAAGAGTTCCCGGGACCTGCCTAGAAGGTAAGGGAGATGGACCTGCTGGCATTGACTGGTAGCAAGAGTTCCCGGGACCTGCCTAGAAGGTAAGGGGGCTACGCCATCTGGGCGGTGCAGAGCTAATAGGAGCAAAGGGATACCACAGACAGATCACGCATTAAAAATGTAAAAGTATAAACTTACACCCACAACTAAGCATGGCCACACTTGTGTACACCCACTAACACCCAACAATGCTCACATACAACCAAACTAACCCACAAACACCCACGTACACCTAGCATCCTTGCATCAACTGGTAGCACCCACCCACATACACCCTAAACATTCACCCCATGTGTGCACTTACTTACACCATGGGCACTTGCTTACAGCCACTCGCACACACCCATAACCACCCGCATGCAACCACAGACAATCAGGTACACCCTTTGTCACCCCCAAAATCCACACACACATCCACTAGCACTCACAAACATGCACCAACATACCCTACCACCCCTCCCTCTCACACACCTTAATCCGCACCCCACAGACACCCAGGTAACCTCATTATAACCACAAACCCACACACACATTGACCTATAAAAACCCAGGTAACTTTCTCACACTCCAAAAACCACACACTCCTTGACCCACGAACACCCCCCCCCCCCCCCCCCCCCCCCCCCAATGCACCCACTTCAACCCACAAGCACTCAAATACACACGACATAGACAATGGACAAACTCACGCCCACACACATACAATGCATGCATGCTTGTATACACGCAAGGTTAGTATGCATGCATGCATTGATACGAGTTTACTATGCATACATGCAAGGTAAATATGCATGCATGTATGCATACAAGTTGAACTTTGCATACATGGTATTATACATATAGTATGCCTCCAGTGAGTTCAGAAAATCAAGATCATCCCTGGTCTGCAACATATAACCAACCTTGGGCAGGTCGCCTGTGAATGGCTTGGCTTGGCAAGGCCGCCAATCGAGATCTGAGTAGGTGAAGGAAACAGCAGCGGCAGAGGATTTTACGAATGGAAGCCTGGGGCTTTCTGCTTATCTGTTATCACTTAACGGACAAGTCGTAAGCGCGTGTCGCAAGCGACACGGAACATTTTTGCTGTCGCGGGAAGTGCAGGGGTCGAATAGTTAGCCCCGGGACCATGGGGGGTCCAGAGGGGGCTCAAGCGAAAATATAAGATTTCCGGAGCAGAGGGTGGAGGTGTAGGGCCATGCGTGCTGGGGGGCACATGCGCATGCGGGCGCAGGCACAGGGAAAGTGAACCCAATCTGACAGTCATCCGCGCCGCGCTGTTAATTTGGTTGAGGCTGTTCTTTTATTTTAATTACGCACTCGGCACTGGTTGTTTCTCTACTTCGACAAACTAGCCGACTGCTGCACTGAATTCGACGTTGCCAAAAGCTTGCGATGTGGGCATTTTAGCAAAGTCCTTGCGTTTGGAGTAACAGCTAGCTTTTTTCACCATCGAACTAGCACACCACCACACTTATAGGCCAGCACACCACTAAACCACACTACACCACCATACAGCACCTCAGTGTTGGTAGGGTGGGTCATCAAGCCAAGCCAAGCCAAGGCATGATATGGCATAGTGCAATGTGTATCCTCAAGTCAAATACTTGAATGTGAAGTATCAACTTGCCAAGTCCTTATTTCCCAGGAAAATAGCACACCAATACTGTCACATACCGGCACGTCATGTGGTAACATCTACTAGCTGCACGCTGCCACGCATCCTCCCACCTGCCTCGGGGTGCAGATCGGTGTTGAGCTTTCTCAATGCAGTTCTCCATAGCCCTCCTCTGTCTATCCGACCAAGTGCCTGTGCATCCATGTTAGGTGAGCTGCCTTGCTAATATTTTTGCGTGTGTAGTTTGCAGATGTAGGTCTTTTTGCATGTAGGTTGGTGGGTGGATGGGTGCGAGTTTGTGTTTTGTTCATCTAATTGAATGGAGTTCTTCATCGCCCTCCTATGTTTATCCAACAAAGTGCCTGTAGATCCGTATTAGGTATGCGGCTTTGCTTGTACTATTGCATGCGGGTTTGCTTGTACTATTGCATGCGGCTTTGCCCGTACTATTGCACGTTTATCCAACAAGGTGCCTGTAGATCCGTATTAGGTATGCGGCTTTGCTTGTACTATTGCATGTGGGTTGATGTGTGTTTGTATGGGTGGGTGAGTGACTGGTTGTAGGTGCGGGTGTGTTTGTGTGGGTGGGTGGGTGAGTGCGTGGCTGTGGGTGTTTAGCAGGTGGGTTTTTGTTTTGCATGTGGGTGTGGGTTCAAGTGTAGGATGCAAGTGCAGGTATTGTTGCATGTGGGTTGGTGGGTGGGTGCGTGTTTGTGTTTGGGTCAGCTAATTTAATGCAGTTATCCATCGCTCTCCTCAGCCTATCCAACAAAGTGCCTGTGCATCCGTATTAGGTGAGCGGCTTTGCTTATATAATTGCATGTGGGTTTATGTGGATTTGTATGGGAGGGTGGGTGGGTGTAGGTGTAGGTAGGTGAGTAGTTACAATTGTGTGTGTAAGTGAGTGAGTGTGTGAAGTTGTAGGTGTGTGGCATGTTATATGGGTGTAGTTGTATGTGTAGGTGCGTGGGTGTTGGTGTCGGTGTGGGTTTGTATTGGTGGGTGTGGGAGAGAGAGAGTCGCATTTATTGTGTGCATGCATGTATGTGGGTGTTGGTGTAGTTGGGTAAGTGGGTGGGATGGGGGTGTGTTTGTCTGGGTGGGTGGTTTATGTAATACAATTCATGTTATTCAAACTCATTATCCCATGCATGTCCGCCTTTGTCCATCCAACCATCTACTTGCGCATCCGTATTATGTGAGTGGCTTAGCTTGTTTGTTTGATTGTAGGTGTGAGTGGAGGTGGAGGTAGCATGTGTAGGTATTTCTGCATGCAGGTTGGTTTGTTGGTGGGTGCATGCTTGCGTTTGGTTCCGAGTACAGAGAGCACGCATGCATTTTTCATAATCCTTCAACTTGGGTGAGGGGGTATGTGGGTGGGGGTAGGGAGGTGGAGGTATGTGGGTGGGGGTAGGGAGGTGGGGGGACGGGTGTGTGTGGGTGATTTTGTGCTGAGTGCCAATTCCTGAGTACATATGGCAAGCTTGCAGGTTTACTAATCCTTCAACTTTTGGATGGGGTTGGTGAGGTGGGGGATAGGTGTGTGTGGGGGGGTGATTGTGTGTTGTGTGCCAATTCCTGAGTACAAAGGGTAAGCATGCAGGTTTACTAATCCTTCAAGTTGGGCCTTATGTCCTGTGTTAGTGTTCCCTAAGCCCCAAAGCCTTAACCCCAAAATCCTACACATTCAATTTGACCCCCAGGTGCTACGAGTGCGTCTCTTTCATTGGAGAGGCTATACAAGCAACATGTTATGGAGTACGCTACTTCAGCACATGTAGACCAAGGCAAGGCATACTTTAAGCCAATCCAAAGCCAAGCAAATCTAAGCCAAGCCAAGCTTAAAGCCTATAAGAGCACTGGTCTAGGTTCGCACTACTTCAGCACAAGTGGACAAGACAAGGCAGAGACCAAACAAAAGAACCGGATTTTTACAAAGGCGGCTCCTATCCCTCAAGACAAGAGGGCGGCTGAACTTGATTTGATTCATAAGGAGCTTGTAGCAGATCTGGGTATGGCGCCAGCAGTTGCATCAAAGGTGTGTGATAGAGAGAAGAGATGGGGTGAGGGGGTAGAGGGGAGGGGGGGGAGAGTGAAAGGGGGAGAAGAAAACCAGGGCAGTTATACAAGGAAAGTGTTGGGCCAAGATGGCGCTTGTGGATGCATTAAGGTGTGGGAGGGGGAGGGGGAGGGGGAAGAGAAAGGAGGGGAGAGGGAGGGGAGGTGTGTGTGTGTGTGTGTGTGTGTGTGGTGGCGGTTGTGTGTGGGTGGGCGGGTGGGTGGGTGTGTGGGGGGATCATCAAAGCTGTGAGTGTGTTGACGTCAGTCCATTTGATGAGAAATGTGCACAATGGATGACATCAACCGACTATATGCTCATCCTTCATATTCAGGTCCTGAAAGCTGCCAGTCGTTCGAGGAAGAAAGCAATTCTATTTCTAGAGAACTGTCGAGGGTGGATCGCAAATCTAAGGAAGCTAGGGCTGGATAATAAGGGCGTGATACGAGGCCTAAAAGGGTCCGCCAATATCCTAACCTACTCAGCTGGAGGACGTGAGGAGGAGAACATTGAGGTGCTGAGAGTGCTAGAGCAAGCTGGTCTTCGGTCTGATCAGGTAAATTGAATTGGTTGAAGCATAATGCATACAAGGGAAAGCATATTCAAGCATATATATATATATAATCACACACGCATACCATTCCAACCCCATTGCGTCACCTACACGCTCAGCTATTTTTTGTCCACATTTGCCCCCCCACAAGCAGCAAATTTATAAGGTATTTGGCAGAACACGATATGCATGGAAAGGGGTGGAACATAGTCAAATTGTGCCAGATATGTAATCTAAAAAGTTTCCGCAAGCCAAATTTATGTTGACAAAAGGCTTATTGAACCCTTGTACCGAGATCGAAGGCTGTAATCAATCCTTGGGACTTGGAATGTACGGGAATAGTTGAACAAGTGGCAATTCAACTTCCAATGTCACCATTCCACCCGCCAAACTTGAAAAATCATCTCCAAATCCAAAATCGAAATCTTACGTCGGATGTGGAAGTTTTGAGAGGATATGAAAAAGTGTTTTTATATGCATTTGATGCTCGGAATTCAATTTCGATGTTTGATATTTATTAACAAGGTGATTCCACACGATACAAAGCAAAGGTTCGTGTTCACTGTACTGCCCGAGCGATAACTTCCAAAAACAATTTCATAAAGACTTATTAAGGAGGACATGCGCAACAATGCTACCAAAGTATTATTTTATAATGCAATGTTTCGATCATAGTAGAGCCCGTCATACTTTTGCTTAAACCTGTTCCCCATTAGGGGAACACTAAGGATATATACATGTTTCACTTTATATTTTCCACACCATCTGCATAAACCCAACTCTGAGTATCCATGTGTTGGACTAGTGCGTTAAGGGGAGCTTAATTGTGACAAATATATATACTAATTGTATATATATGTATAGTATAACATATGGTGTATAGTGTAACATATATATGTATAGTATAACATATGGTGTATAGTGTAACATATATATGTATAGTATAACATATAGCATATAGTGTAACATATATATGTATTAGTATATATGTATATATATACTACTTGTGACAAACATATATACTTATATTGGAGGGCTTAGTTACAATTATTCATATCAATATACATTATATTTTCCAATATTGTTTCCAATATATGCTTATAATATACAAACATAATAATGTCTCGGTCTTATACATGTATTTATTCTCATGTGAATGCATGTTGATGCATGCATTGCATGAGAACCTTGATGTGTAACAAACTGATGTGTACCAACACAACCCTCAGGTATGGGATGTACTACAGAAGCACCCTGTTGTCCTATTGGTCCGCCCGGCCAATTTGGTGAAGGTGCGCACACATATACTTGGGAACATAATTGTCGTCGAAAATGTGAGGTAAACAATGTAAGCATCACAATGGATACAGGTAAAACATTGGCCTAGGGCACTTGAGCTATTTTTAGCTCGGACTTCACCCACAACTCACCCGCAGGGCCGTTTGTGGGGTGGGCCCACGGAAATTAAGTCACGCCATCTAAGGTACTTATAGTGGTAATTCACGTAATGTTCATGTTTACAGCCTTGCAAACTTGCACAATGAACAATTCCATGGGAAATGATTACAAATCCATCTCACGCACTTGTGGAGCTTGGAATGAAGACATTCATCCGCCTGGAAAGCATGGGCTTCCCCCCCGGGAGCGATGGGGGGCATGTGTTTAAACACCTGATTATACTCAATGCATCAGAACACGTATGCCCCCCCCCCCCCCCCCCCCCCCCCCCCCTCCCCCCCCTCCACACACACAACACACAACACACACACTCCCTTCCCTTCCCCATAGCAAGCCCCCCCCCCCCCCTTTGTTTACACATAAGACACAACAATCCCCTTACGTTCCCCATATCAAGCCCCACCTTCCTAGCTCCCCACCCCCACACATTGAGGAACCTGATTATACTCCCCCCCAACCCCCACCGTCATCCCCACCCCCATCCCCACCATGTTCACCAACAATACACAGTCCCCTTATGATCACATTATTCATTTTGTAAGTATCAAGAATGCGTACAAATAATTGTCTGCATTATTCCCCCCTTTACTCACACATTGCACACACTACCTTCCCCTCCCCTTACCCATCTCTTCATCTTCTACTCATCACCGCGCTTCAACTTGAAATTGAACTTAATTAAATGGCCACATGCCATCTTTAGCAGTAGTGAAATAAATTAAAACCAAAGCATTATTACCAAAATATGATTGATCCAATATCTGCATGCAATGATCGATACACAAAAGTAAATTATCTTGACCTTCCACCTATTGTTCATCCTATGGAATTTATATCTACTCCCCTCCTCACCCCAGTTCAACATTGTGGAGTGGTTGACAGCCAAGGGCTTTCCTAAACCCCTGATCCAAAGGATGATCCTACGAAGTCCCAAATTGTTGATGTGCTCCCCAGAGGAGTGCCTGGGTCCTACGTTGGAGTACGTGGCTTGGGTTTTGGGGTCCACAGAGAAAGCTGTTAAACTGTTGATCAAGAAGCCAATCATTTTTACGCTACGGCCAACAAGCATCCATGGTACACTATTGATGCTGACAGAGTTGGTTGGCTGCAGCCCCTCCTTGATGCTCGCAAGGTGGGTGACAGCGAGCCTGACAGGCCCCTAATAATATATAAGACAGCTGTCAAACTGTTGATCAAGCAGCCATCCAGTTTATGAAGCTGCCGTCTAGCATCCATGCTACGCAGTTATTGTATGTTGTGGGGTTGGTTGGCTGCAGCTAGTGGTTGAAGCTAACTATGTGGGTGGCAGGCCCCTATTGTATGATCCTTAATAGGCCCTTCAAGTTGGTCAAGTAGACATGCTAAGATATAGAAACTAACATAGTTGGTTGGCTGCAGCCCGTACTTGATTCTCCCTCCAAAGGTAAGTTGCGGCTTTTATGTGTTCCCAAATAGGCCCTACATACTTGATGCTCATTATGTGAGATTCCCCTAACGCATGTGCATACCATTGTTTGTATTTCCAGCTACACATAGCAGCTTCTAGGTAGCTCCTCTAGCTCTTCAGCTAAAGTGGGCGAGAGCTAGTGCACATTGAAGCTAATGCCATGAGCTGTCAAACACTGCTGACATATTTTGGGAAACGTCATACCCGTTTACACACTAAGATATTGACGTTGGCGGAGTCAGTTGGATGTAGCTTAGCAACCAAAAAATGTAGTACTATACTACACTTAACCAAACCAAATTAATGACACTAAAAGCTATTGGCTTTGGTTGAGTTGGTTGGATGCAGCCTAAACGAAACACATTATAAAATAGTGCTACAACAACTTAACATAAGTAAACATTACTAAAGCATGCTGTCCCTTTAACAATTTATCTTCAATTCCAATCAATGAATCCAGATTATCGCATCATCACCTGCATCATTCACAAACAATTGGCCAAAACTGCTATATTCATACTTAGCCTAACAACACACAACTGAATATTAAACCCCAATATATGTCTCCTTGAACATTACCTTCATCACCTACAGCATGCAGACACGCACCAGAAAAAACTGTATTCTTGGAAACCAAACTAAAATATAGTACTATGCTGAAATAGACTCAACTACGGTGCTATACAAAGCTAAAACATACAAAGCCCTCATAAAGTAAAATGTACTCTCCACCATTAACCATCAACCCTTAACACTTCATCCCAAACGCTGTTCACAGGAATTACAACATTGTCACCCATGGCATGCACACTCGCATTGGACCAAGGTGTCTTATATTGAGGGAGTTGGGACTGGCAGAGGATCTCATGTACTTGAGCACGTGGGGGACAAAAACCCCAAGTGGCTTTGCTACATGGCCCATTCTTGTACAGGTATGTCACTTAGGGGTATGGAAGTTGGGGGTGGGTTGGTGGAATGTATTAGGGGTGGCATCCACTTAAAGTTGGAGTGTGAGTGGGAGTTGGGACCGGTGGAGGATGCAAAGCTCATGTACAACGCCACATGGTTGGTTCATGCCCAACGGACTTAGCGCAACAGGTCATGCTAATGCACCACTGTGCTTCAGATATCCCTTACTTACGATTGCTGCGCGAAATTACGCCCCGCATTTCAACGAATTCGACCGCAAAAGGGGATTCCTACTTTATTTTGTTTTTTGTTTATTTCTTGGGGGGGGGGGGGGGGGGGGGGGAGATTTTGGATAGGTAGAGGATCCAGACGTCCAGGGCAGCGCCAAATGAGTGATAGCATCCAGCAGTGCTTTGGCTACAAGGCCCAAGCTTCTATATGTATACTTTATCATGGGTGTGAAAGAGAGTGGGTTGGGGGCGGGGATGTGTAGGTGCGTGTTGGGAGATGGGGTGTGGGCGAAGTTGCATACCTCATGATGTGTACGCATCACCTTGTTTGTGCACGTGTGTGAATGGAGAGGTGCGGTAGAGGGTGTGTTGTGGTGGGGGATGTGCAGGTGTTAGTGTGTTGGAGGGTGGGGTTGCAGGTTGGTTGCATGGCCCACGCTTTTACATGCGTGGGGTATGGATGGCAAGTGCTGGTGTGGTAGAGAGATATCAAGGGGTTACGGGTAGCGAGGATTAATAGGGGTTTAGGGGATAAGCGGGATTACCGGGGGGGGGGGGGGCAAAGACAACACGCACACGTTTAACACACATACACGTACAACCATTTTCTGCAGGCCTACCAAGACGTGGGGCACGAGCGCTTCCCCACTACAAACAGTTTGGAGGAGGCTATCGTAGTGTGCCAAGAGAGGTGGGACCTTGAGTGGAAAGTGAAGTTTGATGAGCGGTCATTGGTGATGAAGGCGGCATGGAAGGTGTCAGGCATTGCTGGACTGCCCACCATTGGAGATGTGATGCACAAGGAGGAAGAATGATTCACGGTTCTGTTGTGCGTGCAATGCAGAGTGATACAACGACATAGCTGGACTACCTAACATTGAAGATCAGATACTCCTTACATCCCAAACCTAGCGCACCTCGAAATCAGTGCATGCAAGGTGATTATGATAAGTCAATTTGTTAGCCAAACCATCTAGTATGTAGTAGAAGTGCGCTTATGCAAACATTATTCCGCATTGACAATATTGAGGTCATGCATGTATCACGATAACGCGCTGAAATCATGATTAATTCATGCATGGGTATGGAAAATCACAAGGGGTTCCCCGTAGGGGTTACTAGCCAGAGTAGAGTGATGGTGATGTGTTATGGTTATGTGTGATGGTTCGCCGCCGCTGGATGGGTCTAGAAAATCACAGGAGTTCCCCATAGAGGGTAACCTGAATAGAATAATGTGTGAGGGTTCTCCTCCACTGGCTGGGTCCGGAAAATTACAGGTTCTCCCCATGGAGAGTACCCCAGCAAGAGTAATGTGTGATGGTTATGTATGCTGGCTAGGTCTGAAAAATCACAGAAGTTCCCCATAGAGGGCTTCATGACTAGTGTATTATTGTGTGACAATCAATCCTCCTCCGCTAGCTGGATGTGAATAATCACAGGGGTATCCCATAAAAGGTAACCAACATACAGTCATGTGTGATGGTTCTCCTCTGCTGGATGGGTCTAGTAAATCTCGGGGGTAGCCCATAGAGAGTAGCCCGACCAGAGTAATGTGTGATGGTTCTCCTCCGCTGGCTAGGTCTGTAAAATCACAGGGGTTCCCCATACAGGGTAACTCGAGTATTGGTGATGCAGCTTGCCCCCTGGCCATGTTGGTCGTTTGCTCTGCTTTCATCATCTTCCTGATGAATTGGGTTAGCTTTGCCAACTCTGCTACAATGTGTTTGTATCGCCCTTGCCTTGCCTTGCTCCGTGTACGCTAGGCCCGCACCATTCACCTCAACAAGATGCCCTCGATCTTCAAACGTCTCGTTTAGGGCGGCATGTAGCCCCTCATTGCCGCCGTAAAGCGACTGTACTACAACATTGAGTTCCGCATTTATTGTGCCGGTAGTGTTCCATTACTTCCTTTAGTGTGCCGCCAGGCTCTGCATTACCGAAGAGAAATCATTGTTTAGTACGGTGATGTACCAAAGTCTTATGTATATATTTATGTTTTTTTGTCTTTTTTTGTGGGTTGCACTTCCGTGTATGGTATCGGCGGTTTGTACACCCCTGTGAGCCTGACTGTGTATGAAGTTTGTCCATGCTTTGTATCCCCGTATCCTTCGATTGCTTGCGATCAACCGCACACGGTTGTGTGTGCACACTTACACTTACGCCTTACAGTAATTTGTCCCCCTGATTTCCGGGGTGATTCATGTCTGTATACGTGTGTGTATGGTTTTCTCACTCTTTCCATGGCTTAACCATACCTTAAAGTGTCGGCATGTCCTGCCTTCCTATCAACTTCCTTCATACTATTTATTGCTTCAGATCTCGAACCTTCTGTCTTCACTCCCATATCTGGCCTCCCAAATTGAAACCCTCTGTCTCGAGTGTCTTCATGTTTCGTCGCTGTGAACTCCAAATGAATTGTTGGGACAGCTCCCGATTCTGAATCCTTGTCTGAAAGACATGTCGCTCTGTATATTTTTTACCTACACTTGTTCACTGAAAACCCATTTTCCACTACCAGGCAACGATATCTCATATCCTATCCTATAGAATTCCCAGAAGCGGGCCTATTTCCTAACATTAGGAAATACGCCCGTTCTATCCGCAATTGTCTGCTCTTTTCGCCGACTTGGCTGGTTGCCATATCTACCCCAAGCCACTAATCCAATCCCCAGACTTAAACTCACACCAAGCAAACTATCTAGCTCCTTTTCTCACTCAGCATTATCTCTAACGCTGTCGTGAGGTGAAGATTCTCCTAGCCATCCATCATGTTATCTTGCATCCTCATCTACGCAGAGTTATTAGCTTTGACAAATCGAACCTTGAAAGCTCCCAAAATCAGTGTGAGGTGGGAGCTTGCAGGTGAACAATAGTTAGAACTACCGTATGCGCCTTAAGTATTGGCAAACGGTTTGGCAAACGACCTTTTGCCAAACCGTATTAGGGATCCAGCTTAAGACCACTCCATGTGGTTGGTATTTTCCAAGTTACGGTTACCATGGTACTCTGTCTACTAATTCCTAGCAAGTTAAATGTTCCTGATTTTAATTGCTCCATGGTTTTATTTTCAGCAAGCTTGGGAATACTAATTTGTAAACGTGTAATTGACCTTGAACTTGGTTACATGGCTGGCTGGAGCCATGTACCGGTCTGGCTACCAATCCCTAGCAATTTTAATGATCATGATTTGAATTGTTACATGGTTTTACAGCAAGCTTGGGCAGACTGCTTGGTGAACGTATAACAAGCAAATGTAACAATAACATAAGGCCCTTTGCCAACTGGATTTCAAGGCTGAGCTTGAGACAGTCAAAGCCATAGACCCCTTTGCCAAGTTAGTTTTGCCTTGCTTTTCTGAGACCCACTTTTAGGGAGGGAAATAACACTTCCCAATACTTAAGGCGAGTACTGTACACAACATATATATGCGCGATTTATTATATTATATTATATTAGGGATGTCTGAATCTGGAGTTAATCGCGAAGTACCATGCCATGATCCAGAGTCCTTTCTTCTTGCTGAGGTGAACCAACGATTCTTGAGAGGCAGTACTTTAGGGAAGTACTGTCCCACGTTAACAGTCTACAATGAGTAGGTACGAGCTTACGCATAGCATAACCGACTCCTAACTCCCCGGCCCAGGATACATGTGTCTTGGTAGTATAGCTCTAGTAGTACGGACTTGTTCGGCTGGTTGCTTCCATGGATCCGGACAGGGAGGATACCGATCTGTTATTCTGTCTTCTTGCCGGCAGCGAAATTGCAACGGTGGATCTTTGATACATATATAAGTAGTATCCAGGATACAAAGGGCGAGGAAGGATATGACAAAATGACCAATGACCTAGAAAGGCCGGTCGTGAAAAGAGTCCAGAAAAACGAAGAAATTCATGGAGGTGCTAGAGCATCCCCGGCCACAAAGAAATAGAAATCCGCCTTGTGATAATAACACATGCATCTCAGTTAGAATTACCGTACTATAGGCAGATAATATATTGGCGGGATCCGCCAAAATATAATCAATTAATGATGCAGGCCAAACGGGGAGCGCTTGCAAATTGGGCCATCCGCCAACATTTCGCTAGGAAGAGCGCAATAATGCAGTGCAGTACACAATTGGGGGGGGGGGGGGGGGGGTAATTCCTTTTGGACCTATTCCTTGATTCCGACGACTTTTCTTTTATATATTTTCAATTTCGTTACACACACAACATATCATGCGCCTACGGTATTTCTGTAGCGTTTATGTTGTGACAAGGTGTCGCAGATAGAACGGTGCAAGACCTGTTGGACATCGGGATAAATGCTGTAAAAGCCACCGAAAGCCGCTGACACAAGAGGCTATCAAGCTCAATATTAGGGAGAAGCTGTTTAGAGCCACCGGAAGAGGCTTTAAGCCCAATATACGGAAGAATCTGTGTCAAGTCACCGGAAAGGCTGTACGCCCAATATATATACAAGAAGATGTGCAAAGCCACCAATATAGGTTGTAATCCCAATGATAGAAAGAAGCTGAGTAAAGCCACCAGAAGTGGTTGTGAACCCAATATCCAGAAAAAGTTGTATAAAGCTGCATTAAGAGGCTTTCAAACCCGATATCCGAAAGATACCCTTCGTTAGTTTATATTATATATTGTCTTGATAACAAAGGGTGGACCTGCTGCCACCGCTTGGTAGCAAGCGTGCCATGGAGCTGCTTGTAAGGTTTGGGGGTTGACTCGCTGCCACCGCTTGGTAGCAAGCGTGCCATGGATTGGAGATGCATGTAAGGTAAGGGGGTGGACCTACTGCCACTGCCTGGTAGCTAGGGTTGGGAAGCATTTTTTGTTATTGTTATAAACGGATGAACGTATGAACGTATGCATATAAAAGTATGAAAACGTATGAGGAAAATTATACACTTCTCGAGAAAATACTTTTACATGGGTTTCAAGATATTGCCGCGTAGCTATTTTCATTGGCATCTCATACCAACTCTCAAACAAATAATCGGACAAGTTTAGATTGTCCGAATCTCAGAACATAAATCACGACCATAAGCGCAAGAAGTGCAATGCAAATCTAAGGGAGACATTCATCACCGCCAATAATATTGACATACTATCTATGCAACCATGTTCACGTTGCACTAGGCTCAAGCAAGTCATCTTTCTAGGCAGCTCCCTGAGTCAGCTACAGGTGCCAGACCAAGTATGTGAGTCTGTCACAGCTTCTAGGCAGTCCCCAAGTCAGCTACTGGTTCAGTCCTCAAGCCCCATGGCATCCAAGGCCACCTCCTCATCAACGTAGACTTTGTCGGCAAGGTCAGCGTTGGCAGCTATGTAGATCATCTTCTCCCCCCATTCAAAGGAGAAGCTGGCCCTCAGCTTTGTGTACACCCGCCCAAACTTGGAGAAGAAGCGCGGTGCCCATCTGAGGGAGCAATTTAATGCCAGTTGGTATAGTATATATAACTGTATACGTGTACAATAACATAACAACTCGTTTTTGTTTTGTAAGAGCTCGACCAATTTTGAAACATTGTATTTCCTTACTTCCCGTTTCCACTCTTGTCTTATGCCACTTGCTCTTATGGGTAGGCCATTTCGTCTTTTCCATAACGAGTGAATCGACACATACACTTGATGGTGCTTGTAATAAAGCAAGAACTAGAACTTGGTTGCATGGCTTCAACCAGCTGTTTGATCAGCTAAAATAAAACAAGGCTATCAGCGGGAGGAGAAAAAAAAAGATAGGCTACACCCTCCCTAAAAAATCTGGGGAGAGCTGACCCCCCCCTCCCCCCCCCCCCTTAATAGAAATAACCCTTTTTTGAAACACTTAGATATGGATTCTGGGGGGTTACAGTATGGCGCACATAATGGCATCCTCAGAATTCCCACATAGGGATTGTGTGATAGTCAAACATCAGTTTTGCACCCCCTCTGGGTTACCCGAGTAACATAGTCACACTTCAACTTTGCAGGGGGCGGGGCAGCTCAAAACTTGAGTTCTCATTATTTAAAACAAAACAGTAGCACCTAAGTAGCAGGACAATTATCTCAGCATGGTTCAGCTACACTTCCCCTTGGGTCCCACCCAACTTGTAGCACGTGGTAGAATGGCGGCGTTTCGGTGTTGTCGCATGGTGGAGTGTCGGGGCGGTGGTTGGGTGGGTTGGGTGTGTGTGTGTCGGGGGTAGGGGGGGGGGGGGGGGGGGGGCGGGGGGCATCCCCCCACACACCCACACCCACACCCATTCACCCACCCATATTACCCACCCATTCACCCACCCATATTATCAACACATACCCAGCCATTCACCCACTGTTACTCTGGGCTGGGCTGGGGCTGGGGGTTGGGGGGGGGGGGGGGGTGGGGGGTAATACTTATTGCACTAGGTCCAAAGTGGTGCCAATAGACTACCCTTACCAAGACTTACTTATGGGTGGTCTCAAAATGTCATTTGGAGGTCTGAGTAAAAAGTTAGCAAACAACAAAATGAGGGCTGACCCCCCCCCCCCCCCCCCCCCCTAAATGAGGAGCTCAGAATGACCCGAAAAGTAACTTAAAATATCGCCATGATACATGCGATTACAGCCCTGTTCTCAGAAAAAATCGATCGGCATGACTGAAAATTTTGAGTCCTGGGCTCCTCCTGCTATCAGAGTCATTAACATAATTCGAAGTTGAAGAGGATGGGTTATATACACTCCAATGTACGATATTAATTGTTGCAAGACGGCCGGGTCCCGATTACTCATTACTGGGCCCCAATAATGCCCAGGGTTGTCACTCGGCGACAATCGGCGGTGACACCCCGGGTGACTCCGGGGACTCCCGCCCCCCACAAGTACTAAGCTGGCCTCGCTCCGAAGTCCCAACTGACTCATCCGTTGCCAACCAATAACTCGTCGAAAACCTTACCAATCGAAACGTTAGTTATTGAGCTTCTGCGCTCAGATTTGTGCCCACTTTTCGCCCACTTAGTTTGTTTTTTTCACGATCATTGCGCAGGCAAGCATGCTTGCAAGCCGGTGACCAGACGTGGTATCAGAGCCTCAGGCTACATTATTGTCAGAGTCCTCCCTTCATACAGGAACGCACCACCAGGAGATGGTCGGGTACCCAGCGGTGGAGGAGTCGTCGAGGTCTCTTCGTCGCACCTTCGGAAATATGCGCGGGAGTTCATCCTCTCGAAACTTAAAGCTGAGCCGGGTTTGAGACCAAAGCAGCGCAAGTTGCTGCTCAAGGACTTTATGCAAGTGCAGCCGGTGCAGGGTGGCAGCTACCAAACAACCGGCGCCGGCGACGCCACCCGCGGGAGGCGCAAGCAGGCCTTCTCCGAGTCGCTCGAGAAGCTGGCGACTGAGGGCAAATTGGAACTAAACGATGGCAAAGTGGCACTCGCTGCTGCTGAGATCGCTAAGGCGAAAGCTGATCTCGGCAAGGCCCATGTGGAGGCTCTGAAAGCGAGGGAAATCACGAGCATCAAGAAACGCAGCAGCAGAGCCAACGAGAGGGCTGGAGCCTCCGCTTCTGCCACAATACCTGCTTCTGCTGCGCCTAATGTTATACTGGTGGAGAAGAAACGGCGGCACATGGATCCCCCCGTGACCCATGCAAGTGCCAGCCATGCAATTGCCAACCATGATAAGATGGAGGTGGAGGTGGTGGTGGTGCAGGAGGAGAAGATACAGCCGTGCACATGGTTGAAGGAGGTGAAGAGCCATAAGTCAGTGAGTGGGAAACAGAGCAAGGCGAGGCAGGCAGAGACATGGCAGCAAGAGCGAGGAGGCAAGGACGGAGCTTTTGAGATGGAGGCAAAGGCGTTCTTTCCTAATGGGGTGGAGGCAGAGATGGATTCCGCAGTGGAGTCAACAGAACAGGGGGCAGCAGCATCAGAAGTAGCGGAGGGAAGCACTAAGAAGGCTAAGAAGGACAATAATAAGCGTAGCAGAGATGCCGAGGTGGAGCCAGAAGAGCAGGTGGCAATAGCAGCAGCAACAACAGTAGTAGCATCAACAGCAGCAGCAGTGGAGGAGGGAAGCAACCCGAAGAATAAGAAGGACACGAAGAAGCGTAGTAAAGATGCCAAGGTGGAGCCCCATGAACATGCCGCAATAGCAGTAGCAGCAGCAACAGCAACAGCAGCAGCAGCAGCAGCAGCAGCAGCAGCAACATCAGTAGCAGAGGGAAGCACCATGAAGGACAAGAAGAAGCGTAGCAGAGATGCCCAGATGGAGCCGGAACAACATGCAGTAGTAGCAGCATCAGCTGTGTCAGAAGTAGTGGAGGGCAGCACCAAGAAGGATAAGAAGGACAAGAAGAAGTGTAGCAAAGATGCCGAGTTTGAGCCCAAGGAACAAGAGGTGGCAGCAGCAGCAGCAGCAGAAGCAGTATCAGAAGTGGCGGAGGTCATCAACAAGAAGGCTAAGACGGACAAGAAGAAGCGTAGCAATGATTCCGAGGTTGAGGTCAAGGAACAAGCGGTGGCATCAGCAGCATCAGCAGCATCAGCAGTGTCAGAAGTGGTGGAGGTCATCAACAAGAAGGCTAAGAGGGACAGGAAGAAGCGTAGCAAATATGCCGGGGTTGAGCCCAAGGAACAAGCAGTGGCAGCAGCAGCAGCATCAGCAGTGTCAGAAGTGGTGGAGATCATCGACAAGAAGGCCAAGTCGGACAAGAAGAAGCGTAGCAAAGATGCCGAGGTTGAGCCTAAGGAACAAGTGGTGGCATCAGCAGCAGCAGCAGCGTCAGCAGTGTCAGAAGTGGTGGAGGTCATCGACAAGAAGCCTAAGTCGGACAAGAAGAAGCGTAGCAAAGATTGCAAGATTGAGCCCAAGGAACAAGCGGTGGCAGCAGCAGCAGTAGTAGCAGCATCAGCAGCAGCAGCAGCAGTAGTGTCAGAAGTGGTGGGGGTTATCAACATGAAGGCTAAGAAGGACAAGAAGAAGCGTAGCAAAGATGCCGAGGTTGAGCCCAAGGAACAAGCGGTGGCAGCAGCAGGAGCAGCAGCAGTGTCAGAAGTGGCGGAGGTCATCAACAAGAAGGCTAAGAAGGACAAGAAGAAGCGTAGCAAAGATGCTGAGGTTGAGCCCAAGGAACAAGCGGTGGCAGCAGCAGCAGCAGTAGCAGCATTAGCAGTGTCAGAAGTGGCGGAGGTCATCAACATGAAGGCTAAGACGGACAAGAAGAAGCGTAGCAAAGATGCCGAGGTTGAGCCCAAGGAACAAGCGGTGGCAGCAGCAGGAGCAGCAGCAGTGTCAGAAGTGGCGGAGGTCATCAACAAGAAGGCTAAGACGGACAAGATGAAGCGTAGCAAAGATGCCGAGGTTGAGCCCAAGGAACAAGCGGTGGCAGGAGCAGCATCAGCAGCATCAGCAGTGTCAGAAGTGGTGGAGGTCATCAACAAGAAGGCTAAGAGGGACAGGAAGAAGCGTAGCAAATATGCCGGGGTGGAGCCCAAGGAACAAGCAGTGGCAGCAGCAGCAGCAGCAGCAGTGTCAGAAGTGGTGGAGGTCATCGACAAGAAGGCCAAGTCGGACAAGAAGAAGCGTAGCAAAGATGCCGAGGTTGAGCCTAAGGAACAAGTGGTGGCAGCAGCAGCAGCAGCAGCAGCGTCAGCAGTGTCAGAAGTGGTGGAGGTCATCGACAAGATGCCTAAGTCGGACAAGAAGAAGCGTAGCAAAGATTGCAAGATTGAGCCCAAGGAACAAGCGGTGGCAGCAGCAGCAGTAGTAGCATCAGCAGCAGCAGCATCAGCAGCAGTAGTGTCAGAAGTGGTGGGGGTTATCAACATGAAGGCTAAGAAGGACAAGAAGAAGCGTAGCAAAGATGCCGAGGTTGAGCCCAAGGAACAAGCGGTGGCAGCGGCAGCAGCAGCAGCAGCAGCAGCAGCAGTGTCAGAAGTGGCGGAGGTCATCAACATGGAGGCTAAGACGGACAAGAAGAAGCGTAGCAAAGATGCCGAGGTTGAGCCCAAGGAACAAGCGGTGGCAGCAGCAGCAGCAGCAGCAGCAGTGTCAGAAGTTGCGGAGGTCATCAACAAGAAGGCTAAGACGGACAAGAAGAAGCGTAGCAAAGATGGCAAGGTTGAGCTCATGGAACAAGCGGGGCAGCAGCAGCATCAGCAGTGTCAGAAGTGGTGGAGGTCATCAACATGAAGGCTAAGACGGACAAGAAGAAGTGTAGCAAAGATGCCGAGGTTGAGCCCAAGGAACAAGCGGTGGCAGGAACAGCATCAGCAGTGTCAGAAGTGGCGGGGGTCATCAACAAGAAGGCTAAGACGGACAAGACGAAGCGTAGCAAAGATGCCGAGGTTGAGCCCAAGGAACAAGCGGTGGCAGCAGCAGCAGCAGCAGCAGCAGCAGCAGTGTCAGAATTGGCGGAGGTCATCAACATGAAGGCTAAGACGGACAAGAAGAAGCGTAGGAAAGATGCTTGGGTTGAGCCCAAGGAACAAGCGGTGGCAGGAGCAGCATCAGCAGTGTCAGAAGTGGCGGAGGTCATCAACAAGAAGGCTAAGACGGACAAGATGAAGCGTAGGAAAGATGCCCAGTTGGTGCACCAAGGACATGCAGCAGTAGCAGCAGCAGCATCAATACCGGAGGGCAGCACTGAGAAGGATAAGAAGAAGCGTAGCACATATGCACATGTGGAGCATGTAGAACAGGCGGCAGTTGCACCAGCAGCAGCTGCAGCAGGAGCGGATGGTAGCATCAAGAAGGATACAAAGGACAAGAAGAAGCGTAGCAAAGGTGCCTGTGGTGAAGCTGATGACGTGGCAGCAGCAGTACAAGATGACAAGCTGCCGGACAATCAAATACCCACTGGCTTGAAGGTGAGCAGGCGGCCTTCAGGCATTGGGCTCAGGGTTTAGGGCTTGAAGGCGAGCATGCGGCCTAAGGGCTTTGGGTTTAGGGCTTGCAGGCAAGCAGGTAGCTTTGGAGGGGGGTTGTTAAGGGTTTAAAAGCCACATCCACTGTTATTTTTGAGCATACCAAAGCCTTGCTGCTGGGCCTCCCTGTAGCCACCATTTGCCTGACCTGATTGTGACACAAATTGAACCGGCCTCCATCCAAAAGGCCCAAACAGCGTTGGTGCCTGGCCACAAGGAGAAGTGTAACTTAAATCCCCCCCCCACCCCCACCCACACCCACACCCAAACCCACACCCACACCCATCCACACCCACACCCAGGATTAAATTAAATTGAATTTGATATAATTGAATTTCATTGAATCGATGGATGTTGTAGCTTTGTTCGCTATAAAGTGACAAAATGTGAGTTTTTGAAGGGTTGTTGGATATTAAGTAGTATTGAACGTTCCTGTAATGTAATGTAATGCATAAATGTAGACTGGCTTCATTTTTGGCGGAGCCCCCTCTTCAAGGGGGCGGGAGCCCCCATGTTTACCCATTCGTCTGTTTGTCCGACCGAAATACTTGAAGCTTGACACGTCAGCAAACGGTCTCGTAACTAACTCGCTTCGGTCAGCTCCATCGTTGCCACCTTTCGTTTTGTTGCCAAGACACTCCGCCAATTTTCCGCGCCGCTTGCGACGCTGCACAGGACTTGTTAAGGATTTGATACAATACAAATGAGACCAATCAGGGGTCTGGTTGATTTTAAGGAATTTGTATGGAATTTGTAAGGTATTGCATGTTTGGGCCAAGCCCAGAGGAGACCGGTTCATCCCGTCTAGCTCACTCCTGAACAGGTTTTTGGCCAGCGGCAGGTGGCGGGGCTTGCCCCTGCCCCTGCCCCTGCCCCTGCCCCTGCCCCTGTGCTCAAAACACCCTTAAATCAAATTATTAACAGTAAATTGTAGCTATTTGGCTATTTGGCTATTTGGCCCTAACTGAGCTCCTTTTCGTGAATTGCGATGCTCACATGTGTTCAAGTGAGAATTTGTCCGGTATAAATAAGTCTTAAAATTCATCTAAAATATAGAATGTCAAGTAGTTTTATGTTTTTCAGGACCCCAGAAAATGTTTTTTTTTTTGACGGACGGACTAATGGACTAACACACTAACGGACATTTTAATTTGTGTAATCCCTTCTTCATAAAATCTGGAGATTTTCTTATTCGGGTACCCTAAAACTTAAACCCTAAACAATAAAACCTAAACATGAAACCCTAAACATTAAACCCCCAAACTATAAACACTAAAGTATAACCCCTAACTATAAACCCTAGACAATAAACCTTAGTAATTGTCTGCCTGTGTCTCTGTCTCTGTACTGCAGTCTTTGTGTCTCTGTCTCTGTACTGCAGTCTTTGTGTCTCTGTCTCTGTACTGCAGTCTTTGTGTCTCTGTCTCTGTACTGCAGTCTTTGTGTCTCTGTCTCTGTACTGCAGTCTTTGTGTCTCTGTCTCTGTACTGCAGTCTTTGTGTCTCTGTCTCTGTACTGCAGTCTTTGTGTCTCTGTCTCTGTACTGCAGTCTTTGTGTCTCAATCTCTGTACTGCAGTCTTTGTGCCTCTGTCTCTGTACTGCAGTCTTCGTGTCTCTGTCTCTGTACTGCAGTCTTTGTGTCTCTGTCTCTGTACTGCAGTCTTTGTGTCTCAGTCTCTGTACTGCAGTCTTTGTGTCTCAATCTCTGTACTGCAGTCTTTGTGTCTCAATCTCTGTACTGCAGTCTTTGTGTCTCTGTCTCTGTACAGCAGTCTTTGTGTCTCTGTCTCTGTACTGCAGTCTTTGTGTCTCTGTCTCTGTACTGCAGTCATTGTGTCTCTGTCTCTGTACTGCAGTCTTTGTGTCTCTGTCTCTGTACTGCAGTCTTTGTGTCTCAATCTCTGTACTGCAGTCTTTGTGTCTCAATCTCTGTACTGCAGTCTTTGTGTCTCTGTCTGTGTACTGCAGTCTTTGTGTCTCAATCTCTGTACTGCAGTCTTTGTGTCTCAATCTCTGTACTGCAGTCTTTGTGTCTCAATCTCTGTACTGCAGTCTTTGTGTCTCTGTCTCTGTGTCTAATGCTACTAATCTATAAGTCTCATAAGCAGTGTCTCAGACTGCTTCTCTGTCTTAGTCTCAGTGCCTTTGTCTGATTCTCTGTCTTTGTGTCTCAGCCGTCTTCTTTGTCTCAGTCTGTGTGTCTTAGTCTGCTTCTCAATCTGTCTCAGTCTTATTGGATCCGTCTGCTTCTCTGTCTCAGTCTTAGTGTCTCAGTCTGCTTCTCTATTCGTTTCAGTCTTAGTGTCTCAGTTGACTTCTCTGTCTCATTCTCAGCGTCTCAGTCTGCTTCTCTTTCTGTCTTAGTGTCAGTGTCTCAGTCTGCATCTTTGTCTCAGTCTCAGTCTCACATTCCGCTTCTCTGTCTTAGTCTTAGTGTCTCAGTCTGCTTCTCTGTCCCAGTCTCAGTGTCTCAGTTTGCTTCTTTGTCTCATTCTTAGTTGCTCATTCTGCTTCTCTATTTGTCAGTCTCTTTGTCTCAGTCTGCTTCTCTGTCTTGGTCACAGTCTCACTTCAGTGTTCAGTCTACTTCTCTGTTTGTCTTAGTCTCAGTGTCTGAGTCTGCATCTCTGTCCATTCTCTGTGTCTCAGTCTGCTTCTCTATCTGTCCCAGTCTCAGTGTCTATCTTTGTGTGCCAGTCTGTGTCCAGTATGTTTCTTTTCTTTGTGTGTCCAGTATGTTTCTTTTCTTTGTGTGCCAGTCTGTGTCCAGTATGTTTCTTTTCTTTGTGTGTCAGTCTGTGTCTCAGTCTCTGTGCCTCTGTCGTTGTGTCTCAGTCTATGTGTCTCAGTCTGCTTCTCTATCTCAGTCTAATTGTCTCTGTCTGCTTCTCAATCTAACTTATTTGTAGTGTATCAGTCTCCTTCTATGCCTCAGTCTAAGTGCCTCGGCTTCTATTTCTGTCTCAGTTTCAGTGTCTTAGTCTGCTTTTTGTCTCATTCTCAGTGTCAGTCTGCTTCTCTATCTGTCTCAGTCC
Source organism: Chlamydomonas sp. ICE-L (assembly GCA_013435795.1). Classification (NCBI taxonomy): domain Eukaryota; kingdom Viridiplantae; phylum Chlorophyta; class Chlorophyceae; order Chlamydomonadales; family Chlamydomonadaceae; genus Chlamydomonas; species Chlamydomonas sp. ICE-L. The sequence goes on along the minus strand of JACBWV010000856.1, from coordinate 291,307 downwards.
CTGTGACTATCTCTGTGTATCAGTATCTTTCTTTTCTCTTGAAGTCAGTCTATGTCTCAGTCTTTGTGCCTCTGTCTGTGTGTCTCAGTCCTTGTGTGTCAAGCTGCTTTTCTGTCTCTGTCTCAGTGTATGCTTCTGCTTCTCTATCTGTCCCAGTCTTAGTGTATATCTCTTTGTGCCAATATGTGTATATCTTTGTGTGTCAGTATGTGTCTTAGTGTAAGTGTCTCAGTCTGCTTTACAATCTATATCAGTCTCAGTGTATTAGTCTGCTTCTCTGTCTCAGTCTGAGTGTCTAAGTATGCTTCTCTAATTGTCTCAGTTTCAATGTCTTTTCGACTCCTATGTCCCATTCTCAGCGTCTCAGTCTCTGTTTCTACGTGTCTCCGTGTGAGTTTCTCAGTCTGCATCTCTGTCTTGCTCTCAGTATATAAGTCTGCTTCTCTGTCTTAGTCTTAGTGTCCCAGTCTGCTTCTCTGTCTCGGTCTCATTGTATGAGTTTGCTACTCCGTCTCAGTCTCAGTGTCTCAGTCTACTTCTCTATCTGTCAGTCTCATTATCTCAGTCTGCTTCTCTGTCTCACTCTCCGTCTCACTGTCTATCTCTGTGTGTCAGGATGTTTGTGTGTTTGTCTGAGTCACATTGGCTCAGTCTGCGTCTCTGTCCATACTCAGTGTCTCAGTCTGCGTCTCTGTCCATACTCAGTGTCTCAGTTCGGGACTCTGTCCACACTCAGTGTCTCAATCTCAGCTGGCATCTTTCTGTCCACACATCATGTCTCAGTCTGCGTCTCTGTCCACACTCAGTGTCTCAGTCTGCATCTCTGTCCACACTCAGTGTCTCAGTCTGCATCTCTGTCCACACGTCTAGTGTCCAGGTCTGTCTTCTCTGGTCCACAGCTCAGTGTGCTCAGTCTGGTCTCTCTGTCCACGTCTCAGTGTCTCGTCTGCGTCTCTGTCCATAGCTCAGTGTCTGCAGTTCGGTCTCTGTCGCACAGCTCCTTGTCTCAGTCTGCATTCTCTGTCCATCACTGCAGTGTCTCAGTGCTGCGTCTCTGTCGCAGCCCATCAGTTTCTCAGTCTGCGTCTCTGTCCATACTCATGTCTCAGTTCGGGTCTCTGTCCACACTCAGTGTCTCAGTCTGGCATCTCTGCTGTCCAGCGTCTCAGTGTCTCAGTCTGGCGTCTCTGCTCTGCCACACTCAGTGTCTCAGTCTGCGTCTCTGTCGCACAGCTCAGTGTCTCACTGCGTCTCTGTCCTACACTGCAGTGTCTCAGTCTGGCGTCTCTGTCATACTCAAGTGTCTGAGGCATGCGTCTGGCTGGCTCGTCGCACACAGTGTCTGCAGTTCCTCATCTCTGGTCCATCGAACTTCCAGTGTCTCAGTCTAGGCCGTGCTGCTGTCGGCACCCTCAAGTGTCTCAGTCTGCGTTCTCTGTCCATACTCATGTCTCAGTTTCGGGTCCTCTGTCCTACATCTCAGTGTCTCAGTCCTGCATCTCTGTCGGCACACGCTCAGGTGTCTGCTAGTCCTGCGTCTCTGCCACACTCAGTGCTTCCGTCTGCGTCTCGTCCACAACTCAGTGGTCTGCCAGTCATGCGTCTCTGTCCACCACTCGGTCTCAGTCTACTGTGCGTCTCTGTCCATACTCAGTGTCTGAGGCTGCGTCTCTGTCCACACTCAGTGTCTCAGTCTGCGTCTCTGTCCACACTCAGTGTCTCAGTCTGCGTCTCTGTCTGGCACAACTGTCTCGTGTCTCAGTCTTGGCGTCTCTGTCCACTACTCATGTCTGTCAGTCTGTGTCGTGGTCTTCACACTCATTGTCTCAGTCTTCGTCCTACTGTCGCACACTCAGTGTCTCAGTCTGCGTCTCTGTCCACACTCAGTGTCTCAGTCTGCGTCTCTGTCCACACTCAGTGTCTCAGTCTGCGTCTCTGTCCACACTCAGTGCTCCATGTCCCCCCCTTAGCGTCCTGTCCCACACTCAGTGTCTACAGTCTGCTGCGTCTCTGTCGCACGACTCAGTGGTCTTCCTCTGCGTCTCTGTGCCCCTCAGTGTCTCAGTCTGGTCTCTTTCCACCTGCAGTGTCTCGTCGTGCGTCTCTGTCCATAGCTCATTAGTCTGAGGGCTGCGTCTCTGTCCACAACTCAGTGTCTTCAGTCTGGCATCTCTGTCGCACACGTCAGTGGTCTGCAGTTCTGTTTTCCTTCTGTCGCACACTCATCTGTTCTCAGTCTGTCGTCTCTGTCCACACTCAGTGTCTCAGTCTGCGTCTCTGTCCACACTCAGTGTCTCAGTCTGCGTCTCTGTCCACACTCAGTGTCTCAGTCTGGCGTCTCTCTCGGCTACACTCCAGTGTCTCAGTCTGGCGTTCATCTTGTTCCAGCAGCTCAGTGTCTCATTGTCTGCGTCCTGTCCACACTCAGTGTCGTCAGTCTGCGTCTGCTGTCGCACACTCAGTTTCTCGAGTCTGTCGTCTCTGTCCACACTCAGTGTCTCAGTCCACGTCTCTGTCCACACCCAGTGTCTCAGTCTGCGTCTCTTGATTCCACCTCAGTGTCCCTCCTAGTCTGCGTCTCTGTCCTCCCCGTGTCCTCATCTCGTCTCTGTCCACACTCAGTGTCTCAGTCTGCGTCTCTGTCCACACTCAGTGTCTCAGTCTGCGTCTCTGTCCACACTCAGTGTCTCAGTCTGCGTCTCTGTCCACACTCAGTGTCTCAGTCTGCGTCTCTGTCCATTCTCTGTGTCTCAGTCTGCATCTCTATCTGTCCCAGTCTCAGTGTCTATCTTTGTGTGTCAGTATGTTTCTTTACTTTGTGTGTCAGTCTGTGTCAGTCTCTGTGCCTCTGTGGTTGTGTCTCAGTCTATGTGTCTCAGTCTGCTTCTCTATCTCAGTTACATTGTCTCAGTCTGTGTCTCTGTCCATACTCAGTGTCTCAGTCTGCTTCTCTTTCTGTCTCAGTCTTAGTGTCTATCTCTGTGTGTTAGTATGTTTATTTTCTTTGTCTGTCAGACTGTGTCTCAGTCTCTGTTCCTTTGTCTTTGTGTCTCAGTCTATGTGTGTCAGTCTGCCTCTCTGCTTCAGTCTCTGTGTCTGAGTCTGCTTCTTTCTATTTATCAGTCCCAGTGTCTATCTTCATGTGTCAGTTTGTTTCTATCTATGTGTGTTAGCCTGTGTAAGTTTCGAAGTGCATCAGTCTGCTTCTCTGTCTCAGTCTTAGTGTCTCAGTCTGCTTCTCTATCTGTCTCAGTTTCAATGTCTCAATGTGCTTCTCAGTCTCAGTCTCAATGTCTCAGCAGCTTCTCTATCTCAGTCCAAGTGTCTCAGTCTGCTATTTTGGGGGGGCTCACTCTCATTCTATCTACTTATCTGTCTCAGTCATAGTGTCTCAGACTGCTTCTCTATTTGTCGAAGACTCAGTGTCTCAGTCCTCTACTCCACATGGTATTGTCTTGGTGTCTTAGTTTGCTTATATGTACCAGTCTCAGTGCCTCTGTCTGCTTCTCTATATGTCTAAGTCTTAGTGCCTCAGTCTCATCTCAGTTGCAGTTCTAGTGTCTGAATCTGCTTCTCTATCTGTCTTAGTCTCAGTGTCTTGTTTTACTTCTCTGTCTCAGTCTTAGTGTCTGAGTTTCAGTGCCTCGGTCTTGTCTCTTTGTCTCGGCCTGCTTCTTTCTCTCAGTCTATGTTTCATAATCTGCTTCGCTAACTGTTTCTAGTAAGTATGTATCTCAGTCTTCTTCTCTGTATCAGCAGTTGAGATAGATAGAGAGGGAAGAAAGAAAGAGAGGGGAGAGAGAAAGAGAGAGAGAGAGAGAGAGAGAGAGAGAGAGAGAGAGAGAGAGAGAGAGAGAGCAGTTGTATAGCATTATTGTTTCAAGGCACCCCCACAAACCTTGAAAAAAACAAAGCATATACTACATGACAATATGTGAATGCACCCATCTGCTGGCTGCAAAGCCAAGAGCGACCGAAGGGGGAGTCGAACCCCCGACTCTTCGTTCTTTCACAATCTGGTCTACCACTAGACCATTGTAATCGCTAAAGAGGCTAACAAAGCATATACTACATAACAATATGTGAATGCACCCATCTGCTGGCTGCAAAGCCAAGAGCGACCGAAGGGGGAGTCGAACCCCCGACTCTTCGTTCTTTCACAATCTGGTCTACCACTAGACAATTGTAATCGCTAAAGAGGCTAACAAAGCATATACTACATGACAATATGTGAATGCACCCATCTGCTGGCTGATATACTGATATACATATTATTTGTATTTTAAAATCATTATAGTCTAATTGGCTACCCATGGGCAGTATGATACAATTTTTTTGGATGTCCCAAGTTCAAGCAAACGGGCAAGCCCCCTCAACCTTGTAATGAGGCAAACAATTTATGTATGTATAACACACATACCAACAGGTCAAGGTTCTCTCTACCTCAGCACATGTGGACCAAGGCATGGTGTACTTGAAACCCGGCCAAATCCAAGCCAAGCCAACCTGCAAGCCTTGTATAGCGAAGGTCAACGTCCATACTACTTCAGCACATGTGGACCAAGACAATGCACACACCACACGCAAGCACCGGAGTTTTCCTAGAGCAGCTCCTATCCCTCAAGAAGAGAGGGCAGCAGAAGTTGAAGCGATTCACAAGGAGCTTGTGATTGATCTTGGGATGGTGCCCGTGGTTGCATTAAAGGTGTGGGAAGGGGAGAAGGAAGAGGAGGTAGAGAGAGGGGGGGGGGGGGGCATATCAAAAATACAAAATGGAAATTAGTACGCTGTGCCGCCACAAGCGTGAGATTCAAGGAACCCTCCCGTTTGCGTGCATGTGTATGTACGTATTGGATACTGCATGTATGTTTTCTTCTTCTTTTCCTTCCTCACATTGTACTCGGCATCCCACTCATCCAAGTCCTCTTTCTTCTGCACGCCAGCACCGCCCCCCCCCCCCCCCCCCCCCCCCCCCCCCCCCCCTAAACCGGACCAAGGATACCGTGCTACGCCACACTTCTGAAATCAGGCTTGCATCGCAACCTTTGCGGCCCAAGTGGACCTACAGAAACTGAAAACAAACTGGCTGATCATGCTACAATCATGCATGTGTATGTACGTATTGGATAACATCTACCATGTTGGGTTTTTTTGGTTTCACATAACCTCTGGGCCGTAACCTTTCACATAACCTCTGGGCCGTAACCTTTCACATAACCTCTGGGCCGTAACCTTTCACATAACCTCTGGGCCTTAACCTTTCACATAACCTATGGGCTGTAACCTTTCACATAACCTCTGGGCCTTAACCTTTCACATAACCTCTGGGCCATAACCTTTCACATAACCTCTGGGCCGTAACCTTTCACATAACCTCTGGGCCGTAACCTTTCACATAACCTCCGGGCCTTAACATTTCACATAAAGTATGGACTACCGCGCTACAGCACAGAGGGAAGTTATCTACCACTTCCAAGGCGGCAAATCGGATATTTGGTGAACCTGGCCATAGCTCGAACGTCAGACATTAAGTGTGTAGACCCACCAGTCCTAACATTTGAAACATGTGCACAATGGATGGCGAATGACATCGACCGACTATACCCCATCCTGATGACATCCACCCAACGGGTTTATTTGGGTGGAAGAAGATGTATTGGGGTTTAGGGTTTAGGGTTTACCACACCACACCCCCAACCACCCCGACCCACCCACACACACACACCATACACACACATGCACACACACGCACACACAAACACCCACATGCGCATGCATACACACACCTCACAAACACATACATGCACATGCACATGCACACAGACACATGCGCACCAACCCATACATACATGTATGTTGACACATATCCTGAAATCTGCAAGCAAATCATCTCTAGTTATATCCTTATATAACTATTAATGATGGACCAAATCATACTATCCTAAGAAATCCCCCCACCCATGACCATGCATGTAATCTCATTAATATGCAAATCTTTGGAGCTGCAAGTGACATCCCCCCTCTTCCACTAACTGTTGGTTCCCAACCCAACCCAACCCAACCCAACCCCCCCAAAAAAAAAAAAAAAACCAACCCCCAACCCCCAATCCCCAACCCCCAACCCCCAACCCTCAGTCATAATGTGTGATGGCAAATTAGCACAATAGTTGACATCAACTTACTATATTTATTTATTTCTTTATTTATTTATTTATTTATTTATTTATTTATTTATTTATTTATTTATTTAATAGTTGACATCAACTTACTATATTTCTCACTAGGTCGTGAAAGCTGCCACTCGTGCACACAAGGGTCTATCCTTAGCGAACTGTCGAGGTTGGATCGCGACTCTAAGGCAGCTAGGGCTGGATGACAAGGGCATGATTCAAGGCCTACTAGGGTGCCCCAAAATCCTAGCCTACTCAGCAGGAGGACGAGAGGAGCAGAACAGAGAGGTGTTGAGAGTGCTAGAGCAAGGTGGTCTTTGCTCTGCACAGGTAAATGGTATTGGCCAAAGCACAATGCATGCACTGTAAAACATATATATGTATATATAAATATATATATTAAAATACATGGCTGCTCAGCCAAGGGTTCGTTTGTTTGTTCATTGGTGTGTAGGGGGGCGGGGCCCCCGAACAATTGCAGTACCGTTCGAATTTTCTAGCAGTTCCACGTGGTAATAAGCCACGCCGACGTACTGATATACGGGTCAGAGTTACGGCAGCAGCCGCGACTGTATATAATTCTATCAAATTTTTACAGAGCAGATTCATTCTCAGGGCCCATTCTACTCTGATCGCTCATCATGTTCTTGGCGCTTATTCATTCCGAGCGCTTCTTCTTTCATCCTCAGCGCCCATTCAATCCTCAGCGTTCATTCTATTCCAAGCGCTCATTCATCTTGAGCACCCATTATTATATAAATTAATTCAATTATCGCAACAATCTCCAAACTCAAGCAAATTTTGGCCCATTTCCTTCCTTTCTTTCACACACAACAATTTCGTCATCTTCCTTCCGCATCACGCTTCAAAGGAAATTCAAATAGTTTGAATCCTTCGACTCTGAGGCCATTCCTACTCGCCGAGTGTTCATGTTCTTGCGACCCTCATTTCTTGTCTGCAACCTCTTCCAGCTGCCTTCCGAAGCCTTTTGCTGCACATTGTGCGATTATGAGAGTGTGCCAGAGTTGACTGAGTAAACCATCGTGTGCCCAAGTTTTCAGATATTTGATTGACTTCCTTCACAACATGAATGACTTGATGTGTAATGTACTGATGTGTAACGCACTGATGTGTAACGTACTGATGTGTAACGTACTGATGTGTAACGTACTGATGTGTAACGTACTGATGTGTTCCGTACTGATGTGTAACGCACTGATGTGTAACGTACTGATGTGTAACGTACTGATGTGTAACGTACTGATGTGTAACGTACTGATGTGTAACGTACTGATGTGTAACGTACTGATGTGTAACGTACTGATGTGTAACGTACTGATGTGTGCCAACACACACCCCAGGTGGTGCATGTTCTACAGAAGTACCCAGCTGTCCTATTGGTTTCCCCGGCCTCTTTGACGCAGAGGCTCGCCCGCCTAGCAGACATGGGCTTCCCCCCAGGGAGCGATGGGGGGCCTTTGATGAAGAAACCAATTATTCTCACTTACTCGCTCCAGGTATGCCCCCCCCCCCCCCCCCCCCACACACACACACACATCCCCAACACACGCGTCTACTCACCCACCACCCACCCATCCACACTCCCTCACCTTACCAAGCACACACACCACCACCACCACATCCACTTACACAATGTTGAGGGACCCGATTATACTCGCCTCCTCACTACATGTATGCCCCTCCCCCCCCCCCCCCCCCCCCCACACACACACACACACACACACACACACACACACACACACACACACACACACACACACATACACACACACACACACATACACACACACACACATCACACTCCTCTTATTATAGCATTAGTAATGTTATAATTATAAATAATGAGAACACACAACTTTGTGAATTCCCCCCCCCCTTACACACACAACACACACACTCCCTTCCCCTCTCCTTATCAAGCTTCTTCTCTCCTCCTCCCTGCTGTTCAACTTGAACATGAACTTATTACACGTGGCTCCAGCCTTTAAGGCAGCTCGCTGTCTTTGGCTGTTGTGTTATCAATTGATATCACCCTCATCCTCACCCACACCCTCACCCACACCCACACCCACACCCACACCCACACCCACACCCACACCCACACCCACACCCACACCCTCATCCACACCCACCACCACACCCACAGCCTCCGCCCACACCACAACCCGCTCCAGTCTTTAGCACTCGCTGGTCTTTGCTTTTTTGTGTTATCAATTGATATCACCCGCTCATCCTCACCCACACCCACCCCCAAACCACACACCACACACACACCACACCCACACCACAACCCCACACCCACCACCCACCCCACCACCCAACCCCCACCCACTACCCTCATCCACACCACATCTCCCACACCCCCACCCTCTCCCCACACCCCCACGCTCCAGCCTTTAGGCAGCTCGCTGTCCTTTGGCTTGTTTGTTGGTTTATCAATTGATATCACCCTCATCCTCACCCACACCCACACCCACACCCACACCCACACCCACACCCACACCCACACCCACACCCACACCCACACCCACACCCACACCCTCGCCCACACCCACACCGCTCCAGCCTTTAAGGCAGCTCGCTGTCTTTGGCTGTTGTGTTATCAATTGATATCACCCTCATCCTCACCGCAACAGACCCTCATCCCATCCTCCCCACACCCACAGCCCTGCCCCCACCACACCGCTCCGCCTTTAAGGCAGCTCGCTGTCCTTTGGCTTGTGTGTTAAATTGTCTCACCCTCATCTCACGCAACACCCCACCCACACCCACCACCCACACCCACCCCACACCCACACCCACACCCAACCCACACACCCAACCAGACACGCACACACAACAAATCCCCTCTCCTCACCCCCCAACCTGCTCCATCCTTTAATTGCAATCTCTCTTCCCTTTTGTTTTGGCTGTTGTGTTATCAATTGATATCACCCTCATCCTCACCCACACCCTCATCCACATCCTCACCCACACCCACACCCTCCACACCCACACCTCGGCCCCACCCCCACCTCTCCAGCCTTTAGGCAACTCCGCTTTCTTTGGGCTGTTTGTGTTATCAATTGATACACCCTCATCCTACACCCAACACCCACACCCACAACCCACACCCACACCCACACCCACCCCACACCCAACCCACCCCACACCACACCACACCCTTGCCCACACCCACACCGCCTCCCCCCAGCCTTTAAGGCAAGCTCGCTTTCTTTTGGCTGGTGTGGTTATCAATTGATGCACCCTCATCCTCACCCAACCATCATCAGCATCCTCACCCACACCCACAAGCCCTCGCCCAACCCACACACCCAGCTCCGCCTTAGGCAGCGCGCTGTCTTTGGCTGTTTTGTTATCAATTGAATATCACCCTCATATCACCCTCATCCACATCCTCACCCACACCCCACAACACACGCCCACCACCCACCACCAGCTCCACCAGCAGTTAAGGCAGCTCGCTGTATTTGGCTGTTGTGTTTATCAATTGAATTCAATCACCCTCATCCTCCCACACCTCATTCCACAATCCTTACCCCACACCCACACCCTCGCCCACACCCACAACCGCTCCAGCCTTTATGGCAAGCTCGCTGTCTTTTGGCTGTTGTTTATCAATTGATATCAACCCCTCATCCTCACCCACACCCACCACACCCACACCCCACACCACAACCACAACCCACACCGCGACACCCACCAACCCACATAACCCAACCCTTGCCCACACCCACAAACGCTCCAAGCCTTATAAGGCGCTCGCTGTCTTTTTGGCTGTTGTGTTATCAATTGATAATCAATCACCCTCATCCTCACCCACCCGCAACCCCCACCCACACCCACACCCACACAACCCAACCCACACCACACACAGCACACCCAGCACACACACAAACCAACCACACACACACACACACACCACCCATAACACACACCCTCGCCCACACCCAAAACCTCTCCAGCCTTTATTCACTCAGCTTTCTGTTGGCTGTTGTGTTATCATTTATAGTCACCCTCAACATAATCATCACCCACACCCGTCAATCCACTCCTCACCCACACCCACACCCTCTCCGCCGACCCCCACAGCCTCTCCCCCCATCCTTTAGGGAAGCCTCTCTGTCTTTGTCTTTTTTTTTTAAATCAATTGATATCACCCTCATCCCACGCCACAACTCATCCACATCCTCACCGCACACCCACACCCTCGAGGCCCACAACCCACACCGCCGCAGCCTTTTAAGGCAGCTCGCTGTCTTTGGCTTGTTTTGTTAAAATCATTGATAGCACCCCTCACCTCACCCACACCCACAAACACACACCCACACCCACACCCACACACCCAACCCAGCCCACACCCACCCCAAAAAAACCCACACCCACACCCTTGCCCACACCCACACCGCTCCAGCCTTTAAGGCAGCTCGCTGTCTTTGGCTGTTGTGTTATCAATTGATATCACCCTCATCCTCACCCACACCCTCATCCACATCCTCACCCACACCCACACCCTCGCCCACACCCACACCGCTCCAGCCTTTAAGGCAGCTCGCTGTCTTTGGCTGTTGTGTTATCAATTGATATCACCCTCATCCACATCCTCAACGACACAACCCCACCATCTCGCCCACACCACACAACCGCTCCGAGCCCTTTAAGCAGCTCGCTGTCTGTGGCTGTTGGTGTTTATCAATTGATATCACCCTCATCCTCACCCACACCCTCATCCACATACTCACCCACAACCCACACCCGGCGGCCCACACCCACACCGCTCCAGCCTTTATGGCAGCTCGCTGTCTTTGGCTGTTGTGTTATCAATTGATATCACCCTCATCCTCACCCACACCCACACCCACACCCACACCCACACCCACACCCACACCCACACCCACACCCACACCCACCACCCACACCCACACCCTTGCCCACACCCACACCGCTCCAGCCTTTAAGGCAGTCGCTGTCTTTTGGCTGTTGTGTTTGAGCAATTGATATCACCCATCCTCACCCAACACCCTCATCCCAGTCTCCACCCAACAACCTACACCCTCTCCCACACCCCACCAGGCTCCCACCTGAAGGCAGCTCGCTTCTTTGGCTGTTTGTGTTATCAATTGAAATCACCCTACATCCACATCCTTTCACCGCACCACCCCACAACCCACACAACCACACCGCTACAGCCACCCACACGGGGAGGCCGCTACCAGCCTTTAAGGCAAGCTCGCTGTCTTTGGCTGTTTGTAATCAAATTGATATACCCTAATAAAAAACATTTCTTATTTTTAAGTTATAAATAAACAAAAATATACAAAGTACAGGCTGTTTATTGGTACAGCTGTTTTCCAACCCTCCCCACAACCTCCCCCTCACCCACACCCTCCCCTCAACCCTCAACCCCAACCGTACCCGCACCCTCACCTCACCCGCAACCACCACGCACCCTCAAACCCACAGCCCACAACCCAATCACCCTCACCACTCACCCCCTCACCCTCACCCTCACCCACAAACCTCACCCACACGTCACCACACCCACACCCTACACCCACACCCACACCCTCACCCTCACCAACTCCCCGCACCCTCAACCCTCACGCCGCACCCGAATCCTCACCCACAACCCTCACCACACCCACACCCACACCAAACCCACAAACCCCCCACCACACCCACACCCAAGACCCTCATCCAAAACCCACACCCACACCCGCCGCCCACACCCACACCAGCTCAGCCTTTAAGGCCTCGCTGTCTTTGGCGGTGTGTGTTATCAATTGATATCATCAACCCTCATTCCTCACCCACACACCACACCCACACCCACAACCCACACCCCAACCCACACCCACACCCACACCCACAACCCTCGCCCACACCCACACCGCTCGCAGGCGCTTTTAAGGCAGCTCGCTGTACCCTGTGGTGTTTTGTTATAAATCATTGATATCACCGCATCCTCACACACCCCTCATCCACAATCCTCCCCCACAAACACCCACAACCCTCCGCCCACACCCACACCGCGTCCAGCACTGTAAGGCAGCTCGCTGTCTTTTGGCTGTTGTTTTATCAATTTATATCACCCTCATCCACATCCTCAACCCACACACACCCCTCGCCCACCACCCACAACCCGGCTCAGCCTTTAACAGCTTCGCTTCTTGGCTGTTGTGTTAAATCCACTTGATAATCACACTCATCCTCACCCCCACCCTCAGAGCCACATCCTCACCACCACACCCACACCCTCAGCCACCCCACACCGCTCCGCCTTTATGGCAGCTCGGCTGTCTTTGGCTGTTGTGTTTCATGAAATTTCACCCTCATCCACATCGCACCACACCCACACCCTAGCCCCACCCCCCACACCGCTCCAGACGTTAAGGCCAGGGCTCGCGGTTTGGGCGGGGGGGTAATCCAGAGTGATATCCCTAAGTATAAACATTCGTATTTTATAAGTATAAATAATGAGTACAGGCATGTTTTGTAACAGGGAAGGTGTTCACCCTTCACCCACACCCTCAGCCATCAAAAACACACCACCCGCGACCCTCACCCCCAACAGGAAAAGAAAAAGAAAAAGAAAAACAGAAAAAGAACAGGAACCAAACCACACACCATCACTAACAGTCACCCTCACAATAACCATCAACCAACACCCGCACACAAACCATAACCCACAGCCCACACCCACACCACACCCACACCCTCACCTCACCATTCACCCTCACCCTCACCTTCACCCCTCATCATCACCCACAACCCACCACACCACACCCACACACCCACACCCACACACCCCACCCACAACCAACCCACACACACACCCACACCCACACCTCATCCACACCCACAACCACCACCCTCGCACACACCCACCCACCCGCTCCAGCCTGTAAGGCAGCGCTCGCTGTCTTTGCGTGTGTGTTATCCAATTGATATCACCCTTCTTCCAAAACCCACACCACACCACACCCCACCCACAACCCACACCCACACCCACCACACCCACACCCACACCCACACCCACACCCTCGCCCACACCCACACCGCTCCAGCCCTTAAGGCAGCTCGCTTTTGGGCTTGGCGGTTGTGTACAATGATATCACCTCATCCGCCCCCACCACCCTAATCCACATCCGCACCCACAACCGCGCCCACACCCACACCGCTCCAGCCTTTAAGGCAGCTCGCTGTCTTTGGCGGTTGTGTTATCAAATTGATATCACCCTTATCCACATCCTCACCCACACCCACACCCTCGCCCACACCTACACCGCTCAAGCCGTTCAGGCAGCTCGCTGTCTTGGCTTGTTTTTGCGTATCAATTGCATATCCACCCTCATCCGCACCAACACCCTCATCAATCATCACCACACCCACACCCTCGCCCACACCCACACCGATCTCCAGCCTTGATGGCAGTTCGCTGTCTTTGGCTGTTGTTTATAATTGATATCACCTCATCCTCACCCACCCCCACCACACCACCCCACACCCAACCAACACCCTTGCCACAACCCCAACCCTCTAGCCTTTTAAGGCGACTCGCTGTCTTTGGCATGCTTGTGTTATTAATTGATATACGCCCTCATCCTCACCCACACCCTCATCCAACAGTCTAACCCACAACCACACCCTCGCCTACACCCACACCCTCGCCCACACCCACACCGCTCAGCATCTTTAGGCAGCTCGCTGTCTTTGGGCTGGTTGTTATCATTGAGCTACACCCTCATCCACATCCTCACCCACAGCCACACCCCGCCCAAACCCACACCGATCCAGCCTTTAAGGCAGCCGCTTGTCTTTGGCTGTTGTGGTATCAATTGATAATCCCTAAGTATAAGCATTTCTTAATTTTATAAGTAGAAATAATGAGTTACAGGCATTGTTTTGTACAGGCAGTTGGTTCACACTTCACCACACCATCACCCTCACCAAACCCTCACCCGTCACCCCTGACCCCCACCCGGACCAGAACCCCACCTCACCCGCTACCCGCACCCGCACCCACCACCCACACCCTCCGGGCCACCGCACCCGCACGCTCGCACCCGCAACCCACACCCGCACCCACACCTCACCACACATACACACCACATAAAAACCAAAACCAACACCCGACACCCTCACCCTGCACCCGAACCTCGCACCCTCCACACGTCAAACGCCATCCTCACCCAACACATCACCACACACACCACACCAACACCAACCCCAACACCCACACTCCACCCCACACCCCCACCCTCATCCACACCCACACCCCCACCCTCGCCCACACCCAAACGCTACAGCGTTTTAAGGCAGCTCGTGTCTTGGCTGATGTGTTAGAACTTGATATACCCTCATCCTCAACCACACCCCACACCACACCCACACCCACACCAACACCCACACCAACACCCACACCACAACCACACCCACACCCACACATCCTCGCCCACACCCAAACCGGCTCCAGCCTTCTTAAGGAGCTCGCTGTCTTCGGCTGTTGTGTCATCAATTGATATCCCCCTCATCCTCACCACACCTCATCCACATCCTCAACCACACCCACACCCCGCCCACACCCACACCGCTCCAAGCCTTTAGGCAGCTCCGCTGTCTGGCTGGTGTGTTATCAATGATTAATCACCCTCAGCCACATCCTCACCCACCCACACCCTCGCCCAACCCTACACGCTCAAGCTTAAGGCAGATCGTGTCTTCTTTGGCTGTTTTGTTATCAAATGTTGATATCGCACCCTAATCCTCACCACACTCATCCAATCCCACCACACCCACACCCTCGGCCACACACCACACCGCTCCAGCTATGGCCAGCTCGCTAGTCTTGGCTGTTGTGTTATCATTGATATCACCCTCATCCTCACCCACAACCCACACCCACACCCACACCCACACCCACAACCACACCAACACCCTACAACCCCACACCCACACACTTGCCCACACCAAAAAGATCTAGACTTTTGTAGGCAGGTCGTGTATTTGGTGTTGTGTTATCAATTGATACACATCATACTCAAAAAAAACTTCATCCCACATTCTCCCCCACCACCACACATCGCCACACCCACACCGCTCAGCCTTTTAAGGCGCTCGCTGTATTGGCTGGTTGTGTTATCAATTGATATACACTCATCCCACATTCCTCACCCACACCCACACCCTCGCTGCCCACCACCCAACAACCGCTCCAGCCTTTTAAGGCAGCTCGCTGGGGTCTTTGGCTGTTGTGTATCAATTGGTTGGTGATATCCCTCCGAAGTAGAACAGGGCGGAGTGTAGAAGGAGAAATGAATGGTACAGCAGGGGGGGGGGGGGACGGCAGGGGGGCACCCGACACAAAAAAAGCCCAGACTACAGACAAAGCCCCAACACTGGAACCCGCACACAGCACACCCCACACCCGAACACGAACCCGCAACCCGCACCAGAACCCCGCACCGCCGCAACCCGGCAAACCGGCACAAGCAAAAGCTACACCCCACACGCCACACCCGCAAACGGCCACAATTCTTAGCACACGCAACCACACATCACCCACACCGCACCCACACCACACCACACCCACAACCGCACAAGACCACCAAAGCACACGCACAGCCACCGGCACCCCACCCTCACCCGCACCCTCACCGCACCGCACCCTCACCCCCACCGAACCCACACCCGCACCCGCACCCGCAGCCCGCAACGCACCCCGCACCGCATCCTGCACCCGCACAAGCACGCCAACCAGACCACAACCACGCACCCGCAACCAAAACAAACGCAGCCGCGGCGCACTCGGCACAAATAAACATCGCAAAGCACCCGCACACGCACCCAAACCCCAACACACAACCACACCCGAACCCACACCCGAACACACGCAAACTACAAAAACACAAACCATCACCCGACCAATGCACCCTCAACAGCACCGCCTCACCTCAACAGTAACCCACACCCTCCCATGCCAACGCAACGAACCACACCTCACCCACACCACAACCTACCCCACATTCTCACCCCACCCACACCCTCACCTCACCTCACCCTCACCTCAAAATCACCTCACCCCACATCCTCACCCACACCCACACCGCTCCAGCCTTTAAGGTTTATCGCCATCTTTGGCAGTAACATAATCAATTGATATCAAAGCATTATAATCAAAATGTGCTTGATTTAATATCTTCATGCAATCATTGATATACCAAAGTAACTTATCATGACCTTCCACCTCTATATGTTTCATAATATGGAATGTATGTATACTCTCCTCCTCACTTCAGCACAACATTGTGGAGTTGTTAAAAGCTGAGGGCTTTCCTGAACCCCTGATCCAAAGGATGATCCTCGGCAGTCCCGCCTTGCTGATGTTATCCCCCGGGGGCTTAGGTCCTATGATGGATTATGTGGCTTGGGTTGTGGGGTCCAAGGAGACCGCAGTCAACCTGTTCATCAAGAAGCCATGCATTTTTGGGAAACGGCCAACCAGCATCCATGCTAAGTTGTTGATGATGGAGGAGTTGGTTGGCTTCAGCCCCTCCTCGATGCTCACTAGGTAGGTGACAGCCTGACAGGCCCCATTTGTACGATCCTAAATAGGGCATACATCGACAACTGTCAAAATCTTATGTTAAATGTAAATAGGCTATGCCAGCAACTTGGAAAAGGGATGGGTGCCTGGCGCATATGTTGTCTGCACTTGACAATGGACTAGAAGGAGACAGTGGCATGGGTCTGAATTTTTGTGCATGTGTGGAAAGGGGGTATGAGTTGCAACTTAAACCAAACCAAACCAAACCAAGCCAAACCAAACCAAACCAAACCAAACCAAACCAAACCAAACCAAACCAATCTTGGTGTCATGGGCTGTACTGCACTGCTGAAATATTCCGGGAAAGGTCAGACACGTATGCACGCTAAGCTGTTGACGCTCGTGGAGTTGGTTGATGCAGCCTACCCAAAACAACTATAGCACTGTACGAAAGTAAACAAAAACATACACAAATTGGCCTAACATGCATTGTTGTTTAGTCCTGCCAAAAGCACACAACTTAATACATCACATTATGTATCTAGGAACATTAGCATGTACGCACACACGCATTGGGTGAACAATATTCTTCCAAACCAAGCTCAACAATAGTAATATACTAAACTAAACCATAGTATGCTTAGGTAAAGTAAGCTTACCCTGTACCATCAACCCTTAACATTTCATCCAAACTGCTGTCATCAGGAATTCCCTCATCGCCACCAACGGCATGCACACACGCATTGGTCCTAGGTGTATCATATTGAAGGAGTTGGGAATGGCGGAGAATGCAGAGCTCATGTACAAGTCCACGTGGTTAATAAAAAACAACAGTGACTTTGCTACATGGCCCATGCTTGTGCAGGTATGTCACTATGGGTATAATGTGTGTGTTTGTGCGTGGAAGTGTGTGTATATGGGGGGGGTAGGGGGGGTATGGATGAGGGGTAGCATCCACCGAGTTGGAGGAGTTGGGATTGGCGAAGTTAGAAGACATCATGAACAACGCCAAATGGGTGATACATGGCTATATATGCCCAAGCTTGTATATGTACACTTTATCCTGGGTGTGAAGGAGAGCTGGTTGTGGGTGTGGGTGTGGGTTTGAAAGTGCTAAAACACAAAGCTCACACTTACACACAATCTGTTCCCAAGACCTACATGCCAAGCCAACACGTGCTCGCACACTCACACTCACACTCACACTCACCTACATGCCAAGCAAACACTTGCTCGCACACTCACACAAACACCAATCAAGCACACACACTACCACTTATCCAGGCCTACCATGCCATGGGGCGCCAACGTTTCCCCGCTACAAACAGTTTGGAGGAGGCTATTTTAGTGTGCCAAAAGAGGTGGGACTACGAGTGGAAAGCGAAGTTTGATGAGCGGTCATTGATGATGCAGGCGGAATGGAAGGTGACAGGCATTGCTGGACTGCCTACCATCGGAAATCTGATGTGCAAGGAGGAATAATGATTCATGGTTATCTTGCGTGTTCAATGCACAATGATGCACAGGTATTGTTGGACTACCTACCATTGAAGATCAGATGCACAAGGAGGAAGTGATTCACTGTTATCTTGCTTGTGCATTGCATAGCGATGCACCGGCATTGCTAGACTGCCTACCATTGAAGATCAGATTGAATATTGTGTCTCACTTCCATTCCATGCCCAATTATGGGATACAGTGTATTTCTATGAGTAATCATGCACACACGATTATTATTGTTTATTCGCGAAATGGCCCATCGTTTCTTAGGTCTGGGTAATTCTTTCAAGCTCCCGAAATGTTGGCTTGGGAATCGTTCAATGTTTATAGTCGACCCAAACGCTGGCTGCACCATCCACATGCACGATTATTCTGGCAGCCGCACATAATTGTTTTTGACAAAGAAATACCGCTTGCAACAACTGCAACCGGGTGGAAGGGAGAAGGGGGAAGTAGTCCCCCATGTCGAGCTTGCTGCACATGTTATTGAGCTCAAGTGTTGGGAGAGACGAAAGCATTCGATCGGTTGCTGCTGCTTTTGTTGCTTTTTCTTGGGACCCTAAAGGGGGCTAGTAGTTAGGACCAGTCAAGGCAAATGGACCCGCATCGTGATTGACGTTAAGGTATCAGCACGAGCTGTAACGCTTATCGAGGGGTGGGGTTGAGGGGTTTGGCACGTTGACGTTTCGTCGAGGAAGAATACTGTGTATGTCCTAGGCAAATATATAAAAACGTATACAGCGTGCTATAAATTGCTTGGACGTGATGGAACGTCTGTTTTAGTTTCCAAAGTGTACCCACCCTAGGGGCTCGGGTCCTTCTCTAGCAATTCAGGCCACTGCCATTGCCAAGTTCGGCGCTGCCACATTAGGCCATTGACTAAGAGAATTTTCATGTAATTAAAAGCCCAGGGTAATTTCTGGAATGTTCACTATCGTTTACTTTCAGCAAAACTATTATCATGTGAGAATCATGCATGACGATTAGTAATGTTCGTGCACGACGATTAGTAATGTTTTTATTTCGTATTATCATGTGAGAATCGTGCATGACGATTAGTAATGTTTTTATTTCTGCAAGTGCAGAACTGCAGACTCAGAAATCGGACCTAGACGTTTTTATATTTAACCCAAAAACCTTAGTACCTACGGAGGAGATCACACACTCATACCTATCTTACACAAAATATTTGTTGCAAGCACCGACCATACCCCCCCCCCCCCCCCCCCCCCTCGTGCCCCCCATCCCCCCCCCCCCCCCCCCCCCCCCCCCCAAGAAAAAACCGCCAACAATACTAACAAGTCTTCACTCCCCCCCAACTGGTAACGAGACCCACCATGATGAAGGATTCACACTTACATTGAAGTGAAGTATTTCACCTCGACTGCTGTACACTGTGCTGTACACTGGACTAGTTATGTAACAAGTCTATCAGTTTCTCATTTTACCTCCCTCCCTCTCCCCCTCCCTCTCCCCCTACATTTACATTACAGATATCCCCTATATCTCTTTACATTACATATATCCCCTACATTTACATGAGCCATAGACAAGTATCATGAACTACAATAGCGTGACTACACCATTCGAATGTCCCATGTAACCTTCTCGCTACTCATTCGCCCTTCTTACATCGCGTACGCATTCGTCATCCCTCCTGCGTCTGCGCTACCGAATGATACCACCTGCTCTCTGTTTCGTGCAGTTTTGGTAAACTCTCCCCGAACTGCAACCAAACGGAGCTCTCATGCTGTCCGCAGAGGCGATGCTGCTATCGAGGGCTGTCTTCAACTCTGACTCTAGCGCAGTATGGGAAACTGAGGCGTATCAAGATGTTGCGATGGCCAGCTCGTGCAACCTGCAGAAAACAATAAAGTGGTGGAGCCACTGGCAGTGGTGTTGATAGTGGTGTTGAATGCATGCTATGGAACTGAGGCTGTATCAAGATGTTGCGATGGCCAGCTCGTGCAACCTGCAAAAAAATAAAGTGGTGGAGCCACTGGCAGTGGTGTTGATAGTGGTGTTGAATGCATGCTATGGAACTGAGGCTGTATCAAGATGTTGCGATGGCCAGCTCGTGCAACCTGCAGAAAAAATAAAGTGGTGGAGCCTGGCCGTGGTGTTGATAGTGGTGTTGAATGCATGCTATGGAACTGAGGCTGTACCAAGATGTTGAGATGGCCAGCTCGTGCAACCTGCAGAAACAATAAAGTGGTGGAGCCACTGGCAGTGGTGTTGATAGTGGTGTTGAATGCATGCTATGGAACTGAGGCTGTATCAAGATGTTACGATGACAAGCTCGTATAACGTACGGGAAATAAAAAGCGGTGGAGCCACTGGTCAGGCGAGAAGAGAAACATGGATAGCGGTGCTGAATGCAAGCTGCAGTATCCGCCAAATCATTAGGGCCTAAAGAAGCGGTGGAGCCACCGGTCAGGTGAGAAAAGAAACGTCGATAGTGGTGCTGAATGCATGCTATAGTACTAAGTTAGTATCAAGAGGTTATGACGGCAAGCTCGTATAACCACGGGCTATAAAGAAGCGGTGGAGGCACCCGTCAGGCAAGAAGAGAAACATGGATAGTGGTGCTGAATGCAAGCTACGGTATTCCAAAACCTCAAGCCGCCAAATCATAAGGGCCGAAAGAAGCGGTGGAGCCACCGGTCAGGTGAGAAAAGAAACATCGATAGTGGTGTTGAATGCATGCTATAGAAGCCGCCAAATCATTAAGGCCTAAAGAAGCGGTGGAGCCACCGGTCAGGTGAGAAAAGAAACATCGATAGTGGTGCTGAATGCATACTATAGTACAAAGTTAGTATCAAGAGGTTATGACGGCAAGCTCGTATAACCACGGGCTATAAAGAAGCGGTGGAGGCACCCGTCAGGCAAGAAGAGAAACATGGATAGCGTAGCGGTGTTGATGTTTGTTGAATGACCCAAGTACGCCGGTATCAAACCTAAGCCGCCACGCCATAAGCAGCACCGAAGAAGCCGGTGAGTGCCACCGGATTTCAGACGTGAGAGAAAGAAACATCGATAGTGGTGTTGAATGCATGCTATAGAAGCCGCCAAATCATTAGGGCCTAAAGAAGCGGTGGAGCCACCGGTCAGGTGAGAAAAGAAACATCGATAGTGGTGCTGAATGCACGCTATAGTACTAAGTAGCTGATCAGAGGTTATGACGCAAGCCGTATAACGCTACGGCAATATAAAGAGCTTGGGAGCACCGTACAGGTGAGAAAAGAAACATCGATAGATGAGTGCTGAATCGCACGCCCTATAGTACTATAGTAGCAAACTATCAGATGTATATGACGACAAGCTCGTATAACACGACGGCTAAAGAGAGCCGGGTGGAGCACCTGGTCAGGGTGAGCAAAAAGAACACATCGATAGTGAGTGCTGAATGACGATATAGCGCCTACTACTGTAGTATCAATGGAGAGGCTTATGACGAGCAGAGCTCGATACAAGGGACTCCGTCTAAGAAGCGGTGGAGCCACCGGTCAGGTGAGAAAAGAAACATCGATAGTGGTGTTGAATGCATGCTATGGTACAAAGCGTAGATCAAGGTTTCTGTTAGGAATGGCAAGCTTTTGTATAATGCTGCGGCAAGTACAAAAGTGGTGGAACCACTCGGCGCATGGTGCAAGAAAAGAATCGTTGCATAAGCGGGGCCTGAACAGCATGCATTTATATTAAAAAAAAATGAATTCATGCTATGGTACTAAGGTAGTATCAAGATGTTATGATGGCAAGCTCGTACGGGCAAAACAAAGCGGTGTAGAACCTGCCACTGGTCAGGCTAGAAAATAAACATCTATACTGGTGCTGAATGCATGCTATATCCCGTTTCAATGAATGGCTCAATGGTAGAGCTTGCCGAAACAAGGTGAGGAGCTCAAATCCCTGTGGGCGCGCTTCAGATGTCCGCCCCGCCGTCGCATATACACCATGGCTAGCGACACTGTCCAGGTAAGTAGCCAGCCCGTTACCTACCAGCGTATAAGCACCGGGGGTTCCATACCATGCCACCCCTACCACATATATCATGAGCGTCATCACCAACAACCACCACGTATAGCATAACTTGCACTATAGCAGCGAAGTGGCTGCATAAGGCCTAGCAGTACACCACCACCAATCATGATGCCTTCTCCGGATTCTATTTGCAGACTATCACACCACACACCACGTATATCTTACTTCACTCTAGAGCAGTTTGCAGCCATGGGTTTTCTACAGGGTTAAAGTGCAAGCCATCATACCTTTCTAAAATCTTGAACACCACCATCCGACGACAACCCATGTCGTTAACTCCCACAGCGAGCCTGCCCCCCCACCACACCATACCGCCATATCATACTTCCATCATGAGCATCGCCACCACCACTTATATCGTACTTGACTCTAGAGCAGTTAGCAGCCATGCGGCGCATTTCAGCCACCAACATACATGAATGCCTTACTCCTAGGATCCATATGCAGCATCACCACCATGCAGCCCCATACCACTATGCCCTACCACCTATATCGTGCGCATCATCACCACCACCACCACCACGTATATCTTACCTGACTCTCGAGCAGTTAGCAGCCCTCATGGCTAGCAATACACCCCCACGCTGCAATTGCCTCTCGGGGAATCTGTTCTTCCAGCGGTAGCTACTGCAAATGTGCAACAGGAAAAGGGGGGGGGGGGGGGGTGGGAGGTGGGGGGTGGGGGGGGGATGGCCAATGGATGGAATGAGATGGCATGAATGATAAGAAAATCTGATGAAATAGAATGAATGAAGAAAACAATGTATGGAAAAAACGAATGATTGGGTTTGGGATTTATATTTGGGGAGGGGGGCTATGCATTGCAATGACAAACAATGGTAAGGTGGACAGAAGGGGTGGACAAATACGAAGTGGTTGTGAAAACTTGCGACAGGGTGAGGGCACACCTCAACGCCACCGGAACTCACCATAAACCCTAACTTGTTCAAAAACAAAGCTCAACAGGTGATGGATTTATTTTTTTGACTATGCATAGCAGCTTCCAGGCAGCTCCTTTCCTTTCTTTTAATAAGAAAAAGAAGAAAAAAAAAGAAAAAAAACTGGAGTTGGCATTGTATCCCGTAAACTAGGGCCCACATCACAAACCCTCTTACCAGATTTAGTTATAAGTCCCTCGAGGGGGGGGGCAAGAAAAAAGCTGCCGTACCACACCTTCTTTTTTTTGCCTTTGAATAGCGCGCTCATCCTCCCCAACTAATATTAAAAAAAAAATCTGAGTATAAATCGGGGGAGGAGATCGTCACTCATGTCCTAGGTATTGTTACATTTAGGCATATGTGAATTAAATTGAGTGCATACCAAGATGTATAAAACGCGGTGTAATGCTTTATAGACTGGAAGATGCATAGGGACCATCATGTGTACAAAAAGATCATTGAAATTTAAGTTATATGTGAATCAAACTCGTGACGACTAACCAGATCTCAAATCGCAGGTATGCCCCCGCTTCATGACTCGGAAAAAAGAGGATGTCATCGTGTGTGCCTGCGGGATGTCAAAGAATGCCAGCGGTCCCCCATGATATTGCTAGCTGCCATGTCAGCAGTAGCTGTCACCATGCTACTGCTTGCTGCCATGTAAGCAGTAGCTGCCCCTGCCCCTGCTCCTGTTGCCCCTTCTGATTGTGATGAAGCATAGGTTGCTGTTGTTAAAGCTGCTTTTGTTGTTGAAGCTGCTGGATCTACTGTTGCTGCTATTGCTGCTGTTGCTGCTGTTTTTAACTGGTGTGATGAAACTTGCTGTTGCGTCAATGAAATCCCTGATTACTAGTTGCACTGAAGCACTCCTACAAGCTGTTCAGAAGTTCCTGTTGCAGGCCCGTGATGCCCGCCCCTGGTGATGGTATCTGTCCCCTAAGGAATATAGACACTGCCTGAGCTCGCTCAGCATGTTGGATCTATCCCTAGCAATGGTGCTGAGCTGTCAGCTGTTGGAGTCTCTCCCCATGACTTAGTCTCCAAATAGAGAAAAGGGGAGCAGAGCAGACTGACCAGTGGGCAGAGAGGGACTGGTCGCTAAACATTCA
This sequence comes from Chlamydomonas sp. ICE-L, assembly GCA_013435795.1. NCBI lineage: Eukaryota > Viridiplantae > Chlorophyta > Chlorophyceae > Chlamydomonadales > Chlamydomonadaceae > Chlamydomonas > Chlamydomonas sp. ICE-L. The sequence continues at coordinate 266,982 of JACBWV010000856.1, read as the reverse complement.
TACACACAACGAGTGTCGCAGGTGAAGCTGTACATTCCCAGGCTTGCATACTTCTCAAGCTCACGCTTCTTGATCACTCTCACACCCTGGTCCGCGGAATGCGAACTATTCATGATTAGGTCGTTTCGCTTATAGTTTGATTTTAGTTTACAGGGCTATAAGCGAGATAAATATGGGCTAGGTTAACACCTGCGAGAGCGAACACATGCTATGACACATTTAGACAGCAGTATGTCAGGGAGCTTGAGTACACTCCCTGGATGCCAAACTTTCAAGACTCACGCTTGAATCACCCAACCTGTTATAAGGGAATAGGAATTATGGTAGGTTGTTAGCTTATAGATTGTTTATTACATAGGAGCTAGGTAGAGTAGGTAAACGATGCAGGTTCAACACATGCTATTCACATTTAGACAGCTGTTGTCAGCAGATAGAAAAACAAAGTCGAGCTGGTACACTCCCCTGCTGCCAACTTCAAGCTCATGCCTTGATCGTCATCCCTCTAAAACTGTTATGAGACGGTGGGGAATAGTTGATGTGTTTGCTTATAGTTGTATGTTTCAGGGCATGTGCGCTGTAAACATAGCGGTAGCATAAGATAACTCACTACACCACATTCCCAGAATGGTATACTTCTCAAGCTCAAGCTTGATCACCTCAACCTGTTTGGGCAGGATATGTGATGGTCGAGAAATTTGCATGATAGGCATGATAAGGGCTATGCATGCTGCATAAGGTTTGCACATAAGCTATTCCATCTTGCAGGTGTCGAAGGAGCCAGGACATTCCCTAGCTTGCCCCATACTTCTCAAGCCTCATGCTTCAATCCACCGACAACTGCGCAGTGGTAGCATATACGGTCAACTGCATTTGATGTGATAGGCGTTAGACAGTGTCAGGGCTAAGGGAGCCAGTTGCCAGCCTGCGGTAGACGCGGCTTATGCCGTAGCGTTCTCACAAACAAGTAGGTGTCGAAGAGATGGTAGCATGCCAGACTGGCATACTTCTCAAGCTCACTCTTGATCACCTCAACCTGCCCACACATTCGTAGCATGGAGTCATCGGCCGCTTGTTAGGATGATAGGGCACCGGTAGGGATATAGACAGCTGACAGGGATACAGAAGCCCAGTTCGCCAGGAAGGGACAAGAGCACGGCCAATTGTTCGTGTAACGATTCATCACAAACAATGTAGGTGATCGGGAAGATGCTACATCCCTGGCTGCATACTCTGCAAGCTCATGCCTGATCATCGTACTGAATCTGTCCACTCAACCTAATATGTCAGACTGGTATGAAATGCGTCTGATCTGCTCCACTCAACCTATATGTAGGCCCTGAAGGACATAAGGTCTGATATGATCCACTCAACCTAATATGCTTAGACTGAATGAAGCCCTGGTATGATCTGTCACTCAATCTCTATTAGCTCGACTGATGAATGGCTCTAGATCTGATCACTCAACCTATTATGCTAGCAATGATAGAATGGGCCTGCATTGAGTCCACTCAACCTCAATATGCGACTGAAATGACTGTCTGATCTGAGTCACTCAACCTATATGTAAGACGATGAACGTGGTCTGATCTGTCCACGCAACCAACCTATAATGTAGAACGGTATAATGAACTGTCGATCGATCCACTAACCTATATGTAGGACTGATGAACTGGCTGAAATCTGCTTCCACTTCAACCCCCTATATGTTAGACTGCATAGACTAGGTTGATCTGTCACTCAACCTATATAGTAGACTGATGACTAGGTCTGATACTATCCACTATACCTATATGTAGACTAGAATAGAGGGGTGTGGCGCGTCTGAGTCTGGATCTGTCCACTACAAACTATATAGCTAGAATGATGACTACGTCTGATCTATGAATCCACTCAACCTATATGTAGACTGATGCCACTGGTCTGATCGGTCACTACAACCTATCTTCCGTACTGATGAATGCGCATACTGATCCTGTCCACTCAAACTTATATGTAGGACTGATGATGAAGGTACTGATCTGTACCACTAACTATATGCTATTGAATGATGACTGGTCTGATCTGTCCACTCAACCTATATGTAGACTGATGACTGGTCTGATCTGTCCACTCAACCTATATGTAGACTGATGACTGGTCTGATCTGTCCACTCAACCTATATGACTAGGAATGAGTGCACTGAGTCTGATACTAATCCATCACTATATGATAGATGAGTACTGTCTGATAACTGTCTCACTCAACCTATATGTAGAAATGAATGACTGCGCTGATCTAGTCAACTCAACCTACCATCTGTGCCCCCTGCATGACTGCCGTCTGGCAAATCTGTAAACATCAACCCGATATGCTAGACTGATGATTGCGTAGAATCTGTCACTCAACCTATATGTAGACTATACTGCGATTTGATCTGTCACTCAAACCTATCTGCTAGATGATGACTGGTCTGATCTGTCCACTCAACCTATATGTAGACTGATGACTGGTCTGATCTGTCCACTCAACCTATATGTAGACTGATGACTGGTCTGATCTGTCCACTCAACCTATATGTAGACTGATGACTGGTCTGATCTGTCCACTCAACCTATATGTAGACTGATGACTGGGCGTTGATGTCACTCAACCTTATGTAGACTGCATGACTGCCGTCTGATGCTAGTCCACTACAACTATATGTAGACATGCATGACCTGGTCTGATCTATCCACTCAACCTATATTAGGTAGACTAGATGACTAAGGATTGCATCTGTCACTCCAACTATTATGTAGACTGATCAGACTGGTTCTGATCTGTCCTACTCAACCTATGATGTAGACTGATGATGCGTGATCTGCTCCACTCACCCTATATGCCTCAGACTGGGAAATGCGTCTACGAATCTGCTCCACTCAACCTACATGTAAATGATGACTGCCGTATGATCTAGCTCCACTCAACATATATGTGATAGACGATGACTGCGTCTGATCCGTCACCTCAACTATATGAACACGATGCATGACAGTTAACTGATCTGCTCCACTCAACCTATATGCACTCGACTGCATGACATTTCTGATCTGTCCACTAACCTAGATGTGAGACTGATGACCTGCGTACTGATCTGTCCCATCAACCTATAGCTAGTAGACTGATGACTGTATGATACTGATCCAAATACAACCTATATAGCATGGTCAGACTGTGACTGAGTCTGATCTGATCCAATCAACCTATATGTTAGACTGATGCTGGTCTGACCTGTACCACTCAACCTATATGCCCTAGAGACTAGTGACTGGTCGGATTTAGCTGATCTGTCCACTCAACCTATATCGTAGCACTGATGCAATGGCAGTCTGATACTGTCACGCAACCACTATGTAGCAATGATGCAACTGGTCACTGCATCTGTCCACTCAACCTATATGTAGACTGATGACAGTTAATAGATCTGCGCACTACAACCTATATGTAGACAATGCAGCCCACATCAAGATCTGATCTGTGTCTGATGACACTGATCAGAGCCCGCTTGCTTTGTTATGCTGTGTTGTTGCATCGCTGGTTGTTGGTTTGATTTTATTTTATCAGATCAGGACACTTTGTTATGTATATTGCTGTGCTGGCTGTGTCGTTCATTTATATTTTATTTGATTGTTACTTTGCTGCAGTCTGAATCGTGTCCAATCACCCTGCTCGGTTGCACCAACAGCAGTGCGAATACGGCCCACAATCAATGCCGTGTTATGTGACAATGCGTCAGGACGCTTTAGTTATTGTTTGATTGCTGTGTTGCCATACGTGGATTGTCTGTTGACTCTCTGTTTTATTTGGATGCCTTTGTCTGATCCATCCATCTGTCGGTATGCACCAGCCTGGCAAGATATGCACGAATTACAGAGAACACAACTATTTAATATTTACTATTATCTCCCAGACCCATCCTACCCCCCACCCACCGACAAGCTCACCTATATATCTGTGCACCAGCCGCCGCAAGCTTTGGATACGCCCACCATCGGATTTGTTCGAGTTGGGTGGACTGTATGCCAGCGATGAGTAGAGACGCACAATCCTTCGCCGTACTCTGGCCACTGCGTATCAATCTGATACAGCCCCAATGCTCTAGCAGGTCACTGCGGACAATGCAGAAGAGGAGGATCTTCAACACCCTCTGCCGCCACATTCCAGATCTGAGCTCAGGTCGTCCCTGCCCCGTAATAATTAGGGTTTGTTGTGCCCTTTTTGCCTATTGTGGTTGGCCTGTCGTCGTTTGACTTTGATTTGATTTGAACTGGGATGCTATGTCAGCAGGCAGAAAGGACTTGAACACCGCTCCTGCACCACTACCTATACAAGATCTGACTCAAGGTTTTCCCTGCGAATCACAATGGTGTCTTATTGCCATGCGTGTCGTTGTGTCGTGGCGTTGTGTTATATTTTATTCTCAGTGTATTGCGTGTGCTTTGGCCACTAGGTCTTGTCCACTGTGTAATTAGCAGATTTAAACAGCGTCTAACAAGGTCACTGCGAGACAATGAGGGCCAGGGGACTCTTAACACCCTCCTGCGCTACACTTCGAAAGACTGGCTACAAGCGTTTTCCCCTAGCAATCCACAAAGGGTTTTATAGCTGACTTTTGTCGTCATGCGATTGTTTTGCTTTTTGGTTGGTTTGCTTTGGCCTGGTCTGTCCACTGTGTATCAATCTGATGTAACAAGTCATCATCTGCCCCATCTTTCATTCCCTGCAAATCCAAAATAATTTTGTTGTTCAACATTAATGTGTGTTCACAAGTTTGACAGCTGCTGTATCATGTCATCATCTTGCTATATGAATGCTTTGATTTTGGTTTTTATGTTGCTGCCAAGGATGTCAAGCAGCCATAATGTTGGCTGGAGCCATGGACGTCAAGCAGCCAAATTGTTTATGTAACTACTAAGAACGTCAAGCAGCCCAACTGTTTATGTTCCTACTAAGAACGTCAAGCAGCCAAACTGTTTATGTTACGACTTAGAACGTCAAGCAGCCAAATTGTTTATGGTACAACTAAGAACGTAAAGCAGCCAACTGGTTATGATTAATACTAAAAAGTCAAGGCAGCACCCAACTGTTTATGGTTACACATAAGACGTCCAAGCAAGCCAACACTGATTTTGTTACTACTAAAGAACTGTCAAGACAGCCCAAACTGTTTATGGCTATCTTTAATAAGAACGTCAAGCAGTCAATAGTTTATGTTACTGCACCAAGCGATGAGATGTCAAAGCATGACATAGGTGGGGGATAGCGCCGGAAGCCTATAGCGCGTCAAGCCAGCAAATTGTCTGTAACTATAAAGGAATGTACAAGCAGCCAAACTGTTTATGTTACTGCCAAGGATGTCAAGCAGCCATAATGTTGGCCGGAGCCATGGATGTCATGCAGCCAAATTGTTGATGTAACTACTAAGAACGTCAAGCAGCCAAACTGTTTATGTTACTGCGAAGGATGTCAAGCAGCCATAATGTTGGCCGGAGCCATGGAATGTCATAGACCACAGCCAAATTGTTGATGGCGAACGACTACGACGTGCAAGCAGCCAAACTGTTTATGTTACTGCCAAGGATGTCAAGCAGCCAAATTGTTGGCTGGGGCCATGTAACAAATGCAAGTTCAAGTATCATATCACCACCTTATATTGTACTGTGTATTGTAACAAGTGTCGGAAGTTGAATGCCACAGAGATGAGAGAGAATCTAGATGTTGAAGGAATGGAACGATTACAAAAGAGTAGATAAATGGAGCGACGAGCTGAAGAAGCCAGCGACAATCTTGATAGGGTTTAGGGAGTTAAGAAGGACGCGTAGCCCAGAGGTAAAGCATGCAAAAGACACGGACAGGCAGGCAACGTGACAGCTAACGCTGACAACATGACTAACGCTGACGCTAACATGACAGCTAACGCTGACAACATGACAAACACTCACGCTAACATGACAGCTAACGCTGACAACATGACAAACACTGACGCTAACATGACAGCTAACGCTGACAACATGACAAACACTGACGCTAACATGACAGCTAACGCTGACAACAAGTTCAATCTCAAGTATCATATCATCACCTTAACAAGAGCCAGCATGGTCCTGCCTCTGCAACCGCCCTCGCCGTACCCCTAGCCTAATTCACTCCTGGCACAAGTCAGCTCCGTCATCCCTGGTGCCGTGATGATGTGGCGTGGGTGGATGGTGGCTCGTCCTGTGGTAGTGAATGATGCTGGTGGATCGGTGTGGTGGATGAGTCATGGTGGTGTGGTGCTTTGAAGCCAACGCTCCTTCAAGGAAGCATACATCCACAACATTGATGAGTTGGTATTAGTGTCGATGTGATATGTGGTGGGGTGAGAGGCCTGCAACCAAAGCTCCAAGCAATGAATAGGAGTAATGGCCCAGGTGAGCAGGGTCTTGACCCCTCCGAACCGCTCTGCACATACCAAAACAACTAAAACAAAGTGCCCGGAGGTACCTATCCTTAGGGGAAGCTGCCTTCATAACTGCCAGAGATTCCTTCACATGATTATTCCGTGGCATCCTGCCCCAAGCTATCCCCCAAGCTATAAAAAAACAATTTGCCCCTTTTCACACATGCCCAGAAACAAATTTAGGGATGTCAAGTACCCCAAAACCCAAAGACATAAACAGTGGAGTGCTATACTATTAGGGAGTTGCCCCCTCATACTGTGGCGCGCATCAGTCACAATGGTGAGCATCTGCCCCAAGCTATCCCACAAGCTATTAATAATCAATCGATTTTTTTAGGGCCCATTTTTATACATCCCCAACACAATAAGGGGACAGAGTGATGTGTCAGAGCACCCCAACACCCAAAATAATTGCAATAAATGCCCAAAAGTAATCCAACGTATAGGGTGAGTGTTCATTAACCTGCAGGTGCCTCCTTCACATGGTGGCATCTGCCCCAAGCTATCCCCCAAGTTATAAATAACCCATTTTGCCCTTTTCATACATCCCCAAAAACAAATTCAGGAAATGTCAACATGACCACACAAAAAGATGGGAGAAGTACCGATACTTAGGTAGTGGCCTCATACTGACAACAAGTTACCGGTACCTCTTCACATGGTCAGTGCATTGACGCCAGCTATAGCTCCCAAGCTATAGTAGGACAATCTTGTTTTTTTTTTTTTTTTTTTAGCCATTTCATTCATCCCAAAAAACAAATTACGGATGTCAAGTACCCCAAAACCCAAATAATTAACAGTGGGAAGTGTATACCTTAGGTAGTGCCTCATACTGCAAGGTACCTCCTTCACATGGTGGCAACTGCCCCAAGCTATCTACCAAGCTATAAATAACCAATTTGGCCATTTTCATACATCCCCGACAACAAATTTAGGGATATCAAGTACCCCAAAAACCCAGAAATAAACAATGGGAAGTGCATACCTTAGGTAGTGCCTCGTACTATTCAGGCGATCCTCCTTCACATTGCCACGATGACATCTCCATTCATGATGTTGGCAAGTGCTGCGTGGAGTAATGGAGGAACGCTTGGGTGAACGCGGCATGTCGTAGTTAGGCTGAAGCATAGCCCCGTTCGAGGTTAGAGTCACGGGCGGCATACTGACCTGGCGTTAGCTACAATGAGCGGTCGGACAGCGCTGCGAAACAATTGAGGTATGAATGCATGAGATAAGCATGAATGTACTGCAAGGTATATCCCTCACACAGTGGCATCTGCATCCATGGGTAAGTGGAGCATGGGTGAACAAATTGCAGGAGAATGTATATCTGCAACGGCGGAATAACCTCTTCACACAGTGGCAATCTGATCCATGGCATGTGACGAGGTGAACCAATTGGGGCAGGAATGTATGAGATAGGCATGAATGTATGAGATAGGCATGAATGTATGAGATAGGCATGAATGTATGTGAATAGGCAGATATGTATGTAGTATGAGGATAGCATTGACCCATGTGTAACTCTGAGAAAAAGGCCATGAATGCATACTGCGGAGGAAGGAAGGAATTGTGCCGGAGCAAGTGTAGGAGGCGTGTGTGTTTTGTCTATGATTTGTCATTACTTTTATCTATGATGATGATGATGAACTGAATGATGCATGATGATGAGGAATTTTTTCCTGGTGCCTACTGGATCTCCAATGTGCGCCTGGCTGATAGAGTCTAGGGAACTACTATGCGATGACTATTATTATTTTGGTACTGACCCTATTGCTTATGGCAATCTTGCTATATGTATTGTGTGTGTCTTTGGATGTTTTGAGTGGATTATAGCCATGGGGCCGGCGGGAGCCCCCCAGCGCGGTGGAAGCCCTGACACGTCAGCCAACTAGTCTGAACTCGCTTCTGTTGCAACTAGCTTAGTCCGTCGCTATCCACTCTACGCAATTTGATTAGCGTTCGCCAAGCGACGCCTGCACAGACTATAGGATCCTTTGCTATGCTCTTTCAATTTGTGTGTTGGCTAGCGTTTATCAGAAAACCTCTACTGATGTTGGGCCACCTCCTCACATCACATGAGTTGGCATTGCATGATGTTAGAGACAGACATATACTAGCATGCTCCAATCAAGAAGGTGGAAGTCTGGGTTAGGTTAGGCCGTTTAGGTCTTACATGGGCGTGGCTCGGCCTCCATTCATGCGGACATACATTACTTAATCCGTCCAATCAGCGTGAAAGTTGATATTAAGTTACCTTGTTTATCATGATATGTAACGAAATAAGCCAATTAGATTAAGTATACTTTGATATTAATCATCGACTATACTACTGCATAAGGGTGAGCAAGACAGAGTGGATACCCAGATAATTGAGATGTGACAGGATCAAGTTCAATAGCCTAACCCGCGTCGCAGTGTTTTGTTTTTTATATAAAAGCAGCCAGCCCTTAGCCCCAGCCTCTAGGCAGCTACTGAACTGGCATTCGAGCGTCAAAGCTATGCAACCTAGTGCTGTCTGCGAAGACTGACAGAATTAGAACTTAGTCCATGGAAACTGTCAAAATTATTGCGCTGAACTTAGCCAGTGGCTAGCGCTCAGGAGCTGCCTAGAAGAAGCTGCCGACTCGTAGCCTGAAAGAAAAATATGAACCCATCCCACCCTGAGACCCTGCCTCTACTGGCCTCACTCCCTGAGACACCCTATACCTTTGCTATGAAGACCTTCCTCCTGCTCCATATGCCCCTAGTGCCCAGAGCATTGTACCAACAACCCACCCCTTAAGATTCACTCTATGTGGAACCTCATGCTCCCTTACCATGATCCTGAAGGCCTGACCCAAACGACCACACTTCACTTCACTCATGGTACTCCCCGCTCCCTAGCACTCACTCTAAATGGCACGTCTTAATGAACCACCCCTTGCCTTCATGTATTGAAACCTCCCCCCTGCTCCCTAGCCTTCATGCCCAAGAGCACGTACCAACAATCCACCACCTGCCTTCACTCCTTAGAACCTCCTGCTCCCTAGCCCTGATTCCTAAAGGCGAGTACTAATGACCCACCCCTTGCCTTCACTCCTTAGAACCTCCTGCTCCCTAGCCCTGATGCCTAAAGGCGAGTACTAATGCGAACCCACCCTTGCTCACTCCTTGCGAACTCCAGGCCCCTACCCTAACCCTCACTATCAAAAGGGCACCCCACATTTACTGGATCGACACCCACCCCCTTGCCTTCATATGTCATGGGAACCACTCCCTGCACTCCCTAACCTAAGGTGATCTGAAGGACACATCTACGACCCACCCACTTCCACTTCACTCCTTGGTACCTGCATTTTCTGTATTTATTTTTTGTGTTGTGTTGTGTTGTGTTTGTTCTATCATGCTTGTGTGCTTATTTAATAGCTGCAAAGACTGTGCACCTGTGCTGTGCTGACTGTGTTTTGTTTAATAGTGCTGTGTTTGCCGAACGTTGCCTGTTTTTTTGCTCTTAGGCTTGCTGGGTTACTGCTGTGTGTGTGTGCTGTCTGTGTTGTGACATTTTTTTTGTTTATGTCCTATGGAGAATATTCGTTAGTTTGTGTTGTATGGCATGCGCGTGGGTGAAGTGACAGAGCGAGGCACGGGAATCCTAGAACTGCTATGAGGGGACAATTTAATGATAATGTTGTTGACCCCACTGAGATGCCCTGGCTATAGCCAGCATGGTAGGTCTTGTTGACCCCACTGAGATGCCCTGGCTATGGCCAGCCTCGTTGGCCTTGGTTCTGGTGCTACCGCATGGGCTACCGCGACCATCGTCGCATGCTTGTGCTATATCTAAACGTCACGTATGTATGATGCGCACCATGAGAAGCAGCAGCAACGATAGCATGGTCCATATCCGGAGGTCCATGTCGGGTGCGTTACGGAAACGGTTAACTGAGTCAACCGCGGTCAAAGAGTGTCTAGAAGTGCCGCGGTGTTGCGAGTTGACATGCGATGCGTTATTACGGAGAACGAGTAGCGAAAATATAATGAATGTTGCTGCTTGCGATGGTATTAGGAGCTCTGAAACAGCGCAGGGTGTGTCAAGGGATGGATAGCTGGCGGTTGCATGATGGATAGCTGGTGGTAGAGTAGTGCTGGTGCTGGTGCCGTCCTGCCTCGTAACCGCCAGGTCCAAGCTGTCACCAGTCTACCATTTCCCACCTGTCGTTGTGTCTGCCGTCATCGCTTGCCTTGCTCTGAGTCGCATTCTAGACATTTGCATCCGGTGAGAGGCGTGCATTATCTATCTGGCTAGTCTCGTCCGTTTTTTTCGCGGAGCCCCCGCGGGCTCGGGAGCCCCCAGATTCACCCCGACCGCGACCGACCGACGACCGCGACCGAGACGAAGCCTGACACGTCAGCCAATCTGTCTCAGAGCAAACTGGCTTCGGTCAGGTCCATCGTTGCCACCTGTCGTTCCGTTGCCAACACACTCCGCAATATTTCCGCGTCGCTTGCCTATACAGCGTAGAACACATCACTCTTGTAACTCAGCCTGCGTGTCCTGCAATATAACGCCGCCCCCTAAAAGGTAAACCTCGGCAGGATAGGAAAAGAACAACCGTCCCGTTGGACTGTAGTCATCATTTGAAATTTGCAGTGTTTTGCCCCAGAATGAAATGAAATTGCTGATTTAGTGTTTGGCTCCAGAATGAAATGGAATGGCTGATTTAGTTATTTACTCCAGAATTAGGCGAAATTGCTGATTTAGTGTTTGGCTCCAGAATAAAATGAAATGTAGCAGAGGCCATTGCTGGTACAGCTGTTGCTGAAGGGCCTGCAGGGGGAGAGGGTTGGGTTGGGTTGGGTTGGGTTGGGTTGGGTTGGGTTGGGTTGGGTTGGGTTGGGTTGAGTTGGGTTGGGTTGGGTTGGGTTGGGTTGGGTTGGGTTGGGTTGGGTTGGGTTGGGCTGGGCTGGGCTGGGTTGGTTTATGGTTGGGTTGGGTGCTGTCGCAGAGGCCATTGCTGGTACAGCTGTTGCTGAAGGGCATAAGTTAGTGATGTACCTGATATACATGGCAGTGTGCCTAGGTGAAGAGTTTGATGATGGTGGGGCAGAGGGGGAAGATGATGGGGACGAGGGGGAAGTGGAATTGGAAGTGGAACTTCTTGAAGTCAGCGAGGAGGAGGTTTGAGATTAGGGTGACGGGGAGGAGGCGGAGGATGTGGACTCAGCTAGCGGTGAATCATTTTTCAGGTCTCATGTGAATTGCTCTGGTAGTCTAACTGTGTTTGACACCTGGTCCAGGTCCGAGTTGTCTCTCATGTGCATAAGAAAGAGTGGGCAGGGATAAACACCTGTATCTTTTTAAACGGAAATCCTAGTCCAAGTTAAATCATAATGCTGATTATGAAAACCCCTAAATTACGGTATGTAACAAGCCAGAAGATTGGTGGAGAGAGGCACAGATATATGTTGACTCGAGGCATTGATTAAAGCAAGGGTCGCCGTTAAGGGCGACCCTGGTAGGTACTCACAGAGTAGGTTACGGGCTTAGGAGGGCGGCGTGTCCATGAAGACACGCCACTGTCAGTTAGACTGACCTAGCTGTCTCTTAACTCTGACAAGCAGGTGCCCCGCACGGAGCAGCAGGTACAGCAGGCTGTGAAATTGGTTGCGTCACAAGAAGCAGATTATGAAATTGGTTGCGTCTCAACTCTCAAGAAGCAGACAATACAACTGGTTGCATCTCAAGAAGCAGATTATGAAACAGGTTGCTCCTCAGCTCTGAAGAAGCAGATGACGAAACTGGTTGGATCGCAGGAAGCAGATTATGAAACAGGTTGCGTGTCAACTCTGAATATATAAGCAGATTATTAGACTGATTGCATATCAAGAAGCAGATTATGAAACTGGTTGCGTCTCAAGAAGCAGATTATGAAATTGGTTGCGTCTCAAGAAGCAGATGATGCAATTGGTCACGTCTCAACTCTCAAGAAGCAGATAATGGAACTGTTTGCATCTCAAGAAGCAGATTATGAAATTGGTTGCGTCTCAAGAAGCAGATGATGCAATTGTTCACGTCTCAACTCTCAAGAAGCAGATATTGTAACTGTTTGCATCTCTAGAAGCAGATTATGCAAGTGGTTGCGTCTCAAGAAGAAGATGATGCAATTGATTGCGTCTCAACTCTCAAGGAGCAGATAATGGAACTGGTTGCATCTCTAGAAGAAGATTATATTATTGGTTGCGTCTCAACTCTCAATATTTTTTCCAATATTCCACTTTTGATTAAATTGGATTTAAAGTTGGCTTGGGCCAAATTTGACCTTGCTCCATTTCTTAAAAACAAATTCTATGCAGCGTCGCCTGCGACGCTAAAAATTGGCTGAAGCGACAGGTGGCAACGGAGGCGAGTTAGTTACGAGACCGTTGGCTGATGTGTCAGCCTTCATCGCGGTCAGACGGATGGATGGTCGGTCGGTCGGTCGGTCGGACAAATGGGTAAACATGGGGGCTCCTGCCCCCTTGAAGAGGGGGCTTCGCCAAAAATCCTGCGGGGTGCCCATCACAATCCAGCTCAATTGAAGGTTTAGTGATTACATTTCCTATCTGACACTTTTTTTATAATTTGTTTCTGGAAATCTGAAGTCTAATATGAATGCAATGTAAGTAATTATAAGTTTCGGTAATATTGGTTTTTCAAACACTAATATCTGTTGCCGTTCCCTGCTTATGATTGATGGAGAGAAGACTGTCCCGAACAGCGTTGGATGTAGTCTATGATGTGGAGACCAGGGTTGTCCGGGAGGACCCCCAAATCTGCTTCTCGAGACGCAGTCTGCTTCAAAATCCTCTGGAGACTGTTATGTCGAGCTTGGGCGAGTATCGAGTATCCCTCCCCACATTGAAAATAAAGGCATTAGTATAGCTAGCGGGCGACATTGGGAGGGGGCAGGCCCCAGGGGCAGGCCAACACCAGAACCCCTCTGACCAGAATGTCAGCCCGTGCCAGCCCGACTGTTGCTCCCGGCACTGTTGCCCGATTCAACACCCAACAGCAATTTTTTCGCCCGCCCTCGTCTTCTGCAAGTACTCGAGCGAGCCAAGAAAACAATCTTCTGCATCGAGTCGAAATCGTAACTGTCAGTGTCTAATTAGATCGCCAGTTAGATCAAACACGTTCGCTCAGGTCTGACGACGACCTCAGACTAGGGTGCCAGCTGTTGCTTTAATAAACATCGCGATTCGTTCAAATCTGCGTCATTATCATAGCCCTTCGATTCTGCATCCAGACTTGTTTGTTATTGGCTAGCTAGCTTCATCACATCTACGTACATGCTTCGACATCTTTGACGCCCACGGAGAATAACGATGCAGTTGGTTCCGTTCGGACTGCTGCTGCTAGCTCTGTTGTTTTCAGCTTCGGCCAAGTCGGATGTGGTAGGTCAGCACCTTGCTCCCAGACCATTCAGCTTGTCTAATGTCAACAGTTGCTCTTCCAGTGTTCCCTACTGCCCCTCACGCCCTCATTAAGGCTTTGCTCATTGATAATGGAGATGCCTTTGACCTGTGCACACCCAAACCTCCCCCCATCATGCACACACCGTGTCATTTGCACCCTCTCTCACTCCACCACCACTGCCTTCACACACACACACTGACACATGCACCCTCACTCACTGCTCTAGGTAAATGGCCAGGTGGGCGCCCGCATGCGCCAGCTGTCACGAAACACTGCTTGGCCTCCATACAATCGTGGCAAGGATGCATACACTCTCCCCCCCCCCACCCCACCCCACCCCACCCCACCCCCCACCCCACCCACCAAACACACCACACCACCACCCACCACTGCCCTTACACACACACTGACACATGCACCCTCACCCACTGTTCACAGGTAAATGGCCAGGTGGGCGCCCGCATGCCGCCAGCTGTCACAAATAATGGCTGATCTCCATACAATCGTGGAAAGGATGCATACAACTCCTCCCCCCCTCCCCCCCTCCCCCCCCCTCCCCCCCCTCCTCCCCCCACACCCACACCCACACCCACACCCACCACACCACCACCCACCACTGCCCTCACCCACACACTGACACATACACCCTCACTCGCTGTTCATAGGTACATGGCCAGGTGGGCGCCAGCATGCGCCAGCTGTCACAAAACACTGCCTGGCCTTCATACGATCGTGGCAAGGATAAATACGAGTTTGTTCTCAGCCCTAGGGACCTAGCCAATAGCCTGAGCTACTATGGTTCAGCTGAGAGGTTGAGGATAGCAATTGACAAGATGAAGAAAGGTGGGCAGCCTCCACTCACCCACCCACACCCACACCCGCACACCTAAGGACCTAGCCAATAGCGTGAGCTGCTACGGGTCTGCTGAGAGGTTGAGGATAGCAATTGACAAGATGAAGAAAGGTGGGCAGCCTCCACCCACCCACCCACACCCACACCCACACCCACACACCTAAGGACATAGCCAATAGCGTGAGCTACTACGGGTCTGCTGAGACGTTGAGGATAGCAATTGACAAGATGAAGAAAGGTGGGCAGCCTCCACTCACCCACCCACACCCACACCCACACACCTAAGGACCTAGCCAATAGCCTGAGCTACTACGGGTCTGCTGAGAGGTTGAGGATAGCGATTGACAAGATGAAGAAAGGTGGGCAGCCTCCACCCACCCACCCACACCCACACCCACACCCACACCCACACCCACACACCTAAGGACCTAGCCAGTAGCCTGAGCTACTACGGGTCTGCTGAGAGGTTGAGGATAGCGATTGACAAGATGAAGAAAGGTGGGCAGCCTCCACCCACCCACCCACACCCAAACCCACACCCACACCCACCCACCTAAGGACCTAGCCGATAGCCTGAGCTACTACGGGTCTGCTAAGAGGTTGAGGATAGCAATTGACAAGATGAAGAAGGGTGGGTAGCCCCCCCCCACCCCCCACCCCACCCACCCACCCACCCACCCACCCACCCACCCACCCACACACCTGGGTACCTAGCCAATTGTCTGAGCTAACTTACGGAGCATGTGAGAGGTTGAGGATAGCAATTGACCAGATTAAGAAATGTTGGGCAGGCCCCCCCCCCCCCCCCCCCTCCCACACCACACCTCGCTCCCCAACACACACACACACACTCAACACACACACACCACACACACACACAACACACACATACACACACACACACACACACACACTGGAATGTCACACACACACACACGACACACACTAACAGGTCACACACGACACACACACACCACACACTACAGCACACAACCAATACTCACACACCACACACTACAGCACAACACTACACACAACACACACTACACACACACCACCACCTCACACATCACACACACACACCATCACCACACACCACACACACACACACACACCACACACCACACACACACCACCACACACACACACACACAACACCCTCAACCACACCACACACATACACACACACACACACCTACACACACACACACACCCCCCACACTCCAAACACACACAACACCCCGCTCACCCTACAGCCACACATACCCACCATCACACCCACTCCACACACACACACACACCACACACCACACACCACACTACACTCTCAAACACCACACACACACACCACACACACACACATACACACACACACACACCACACCACGCACACACACACACAAACGGGCTGTATGTAAAGGTGCAACAGCAAACACAAAATAACTCATATTATGATTTTTTTTTCCCCCCCCACTCACACAACTCACCCACCTCTCACCCCACCCACCATACCCTCACCCATATCACCTACTCCCACGACCCCTGTAGGCGAGGTGCTATACGCTGCCGCCATTGGCTATCTCGTATCCCACACAGGGATCATGGCTTATGTGTCATGGCGCAGATCAACTACAAAGTAAATAAATGCAATTTTAACATTTTTTCTCTCCACCCCCTCACCCCACTGCAGCCCCCCACCCTCCCACCCCCCCTTCCACCCTGGTAGGGACGGCTGTATCGCTAAGCCCGCCATTGGCATTTGCCAACTCGCATATGGGCTGGCTGCATGCAGATGCTCAACCCACACAAAAGCAATGCATATTTTATCTTATTTTCTTTTCCACCCACTTCCCCTCCCCACCCCCCCATCCCACCGGACTAGATAGGCGGTATCGCTAGACTGCCCATTGGGGTGAGATCACACAGGTGGGCAGGGTATGCGGGATGCGCAACAACAAATAAATAATAACATGTGTGATGTTTTTCCCCTCACCACTCCCCACACCCCCCCCCCCAATCACCCACCCACTCACCCCACCCTGCAGCCCAACCACACTCACCACCACACTCACCCAACCCCATGTAGGAGAGGTGGATCTCGCTAGCAGCCATATGGCCGGGAGTTACGCAGGACAATGGTTCGCAGGGCAATAGCGCCCCATGGCGAAAGCGAGTTTTTGACTGGCATCAACTCAGACCAGACGGTTGAACCCACATACTGTCTCATAGCCCCCCCACACCTTTTGTATTTATTAATATACAATAAAGGCATATATTATCTATATAATTATATGGCATATTCAAAATTATAGACCTAACCATAGGCAATATATATAGACTATATAAAGAGTCATATATTTATTTATAAGAATATCTGTATGTATTTATCACATTTTTGACGGCGACCAATCCAACAAATAATTACGTTGAACATGTATGTCTCATGAAGCCCCTTTATCTTATTATAGTAAATTGATTGGTCACTTAGATTAAAAAAAACAAAAAAACAACAATACTATATATATTATAATATCTTATTTGGGACGGGCATAAGACCAAGAGTGTGGACACGCAACTGCTCATCGTTTCACTGAGCCCTAGGTTATTCACATATTATAACAGATTGTAACCCTCCTGCCCCCCACGCCGCAGACCCCTTCCCCTCCACTTCCAAAAACAATTTCTCCTGATCTAGTTGTTCACTCACATTTTGTCCGGACATGCAGTCAAGGTCACGCATGGGACCGCAGTGCCAACCCTGATCTTTCTACACAACCTTCTATAACCTCACCCCTCACCACCTTTCAACCCCCTATTGTTTCCACCCCCCCCCTATCCACCCGCCACCACACTCCTCAACATCCTTCCCCCCGCTACGCATCCTTATCACCTCTCCTCTCACCCCTTTCTCCCTCTGCTGCCCCCCCCCCCCCCCCTGTCAACCTCAACGCCAGCTCCTGACCGGATGTGGCGCCTTAATCTTTTTTTTGCACTTCAATTAGGCAACTATGAGCTATAGAGGAACGGGCTCTCATTCGTACACAACCTTCGACCCTCACCCCTTTTACCACCTCCCCTCGCACCCATTTCTCCCTCTCCTGCCCCCCGCTGCACCAACCCCCTACTGCTGCACCCTCTCCTTCAACTACAACATGCTCACATAATCTGAATGGTGTTCGCTGTTTCATCTACACACACCTCAGCTATAAGCATGAGCCAGCATGTCCTGAAGCGAGGAAACCACTCTTTTCACATACACAACATTTAATCCTCCACCCCGTTCACCCCTCCTGCCCCAGCCACCTACCCTTTCAGCCCTCTCCCTTCCTTCCTCAGCACCCCTTCCACCCTCCCCTGCCTTCCGCCCCACCCTTCTTACTTCAACTCACATGCTCCTGATCTGAATGGTGGCTCAATGTTTTTGTCTGCACGTCAGTCAAGGACCAGCCAATGTGCGTATATCCCGCCTCCCTCTGCACCCCCCGTTCAGTCAAAGTCAGCATGTACTATACCTCCTGCCCTCCCTTCGCACCCCATTCAAAGTCAATGTCACGCAATGTTCGCTATCATCCTTCCCCCATCGCACACACCCCTTTCAAGTCAAGGTCAGCAATGTAGCTATATCCTGCCCTCCCTTCGCACCCCTTTCAAGTCAAGGTCAGCAATGTAGCTATATCCTGCCCTCCCTTCGCACCCCTTTCAAGTCAAGGTCAGCAATGATTATCTATAAGCCTGCCCTCACCTTCGCCCCCCCTTCAAAGTCGGGTAGCAATGTCAGCTCATATCCTGCCTCCCCTCGCCACACCTTGCAATCCCAAGTCAGCATGCTAGCATTAAGCCTGCCGCCCACCGCACCCCTTTCAAGTCAAGGTCCATGTTAACTATATCCGCCCTCCCCTTAGTCGCACCCTTTCCAGTCAAGGTCAAAGCAATGTAAGCTATAATCCTGCCCTCACCTTCGCACCCAAAACCCCTTTCTCCCACTATGTACTGACTAACTGCCCCCCAACACGCCCCAACCCTGCTCAAACCAGCGCAATTTAATATACGGACGTACGCAACCTGAAAACTCCGTACCATAACTCGTATTTCTGAAAATTGACGTATGCCTACGGTCACAGTACGCCACGACCATACTTGCAATAGTCCAGTCCATGTACAAATGGCATAAACTTTTGGCGCACAGTTCCAGAATTTCGACACACATGAGCATACAATAATACCACTGAAAGCCCGTGAATGCTCCTCATACTGGTTTCATATCATCCACATCTGCACGAGGTCAGAATTATGACACAAAAAATGTTTGTCAGGTTAGGGAATGTTATGAGACTCACAAACGTTTCCGTAACTCAAACTGTACGCACTTCCTAGAATCCCGTACCGTATCCAGTATCCGCACGACAACCACCCTGCGTCAACTCTTCAATCACATGCATCCGGATCCTGAATCGGCGGCTACGGTTATACATCTCTGCTCTGCCACCTCGATTAAAGGCGCAATTTTCATGCTGTTGGAGGAACCCCAGACCTTCTTACATCACCGTTTACCCTCACCCCCACCACCCTCGGCCCTCTCCCACCCCGTTCTACCCTCTCCACCCATACCCCTCTCCTACCACCCCGCCTCACAACCCTTCAGCACGCTCCTCGCCACCACCTTCCACCCTCTCCTGGCCCCCCAAACTCACACTGCCCCCCGCGTCACACCCTCCGCTTCCCCCCCGCGCGCCTCAAACCCCTTCCTCCCACCCCTCCGATATCACACCACACACCAAACCCCTTTAGACCCCCTACCTATATCACCCCGTTTCCAACCACTCACTTCCCCCCGCCGCACCCTTTCAGCCCTCTCCTTGCACCCCTTTCTCCTGTGCTGGTCCCCCCGCCCCACCCTTTCAACCTCCACTCACATGCTCCTGATCTGAACGGTGGTTCACTCATGTGGTCTGACCGTTCAGACTGAAGGGCATCAAGGAGACAGTAGGTACAGAACCCCACTGCCTTACAGGTCCCCTTTGTACAATTCACCTGCCCAGATGTTGAGATTAGTCCCTTTGTCCGAACAGCGTGGGTTTTAAGGGGGGGTGGATATTTTTCATACCATTTCATTCACAACGGCACCACGGGAATCTGATATCTCTGTCTTAGTCGACTACGGTGTGATTTAACGCGATCATTTCATACTTTCAATGTCACAGCCTGTAAGGTGGAACCCTCGTATCATCGGACAGTCACTGTGCCACAACATTCACGTGCCCAGGGAAATTGATATTGTCTTTGTCGAATACAGGTGGGTGTAGGGGGGCTTTACAATTTCAGAATTTCATTCACATGCACAGGGAAGGTGACATTGTCTTTGTCAACTAACAAGGTGTGTGATTAAGGGTGTATAACTTTCATAATTTCCGTCCCCTATCAAATCAAGTTGTACAACACCAAATTGTATACAAATAGGTCGCTCAGAGTAACCACTAACTAGACTCCGCAGGCAAATCGTCATATTATAATATAAGATATATATTAATAATATACATATATCTATATAGATATATTATATATATAATATATATTATAAATATTAAAGAGCGGTCCTCGAAGTAACAAATAACGCGTCGCAAAAATCGGAGTTAACAACTACCCCACCCACAACACTACATGGAAATTCTTTATATATAATCTATATATATAAAGACCATCATGGTCGAGTCGTGGTCTCCTCGTCGTGGGTCGCAGTCGTGGTGTGGCATCGTACGTTGTGGTCATCATCCGACCCACGGCCATGGGCGTGCAAGTCTGTAAACCGAACTGCACACCGACTTTCCGTACACCCAGTCTCTTCGCCCAACGATTTCAATCAATTGCGAAACAAGCGTGCTCGTAAGCTTGCGCGCGCTCCATTTCATGCACAACTACACTCCTCCATAACTGTGAAAGGCAATGAAATTGCAATGAATGAGTGAGGAGATCACTCTCCATTCGGAGGTACCTAACCTTGCTGAACCCTACACTCGCTTTGTAATGGCCATGGAAGAATAGTTTTCGTTGTATACTGGGCCCCGCTGAGCGACCTGCGGGCTGCGGCTCATGCTCCAGCCTTTCACTTCGCTCATGATTCGCCGGCCCTTGACTTCAACAGTGGCTCACGCAGCGCAACATTCTTTCTTCTTCTCCATCTCAGCATTTACATTCTTCGTCGACTAGCTTCACACACAATAAAGTCGCCTGATTCGCTATCAACACGCCTGATTCGTGGATCGGAGTAGTTCATCGCTTCCTTCTCCAGCCTTTCTCTTCATGCTCGATCTGAGACATCATCTTGCTGCCAGCTAACACAACTAGGCGGCGGCTCATGGTATCTCTGACACTATCTAAGTCCCTCAAACCCTTTGACGTTCTTTTTCTCTTCCTTCCGACGGCGACTCCGTCTTGGCGCGTGCTCCGGGCAAGCCGCGGTCTACCTCTTCAAGATCTTCCCCCCCACCCAACGAACCCACACCTGCAACGATAGGTATTTCGTTCGCAGCTGAGCTGTAGCGAACGTGCACTTGACAGAGTTGACCGAGCGAACGGCCTTTCGGGAAACAGCTTGGCACATGCACGCCCAACCAGGTATCTATGCCGAAGCACAGAAGCTAACAGGTAGCACCTTCGCTCCACGCATTCCAGATCTGTCACGCTGAGTCTGCAAAACTGACGCAGACTTCGTTTGCAATTTCCAAAAGCTCTTCGCATTTTTCACGTCGTCTGAACGAACGTCCAGACGTCTGCGCGATTTCGAACTCAGCTGGAAAACATCATCCCTCGCTGGAGAGTTAACACCAGCTGCTAAAGTGGCCGAGAGAAATCAATATAATGGAAATGAGAACAGGGACACAGTGCGTGTGTGTTGGGCCGGGTAAAGGTCGTGAGCAAAATTTTTGGAGATTGGCCTGGGATCTAGGTTTGGGCATGGGTACTGGGTGGTGCGTGTGTGGGGGGGATGCATGGGGATAGATTCGTTGTGGTAGTTTTTACAGTGCTGGGGGGGGGGGGGGGGGGGGGGCGGGGCAGATGCGTCAGTATTTGAAGTTGGGTGTACATGATGGACTTGTTTATAGAGGGGTGTACATGATGACCATATGTTTAACTCCACTTCTGTAAAAACCCAGCCCCACGGCACCCCATTATGATTGGGTAGGGGTGATGTGGTCTGTGTGGCCACCGGCCACACGGGCTACCGTACTAGTATATATATATATATAATATTTATATTATATAATGCATACTACATATAATAAAATATACATACATTATATGTAACAGTTGGTAATATAACTATAGCCCCATGTTGGTAGATGTTGTTTTCGTTGAATATAATGCTTGTCGAGGGCAGTGTCCAGTGGTGTATATATGCTTTGTCTGTTTTTTTTGTTTCTGCCATGGTGCAATCGGTCCCCTTGCATGCTGAGCCCATGCAGTCCTCACCGCCGTAAGACGCCGGAGGTAATTGTCTTCGTTGCATACAATGCTTGTCAGGGGGGGTGCACAGTGGTGTATATCTATTTTGTTTGTTTTTGGTTTTGTTTTGTTTCTGCCATGGTGCAGCTGATCCAGTTGCTGCCAGGTTGAGTGGCTCTCAACCCAGCCAGTGTGTCCCTGCCCACGGTGCGTGGTGCGTAACTATGCCATTCAGATAAGTGGTAACCTAACGAGGCCGCCTTATGTTTACTCCTTTACTGAATGGCATATGTACACACACGCACCGTGGGCAGGGACACACTGGCTGGGTTAAGAGCCACTCAACCTGGCAGCAACCAGATCAGTTACACCATGGCAGAAACAAAACAAAACCATAAATGGAAAACACATATAAACACCACTGCACACTCCCCCCGACAAGCAACAGTGCACCATGGACAACTGATCCTGTCCTCACTGCCAGGGGCCAACTGCTTGCCATCGGGGCTGAAGGTGCACCGGCAGTGACCGGATCAGTTGCACCATGGCAGAAACAAAACAAAATCAAAAACAGACAAATCAGATATACACCACTGTACACTTCCATCGACAAGCATTGTATTTAACGAAGACATCTACCTCCGGCGTCTTACGGCGGTAGAGCACGGGCTGCTACCTTACCTGGGCAAAGCTACCGTGACAGTAAGGACTGCATGGGCTCAGGGTGCAAGGGGATTAGTTGCACCATGGCAGAAACAAAATGAAACACAGCAAAAACAGATATACAACACTGTACACTTCCCTCGACAAGCACTGTATTCAACAAAGGCAACCTGTACCTCCCAGGAGCTTTTATTGTATTAACTTTCTGTTAGAGTATGATAATACCTGTGGGGGCGCGTGTATTTAAGGGGGTCCCGTTCTCCCAGCGCGTGGGAACAGGCTGCATACCCTTACCTGGGCACCAGCTACCGTGACGGTAACGGACTGATGGGCTCATTCGTGAAGGGAATTCATTGCAACCATGGCACTGAAACAAACTGTGGAAACACAGCAAAAACAGATATACCCCCACTGTTACACTTCCACCTCGACAAGCATTTACATCAACAAAGCGCCTCACCTCACCAGTAGCTTTTATATCACTTACTGTACCCACTTCTATTTAAACATAGGTGATATATACTATCTGTAATATTATTATTAGAACATAATTATTGTATATATACTATATTATATTACATATAAACATAAACAATTGGGCAATGCCATGTTTGGTAAGTTTGTTACTCCACACGACCCTGTTGTACATTGTACTTATACATGTATTGTATAATTATATATACACAATTAATTATATTGCATCAGCAGATGCATGCCATATTTGGGTAGTTGTTACGAATAATACCAACCACACACCAGAGCGGTGTTTACAATTATTATATCCATATATTGTTATATTATATCTATGTAGTTATATTGCATACATAACGATTGAGGCAATGCAACAGTGGGTGGTATTTGTTAACTCCACACGACAGCTGTGTGCCACAATTAGTATTATACATATTTAATGTATACAATGATATATACTGTATTATTTGCACGTATCAGATTAAAAAGCAATGCCATGTTTGGGGGTAGTTGTAACTCCACACGACAAGCTGTGTGTACAATTATTATTATACATATTATTGTATATATTATATATACTGTATTATATTGCATAATACAGATTAGCAATGCCATGTTTGGGGGTAGTTGTTACTCCACACGACAAGCTGTGTGTACATTATTTATTATCTCTTATTGTATGTAGTATAATATACTAATTATATTGCATAATACAGATTAGCAATGCCATGTTTGGGGGTAGTTGTTACTCCACACGACAAGCTGTGTGTACAGTATATTATACTATTTATTGTATATCATTGATATACTTATTATATTGCATAATCACAGATTAGCATTGCCTTTTTGGGGGTAGCTTGTTACGCCTCACCACAAACGCACCAACACTGTTGTACATTATTATTATTTAACAATTATTCGTATAATTATAATAGACTGTATTATATTGCATAATACAGATTAGCAATGCCAATGATTTGGGGTAGTTTGCATAACTTCCACACGACACACTCCTGTTGTACAATTATTACATCTACAGTATTATTAGTATATATTATATATACTATACATTATATTGCATATACAAGATTACACAATGCCACTGTTTTTGGGTACTTTGTTCTACTTCACACACAAGCTGTGTCGGTACAATGACTTATTATACATATTATTGTATAATATTAATAATACTATATTATAATTGCATATCAGGATTAGCAATGCGATGTACTGGGGTATGTGTTACTCCACAGCGACAGCTGCGTGACAATTATTATTATACCCTAGTTATTGTTATATCATTAATATACTATATTATATTGCATAATACAGATTAGCAAGCCCAATGTCGTACGGGGTAGTCTGGGTTATAACTCACACGACCACGCTGTGTGTTACATTACAATTATTAAACATATATTCAAAAAACAGCATATATTATAGTTACTAATATTATATTGCATATACAAGATTAGCATCAGCCACGTTTGGGGGTGTGGTTGTTCCTACCACCGCGACAACTGTGTGGTCCATTATATTGTTGTTAAAATCTGGCATTGTAGAAATGAAATTATGAAATTATACACCCCTCAACAACCACTGTGGCCAATGAAGACAACTTCCCACAGCTTATATTGTATTACTTGCTGTTAAAGTAAGATATGTATATATTATCTGTATATTATTATAGATATTATATAGTATGTGTGTGTATGTAATGAGAACGCCTGGTGGGGCGTGGTAATACAGGGTGAGCCCGTCTTTGCGACGGTAGGTAAGGATCAAGCAGACTGCCTGTCTTCACAGGAACACGTCTGTGCTACGGTAGCCACGACGGCTCGTCCAGGTGATGCATGTAATGAGAAACCCTCCGGTGGGACGTGGCATACTATAGGACCCGTACTTCACTGCGGCGTAGGGAATTGAATCGTCACCTGCCTGTGCGCAGGCACGCGTGGTGCTGGTACGTACCAATGGCGCGTCCCCAGTGTGTATAGTAATGAGAACGCCTGTTGGGCGTGGTTTACAGAGCCACGTCTTAAGCGGTAGAGGAACAGGGCCTCTACTTGACCTGGACCAACTAACCATGGGTGTGGTAAAAGAGGTAGTGCCTGGTCTAGACCAAGTGCAAGGGGACCAGTTGCACCATGGCAGAAGAAAACAAACATATATACACCACTGTAAACTCCCTTCGACAAGCATTGTATTCTAAACAAACATATATACACCACTGTAAACTCCCTTCGACAAGCATTGTATTCTAAACAAATCTTCCTCCGTGTCGCTGTAGATGTAAAACTGCCATCAGGCTCATTCTGCATGCTGAGCCCACACAGTCCTTACAACGCTATCTTGCAACATGTGTCGCTCTAGGTAGATAACAGACGCACACAAACACATTGCCGCAGAGAACCTTGTACAACAGATCCTCAGTTGGGTGTGGGTAGGATGTGGTGTGGGGTGGAGGTGGGGGGTGTGTTGAGTTGTGTGGGGGGGGGGATAAATGGGTTTGGTGTTGTACGCAAAACATGTAATCACACAGGACCCCCTTGCACACTGATGCTTGCCTTCATGCTTATAGCGTGAACGATGCATTTCACAGTGTCCACAGCCCACCCTAAACCCCACCCACCCCACCACCAAACACTTACCCACCTTAAACCCACCCCACCAAACACTAACCCACCCCACCACCAAACACCAACCCACCTTTAAATCACACCACCAAACACCAACCCACCCCAAAACCGAACAACAACCCCACCCCAATTCCCAACCACCGCCAAACACCAACCCTTGCTGCTTGCAGTGTTAACGATGCCTTCCACAGCATCCGCGATTCCCAACCACCACCAACCACCACCACCAACCCTTGCTGCTTGCAGTGTTAACGATGATTTCCACAGCATCCACGATTCTTGGCTCCCAACCACCAACAACCACCACCAACCACCAACCCTTGCTGCTTGCAGTGTGATCGATGCCTTCCACTGCATCCACGTTTCACAGGCGGGGTTCAACCACCACCAACCACCACCCACCACCAACTACCACCACCAACCACCAACCCTTGCTGCTTGCACTGTGATCGATGCCTTCCACTGCATCCACGTTATCAAGGCACAGGCGGGGTTCAAAACCACCACGCAACCACCACCAACCCCCACCTGAACCAACACACACCCACAACACCGCAGGCCGCTTGCTGCGGTTGGTGCACTGTGATCGATAAGACCTTCCACTGCATCCACGTTTCAAGCGGTTTGAAACAACCACCACCAACCAACCAAACCACCAACTACCACGCACCAACCACCACCACCACCAACCCTTGCTGCTTTTGCACTGTGATCGAAATTAACCTTCCACTGCATCCACGTGTTCGGCGGGGGCAGGCCGTGGTTCCAAACCACGCACGCAACCACCACGAAACCATCCACCGAAACCGCCACCCAACCACCAACCCTAATGCTGCTTGCAACCTGTGATTCGTATGCCTGTCGCACCTGCATACAAACACGTTTCACATAAGCGGGGGATATTCACACCACCGAGCGGCGGTAACGTAGGGACCCCCCACCGACCCCGAGACACACACACACCACAGACACCAACCCTTGCAATAGCTTGACACTTTGACGAAGAAGGTGGCCTCCCACTGCATCCACGTGTTCACGAGACGGGGGGTGTTCACCTCACCACAACCACACACCAACGCCTTGCCTGAGGCTTGACGATTTAACAATGGCCTTCCACGCACGTCCCAAGCCCACCGGCCAAACCATATGCTCACCAACACACAACCAAACACCCCCCACCCCACAAACGTCAAGTCACCCACCCCACCCCAAACAACCCCCCCCAAACCCAAATCAAACACCAAGAACCCACTCCAAACTCCAACCCACCACCAAACCCTTACGCTCCTCTGGCAGTGTGAACGATGCCTTTCACAACATCCACCATTCACAGGCTCCCACCCACCACCAACCACCACTAACCACCAAACCACCACCCCTTGCTGCTTGCACTGTGATCGATGCCGGTTCCAAAAAACATGCAAAAAAAAAACCAAAAAATCCACGATTCAACAGACTGGTATGTACTCACCTCACATACCACAATTACTAACCACCGACGCAGCCACCAACTCCTTAGCTAGGCTTGCAAGTTTGAAACAACAATGCCGGTTCCGACAGCATCAACATATTTACCGGGCGTCCCAACACCACTACCACCACCGACCAACAAACCTACCAGCCAAACACGGTGTGCTGCTTGCGAGGAAAGTGTTCAACAAGTCCCTTTCCACAAGCAAATCCACCATTCACAGGCTCCCAGCCACCATCAAACCACCAACCGCCATCCACCGCTAACCACCATCCACCACCAACCCTTGCTGCTTGCAGTGTAAAAGATGCCTTCCACAGCAACCATGATTTACTGGCTAACCCAACCAACCGAACCCACTAAACCAACCCCAAACCAGCCAACCCTTCTGCTTGCAGAAGAAATTTTAGACGGGATGCCTTCCAAGACCATCAACCATGATTTGACTAGACAGGGTTTCAACCACAAATGCGGAAGGTCGGTTCGGAGACAGACCTACTGTCGCGAAAGCTGCAGCTTGTACGACACAAACATAACGACCGGGACAGTTGTCCTATAGCACACCTATACTAACCTCCTCGGTAACAAGCCTACCCTAACATTACACCTATCATGAAAGTACCTGTCTATCTATCGTATCTTCTGATCTGAATCTGGTCTGTCTGTCTGTGACTGTCGGTCTTGTCGTATCTAAGCTTCTGATCAAATATCTACTATCTATCTATCTGTCTATCTGTCCTGTCTGTCTGTCTGACTGTCTGTCGTCTAGAATCTTTCGGTTCCTGTCTGTCTGTTCTGTCTGTCAATGTTACGTCTCTTCTGTGCTAGTCTGATACTTCCTCTGCGACATCTAGCATGTAACTATGTAGCTGAGTCATTCGTCTAGCCGGTGACCTGAACAAAACCCGGCCGAAGTGAGCCAGCGGGCTGGTCCTAAAACAGCACAACCTACAACTAGCCTCTCAAGCAAGCCATGTAATATACCTACCTACCTACCTTCCTACCTACCTATCTGCCTATATGCCTACCTACCTACCTACCTACCTACCAACCTACCTATCTGCCTACCTTTCTACCTACCTAACTAACTAACTAACTAACTAACTAACTAACTAACTAACTAACCAACTAACCAACCAACAAACCAACAAACTAACTAACTAACTAACTAACTAATTAACTATACAATTAACCAACCAACTGCATACCTGATCTACCAAGGACAGAGAAACAGGACTTGTCTTAATGTGTTTGTGCAGGGTGAACCCAAAGGCGCTTTTTGGTCAAATGCTGAGCGCGAGTTCTCGGAATTTGGGCTCTACTATGGCCTCCCAATGCTCTCTCTTAAGGCTGCTACCTATCATGTGAGTCACTGTTGACTGAGTCACCATCACTACCATCATCACACCACCGCACAATCAGCATCTCTTGAGGCTGCTGCTTACCATGTGACCACCAAATTCAAATTTGAATTCTCTTGATGCTGCTGCTTACCATGTGACCACCATGTTGCCATCATCATCAATACCACCATCACTACCGCCATCACTACCATCATCAATACCACCATGCCACCATCATCATCACCACCACTCTCTCCAGGGCGCTGCTTACCATTACCACCTTACCCTACTAGTACATGCATTCAGCACATGATAGCTGGCGACCCGGGACACAGTGTAAAGGGCATCCTACCCACCCCACCCTACCACTCATAACACCACCTCCACTTACCTCTATCCCTATATAGCCACCCAACTTACCCTAACCCCTACAGGCATTCACCGTTGCAATCGCTAATGAACCCAACCCCACCCCACCCCACCTTACCCTACTATACATGCATTCGGCACATGATTGCTGGCGACCCGGGACACAGTGTAAAGGGCATCCTACCAAGTCCACCTTACCCTACTACCTACAACCCCATCCCACCTCGCCCTACTCCATACAAACCCACCCCACCTTACCCTACCCCTACATGCATTTAGCACATGATCGCTGACGACGCAGAATACAGCGTCAATGGGTACCGACTAGAGAAACAAGATAACCCCACCTTACCTTACTCCATACAACCCCACCCCACCTTACCCAACCCTGCCCCAACACAACACAACAAAACCCCACCAAACCTTACCCTACTAGTACATGCATTCAGCACATGATTGCTGGTGACCCGGGATACAGTGTCAAGGGCATCCTACCCACCCCACCTTGACACCTACTGACATGCAACCCCACCCCACCGTAACCCAATCCCTACCACACCCTACCAACAAAACACAACAACACAACCACCTTCCCTATCGTCCAGGCATTCAGCAAACAATGATTGCTGTGTGACACGGGATAAACATGTCCAAAGCATCCTAAACCCAAAAACCTTTACCTACTCCATACAAACCCCACACCAACCGTACCTAAACTCGTCCAATGCAAGTCACACAGGAACTCGCTGCGACCCGGATTACAGCGTCAAGGGCATCCAACCAGAGAAGCAAGATGAACCCACCTTACCTTAATGCATACGACCCCACCCCACCTTACTCTCCTCGTCCATGCATTCAGCACATGATCGAAGACGACGCTGGACATAGCATCAAGGGCATCCAACTAGAGAAGCAAGATGAACCCACCTTACCTTAATGCATACAACCCCACCCCACCTTACCCTCCTCGTACATGCATTCAGCACATGATCGCTGTCGATGCGGGATGCAGATCAATCAAGATCGACACAGCCCGCCTTACCAGCCCCATGCCTTTGTCTCATCACCACCACCCATGGGATCATAATAAATGCCCCGCACACCCTCCTACATGCATTCGCCAGGTGAGCGCTGACAACGCGGATACAAAATCAAGCATTCGACCCAGCCCACCTTAACACATTCCCCATGCATTGTTCCGCTTCTCCCCCATGGATCATATTTGATGCCCCTCACCCCTCGCACGTGCATCCAGCACATGATCGCTGACAACGCGGGATACAGCATCAAAGGCATTCGACCCAGCCCACCTTGCCCATCCCCATGCATTTGTTCTCTTCTACCCCATGGATCATACATGATGCCCCTCACCCCTCGCACATGCATCCAGCACATGATCGCTGACGATCCGGGATACATCATCAAAGGCATTCAACCGAGCCCACCTTACCCATCCCCATGCATTTGTTCTCTTCTACCCCATGGATCATATATGACGCCCCTCACCCCTCCTACATGCATTCAGCACATGATCGCTGACGATCCGGGATACAGCGTCAAGGGCCCCCGCCTAGAGAATCAAGATCAGCTGAAGGACATTGCTTTCTATTGGGATCCCAACCACCCAGATGGGCGGACTGGAAATAGGTGAGCTCTGATGATGATAATGGTGGTGGTGATGATGGTGATGATGAAAATGATGACGTAGATGATGATGACGATGACGATTTTATTGGGATCCCAATCACCCAGATGGGCAGACTAGAAATAGGTGAGCTCTGATGATGATGATGATGATGATGATGTCATGCTGGTGGTGATGATGATGATGATTCCATGATGATGGTGACGTAGATGATGGTGATGATGATGATGTCATGCTGGTGGTGGTGGTGATGATGATGATGATTCCATGATGATGGTGACGTAGATGATGGTGATGATGAGTAGATGATGATGATGGTGACGTAGATGATGGTGATGATAAGTAGATGATGATGATGATGGTGATGATAGTGATGCTTTTCCTGGTGCCCTACTAGGTACCGGACAGCTTGACACAGCCAAGAGTGACTAATGACTTGGCACTGCCTTTCTGCCAATACTGGCTGGGACGCGTGATACCAGGTCACCCCCAGAGTCCAGTTTTTTGTGTGCGATTTGTCGCAAATTTAGCAAATCAGTGCGACCCCAGTGAAGGGACTCCAACCACCCAGATAGGCAGACTGGAAATTGGTGAGCTCTGATGATATTGATGATGATGTTGGTGATGATGATTCCATGATGATGATGACGTAGATGATGATGATTACATTTTTACTGGTGCCCTACTGGGCGCCAACTGTGGAGCTTGACGGAGCCAAGAGTGACTAATGAGTAATGACTTGGCACTGCCTTTCTGCCAATACTGGCTGGGTCGCGTGATACCAGGTCACCCCAGAGTCCAGTTTTTTGTTTGTAACGTGTTGCAAATTGAGCGACTCAGGGTGACCCCAGTGCAACGCGCTGCCCCCCGAACCCCCCTGCTGACCCCTAGTTTGCTCAACTCCCCTTTTTATTTCTAGGACGATTGGAGAAATCGCAATGCAGTTGATTAGTATGGGTTAGTATTGGTTTCCTTACTGCAACATTTTCCCCCATTACTTTTCTCCTGCATACCATGAAGGACCCCGGTGCCACCTTAGTGCAACGCGCTGCCCCCCAAACCCCCCTGCTGACATAGAGTGCTCTCCTTCCCTTTTCTATATCCAGGATGATCGGAGAGATGGCTGTGCACCTGATCCTGCATACCATGAACGTACCCAGATCCACAACCGTACCCAAATGAAACTAAAAAGCACTTCTTACTGCTCTGCTCTGCTCTGCCTCCCTTAAGCTCTCTACCTATATCACTGGTCACTAACACTCTGCTCTACGTCACTGTTGAAAATCCCAGGTGATCGAGAGATGGCCATGTCCCTGAATCCGGCCCTACCATGAACGTACCCAGATCCACAACCGTACCCAAATGAAACTAAAAAGCACTTCTTACTGCTCTGCTCTGCTCTGCCTCCCTTAAGCTCTCTACCTAAAGCACTGGTCACTAACACTCTGCTCTACGTCCCTTGAAATCCTCAGGATGATTGGAGAGATGGCCCATGAAGCTGATCCTGCATACCGTGAACCTACCCAGATCCATAACCATGCCCAAGTGAAACTGAAAAGCACTACACCAACGCACTGACCTGCTCTACCTCTCTTGAGCTCTCTACCTCTATCACTGGTCACTGAGACTCTACACTGCTCTCCCTTTGGATGTACATGATGATTGTAGAGATGGCCATGAACCTGATCTCGCATACCATGAAGGACCTTGGCAGGAAGCCCGTTACAGCAGAAAACTCAGGGGGGCAAGTGGGCAAACGCTGAGCTGTGCAACTGCCCATGCCAATAACACACAACCTTATCCAAATGAAAGCAAAAAGCACTACACTATGAAACTAATAAGCACTTCACCGGGAAACTATAAAGCACTACACTGGCACTTCAGGATGATTGGAGAGATGGCCATGAACCTGATCCTGCATACCATGAAGGACCTTGACAGGAACCCTATCACAGCAGAAGACACCAAGTGGGCAAACGCTGAGCTGCCCAGGCCAATGATCCATAACAACTTCGAAGCTGCCAGCGAGAAATGTTTCATCGGACAAACCTTCACCAAGACGGTAATTTGAATAGTCAGCAAAAAATGTTTCATCTGGAAAAAATTCACCAAGGCGTTTTTTTTCTAATTGAGTCGAACCAATGATCCATAACAACTTTGAGGCTGCCAGTGAAAAAAATCATCGGGCAAAACTTAACGAAAATGGTGTTTTGAATTGTTATATTTGTTTGTTTTAGTTGAATTTGAGTTGAACCAATGATCCTTGACAACTTCGAGGGTGCCAGTTAAATAGTTTCATCGGACAGTCCTTCACCAAGACGGTAATTTGAATTGTTTATTTTTTGTTTTAGCTGAATTTGAGTTGAATTTGAGTTGAATGATCCCCCCAATGCACAACTTTGAGGCTGTAGCAAACAAAGGATTATGGGGCCACTTTCACCAAGGACAGTAATTGAAGTTTTTGTTTTTGTTTTAAATGAATTTGTGGTTAACCAATGATCACAACAACATCAAGGGTGCCAGCTAAACACGTTTTCATGGGGCAAACTTTCACCAAGACAGTAATTTGAATTTTTTTGTTTTTGTTTTAAATGAATTTGTGGTTAACCAATGATCCACAACAACATCAAGGGTGCCAGCTAAACACGTTTCATTGGGCAAACCTTCACCAAGACAGTAATTTGAATTTTTTTGTTTTTGTTTTAAATGAATTTGTGGTTAACCAATGATCCACAACAACATCAAGGGTGCCAGCTAAACACGTTTCATTGGGCAAACCTTCACCAAGACAGTAATTTGAATTTTTTTTGTTTTTGTTTAAATGAAATTTGTGGTTAACCAATGATCCACAACAACATCAAGGGTGCCAGCTAAAAACACGTTTCATTGGGCAAACCTTCACCAAGACAGTAATTTGAATTTTTTGTTTTTGTTTTAAATGAATTGTGGTTAAGCCAATGATCCACAACAAACATCAAGGTGCCAGCTAAACACGTTTCATTGGGCAAACCTTCACCAAGACAGTAATTTGAATTTTTTTGTTTTTGTTTTAAATGAATTGTGGTTAAACCATGAATCCACACACAACCATTTCAAGGGTGCCAGCTACTCTAAAACACGTTTCATTGGGCAACCTTCACAAGACAGTAATTTGATTTTTTTGTTTTTGGTTTAAATGAATTGTGGTAACCAGTGATCCAACAAAACAACTCAAGGGTGCCCAGCTAAACAAGTTTCATTGGGCAAACCTCACCAAGACAGGTAATTTGAATTTTTTTGTTTTGTTTAAATGAATTGTGGTTAACCAATGATCCCCAACAACATCAAGGGGTGCAAGCTAAAAACGTTTATTGGGCAAAACCTTCACCAAGAAAAGACAAGTAATTTGAATTTTTTTAGGTTTTAAATGAATTTGTGGTGAACAATTGATCCACAACAACAATACAAGGTGCCAAGCTAACACGTTTCATGGGCAAAACCTTCACCAAGGACAGATTAATTTGAATTTTTTTGTTTTTTGTTTTAAATGAATTTGTGGGGTAAACCAATGATCCACAACAACACAAGGGTGCCAGCTAACACGTTTTTCATTGGGCCAAAACCTTCACCAAGCATAATTTGAAATTTTTTTGTTTGTGGTTTTAAAGGAATTTGTGGTTAACAAATGATCCCCACAAACCAACTCAAGGGTGCCAAGTTAAAAACGTGTCTTGGGCAACCTGCACAAAGACGTCATTGAATTTTTTTGTTTTGTTTTTTACATGAATTTGTGGTTAACCAATGATCCACAAACAACATAAGGGTGCCAAAGCTAAACACAGTTGCATGGGGAAACCCGGCACCAAGGACATAATTGAATTTTTTTGTTTTGTTTTTAAAATGAATGTGCTGGGTTAACCCCTGATCACACCAACATCCAGGTGCCAGCTTAAACCCGTTTCATTGGGCAAAACATTCAACAAGACAGTAATTTGAGGTTTTTGTTTTTGTTTTTTAAATGAATTTGTGGTTAACCAATGGATCAAAAAACAACATTCAAGGGTTGCCAGCTAAACACGTTTCATTGGGCAACCTTCACCAGACAGTAATTTGAATTTTTTTGTTTTTGTTTTTAAATGAAATTGTGGTTAACCAATGATCCACAACAACATCAAGGGTGCCAGCTAACACGTTTCATTGGGCAGAACCTTCACCAAGACGTAATTTGAATTTTTTTTGTTTTTTGTTTTAAAATGAATTTGTGGTTAACCAATGATCCACAACAACATCAAGGGTGCCAGCTAAACACGTTTCATTGGGCAAACCTTCACCAAGACAGTAATTTGAATTTTTTTTGTTTTTGTTTTAAATGAATTTGTGGTTAACCAATGATCCACAACAACATCAAGGGTGCCAGCTAACACGTTTCATTGGGCAAACCTTCACCAAGACAGTAATTTGAATTTTTTGTTTTTGTTTAAATGAATTTTGTGGTTAACCAATGAATTCCACAACACATCAAGGGTGCCAGCTAAACACTTTCATTGGGCAAACCTTCACCAGACAGTAATTTGAATTTTTTGGTTTTTGTTTTAAATGAATTGTGGTTAACCAATGATCCACAACAACATCAAGGGTGCCACTAAACACGTTTCATCGGGCAAACCTTCACCAAGACAGTAATTTGAATTTTTTTGTTTTTGTTTTAAATGAATTTGTGGTTAACCAATGATCCCACAACAATCAAGGGTGCCAGCTAAACACGTTTAATTGGGCAAACCTTCACCAAGACAGTAATTTGAATTTTTTTGTTTTTGTTTTAAATGAATTTGTGGTTAACCAATGATCCACAACCAACATCAAGGGTGCCAGCTAAACACGTTTCATTGGGCAAACCTTCACCAAGACAGTAATTTGAATTTTTTTGTTTTTGTTTTAAATGAATTTGTGGTTAACCAATGATCCACAACAACATCAAGGGTGCCAGCTAAACAACGTTTCATTGGGGCAAACTTTCACCAAGACAGTAATTTGAATTTTTTTGTTTTTGTTTTAAATGAATTTGTGGTTAACCAATTGATCCACAACCAACATCAAGGGTGCCAGCATAAACACGTTTCATTGGGCAAACCTTCACCAAGACAGTGAATTTGAATTTTTTTTGTTTTTGTTTTAAATGAATTTGTGGTTAACCAATGATCCACAACAACATCAAGGGTGCCAGCTAAACACGTTTCATTGGGCAAACCTTCACCAAGACAGTAATTTGAATTTTTTTGTTTTTGTTTTAAATGAATTTGTGGTTAACCAATGATCCACAACAACATCAAGGGTGCCAGCTAAACACGTTTCATTGGGCAAACCTTCACCAAGACAGTAATTTGAATTTTTTGGTTTTGTTTTAAATGAATTTGTGGTTAACCAATGATCCACAACAACATCAAGGGTGCCAGCTAAACACGTTTCATTGGGCAAACCTTCACCAAGACAGTAATTTGAATTTTTTGTTTTTGTTTTAAATGAATTTGTGGTTAACCAATGATCCACAACAACATCAAGGGTGCCAGCTAAACACGTTTCATTGGGCAAACCTTCACCAAGACAGTAATTTGAATTTTTTTGTTTTTGTTTTAAATGAATTTGTGGTTAACCAATGATCCACAACAACATCAAGGGTGCCAGCTAAACACGTTTCATTGGGCAAACCTTCACCAAGACAGTTAATTTGAATTTTTTTGTTTTTGTTTTAAATGAATTTGTGGTTAACCAATGATCCACAACAACATCAAGGGTGCCAGCTAAACACGTTTCATTGGGCAAACCTTCACCAAGACAGTAATTTGAATTTTTGGGTTTTGTTAATGGAATTTGTGGTTTAACCCCATGATCACAAACAACCATCAAGGGTGCCCGCTCTAACACGTTTCATTGGGAACAACCTTCACAAGACAGGTATTTGAAATTTTTTTGTTTTGTTTTAAATTGAATTTGTGGTTAACCAATGATCAACAAACACATCAAGGGGCCAGCTTAACACGTTCATTGGGCAAACCATTCACCAAAGCCGTAATTTGCATTTTTTGCTTTTTGTTGTAAATGAATTTGTGGTTAACCAATGCTCCACAACAACATCAAGGGTGCCAGCTAAACACGTTTCATTGGGCAAACCTTCACCAAGACAGTAATTTGAATTTTTTTGTTTTTGTTTTAAATGAATTTGTGGTAACCAATGATCCACAACAACATCAAGGGTGCCAGCTAAACACGTTTCATTGGGCAAACCTTCACCAAGACAGTAATTTGAATTTTTTTGTTTTTGTTTTAAATGAATTTGTGGTTAACCAATGATCCACAACAACATCAAGGGTGCCAGCTAAACACGTTTCATTGGGCAAACCTTCACCAGACAGTAATTGAATTTTTTGTTTTTGTTTTTAAATGAATTTGTGGTTAACCAATGATCCACAACAACATCAAGGGGTGCCAGCTAAACACGTTTCATTGGGCAAACCTTCACCAAGACAGTAATTTGAATTTTTTGTTTTTGTTTTAAATGAATTTGTGGTTAACCAATGATCCACAACAACATCAAGGGTGCCAGCTAAACACGTTTCATTGGGCAAACCTTCACCAAGACATTAATTGATTTTTTGTTTTTGGTTTTAAAGGAATTGTGGTAACCAATGATCAACAACAACATCAAGGGGTGCCAGCCTCAACCCACTGGTGTCATTGGGCAACCGTCACCAAGACCAGTAATTGAATTTTTTTGTTTTTGTTTTAAATGGAATTTGTGGTTAACCAATGATCCCCCAACAACATCAAGGGTGCCAGCTAAACCACGTTTAATTGGGAAAACCGGCACCAAGACAGTATTGAATTTTTTGTTTTTGTTTTTAAATTGAATTTTGTGGTTAAAACCAAGGACCACAAAACAACATCAAGGGGTGCCAGCTTACTAACACGCTTTTCATTGGGGAACCTTCACAAGGACAGTAATTGATGCCTTTCTGTTGTAAGCCTGGGCAAGTCCCTTTAGCCTATTTGTCTTCATCATCCCTTCTACCAAGTGGTCTGCTGAATCCAATCAACCCCAAATGATTTTGACAAGCCGAATGGCTGCATACCTTGTAGCTTTTAATAATAGACTGGTTCAAGTATGACATGCTCCTGGTTCAAGCAAGGTACATAAAAGAATGAAGCATATGTTCTTCAATACGGTAATTTGAATTGCTGAAGTTAATTGTGGTTTAATAGATCACCGCAAAATGGCTGCTTAACTGAGCTTCTAATAATAGACAGTCCAGGGGTATCCAAGCAGGCTAAAAGGGTTTTTTGGGCCAAAGGAACTTGCCCAGCCTTAAATCAGGAAAGGCAGTTTAAAAAAACAAGCACTCGTGAACGGGACGTTGTCTGTAGTTTATAGGTCACTGCCGAATGGCTGCTTAACTGCGCTTCTAATAATACACAGTTCAGGGGTAGCCAAACATGCTAAAAGGGCCCAGAGGGATTTGCCCAGCCTTAAAACAGGAAAGGCAGTTTAGAAAAACAAGCACGGGACGTTATCTGTGGTTTTATAGGTCACTGCCGAATAAATGCTTAACTGCGCTTCTAGTAATAGACAGTCCAGGGGTAGCCAAACATGCTAAAAGGGGTAGTTGGGCCAAAGGGACTTGCCCAGCCTTAAAACAGGAAAGGCAGTTTAACTGCTTACCTGCGCTTGTGCACACATATGGGTTTTGTTTGTTGACATGCTTGAACCCATATGTGTGTGTGTGTGTGTGAGCTTATACACACACATGGGTTCAAGCATGACAACAAGCATACTCACCAACCCACATGTGATACACACTCTCACACACACTCACACACACACACACACACATATACAGCCATCAATCCTAATAACTTATCCTCCCTTGCTTATCTGTCTCCTTACAAGTAAAGTCACAGAATGGTTCAACGACAAACATACTCACCAACCCACATGCGCTACACACACGCGCACACACACACACACACACACACACACACACACACACACACACACACACGACCAGCAAACCTAACCACCTTAACAATGCCTTGCGTTCTTATCTCCTTACAGGTCAAGTCGAAAAATGGCTTTGAATGGATCAATGAATCCAAGACCGCCAGGCCCAAGTGGGGATTTGTGGCAACAGTGGTACGTACTGCTCGTTGATGAGGATTATTTTTGTTTTGTATTTTGTATTTTGTATTTCTGAACTTACCGGGACAGGTCCCATCATGCATCAAAATATATCACAGGACTGTAATAGATAGTTGTCCGTTATGTGCATTAGTAGAGTATGGCTATACACAAACTTTTGGCGGAGCCCCCTCTTCAAGCGGGCGGGAGCCCCCATGTCTACCCATTTGTCCGTTTGACCGAAGAATTGAAGCCTGACACGTCACCCAACGGTCGCGTAACTAACTAACTTCGGTCAGCTCCATCGTTGCCACCTTTCGATCCGTTGCCAACACACTCTGCCAATTTTCCATGTCGCTTGCGACGCTGCATAGGACTTGTTTCTATGGATCATACGGATTCCTATGATCATACTCTAGCGTTATGTGCATGTCGTAGAGTATGATCCTGGCACTAATCGTTTTTCCTGACAAGGCTTTACCCAGCAGTCTGGGTAGATGAGCCTCATCGTGCACTTCATGCATCAAAACATCACAAGACTGCAATTAACAGATGTCCGTTACGTGCATTATGTAGAGTATGATCCTGGCACTAAACGTTTTTCCTGACAAGGCTTTACCCAGCAGTCTGGGTAGATGGGCCCCATCGTGCACTTCATGCATCAAAACATCACAGGAATGCAATTAACATATGTCCGTTATGTGGATGTCATATAGTATGATCCTGGCACTAACGTTTTTCCTGACGAGGCCCTACCCAGCTGTCTGGGTAGACGGGCCCCATCAAATGCATTAAAATATGTCACAGGACTGCAATTAACATATGTCCATTATGTGCATGTCGTAGAGTGTGATCCTGGCACTAACGTTTTTTTCTGACAAGGCTAATTTTACAACCACATGTTGCATCATAAGGTTATGGTGTCGGTATAATTTTATTATCATTATACTGGTCTGCAGAATTCAATGCAGACCAGTACAATCCAGGCACATCCAAACCAAACAAACCTATCAAATTATATAATTCCTTTGCTCCGCAGGTGGGCAGTGTGCTAGAGCTGCTGATTGACCTGTGCTCCACCACAACTATCCCACCACACGACCAAAACTATCCCACCATACCGCCACAACATAAGTTGAGGGCGTAACCATTATACTGTTTGGCTTTGCAGGCAGGCAGTGTGCTAGAGCTGCTGATTGACTTGTGCACCACCAACAACCACACCCATACCCTCCCTGCCCCCACCCCCACCCCCACCCCTCCACTCACCCACACCCATCTACCGCAGGCGGGCAGTGTGCTCGAGCTGCTGATTGACTCACGCACTAGTCAAGGTGGGGCAGACGAGAACGAGGTGAACGTGCTTGTCGAGATTGCGTACCTCTCGTCGTACGAGAGTATGGGCAAGGCTACGGTAAGAACTTGAACTTGGTTACATGGCTCCAGCCAGCAATTCGGATGCTTGCCGTCTTTGGCCCATTATGGGCGCCTGTGCTTGGTGAAATGTATGTGCGCCCATTATGTGTGCTTGTGCTGTGGTAACTTGAACTTGAACTTGGTTCCGTGAACGTTCAAATTTTGCATTTTTTTTGCAATTGGGATGCTTGCCGTCTTCGGCCCATTCTGGGTGCCTGTGCTTGGTGGGATGCTTGCCGTCTTCGGCACATCGGTTGGTGGGATGCATGCCGTCTTCGGCCCATCGGTTGGTGGGATGCATGCCGTCTTCGGCCCATCGGTTGGTGGGATGCATGCCGTCTTCGGCCCATCGGTTGGTGGGATGCATGCCGTCTTCGGCCCATCGGTTGGTGGGATGCATGCCGTCTTCGGCCCATCCGTTGAGCTTGGTGGGATGCTTGCCGTCTTCGGCCCATTCTGGGTGCCTGTGCCTGGTGGGATGCATGTGCGCCCATAATGTGTGCTTGTTGTATGGCAAGAACTTAAACTTGGTTACGTGAACGTGTTTTTTTAGATTGCATACCTGGCGTCGTACGAGAGCATGGGCAAGGCTACGGTAAGAACTTGAACTTGGTATTTATGAACACACATGCAAGATGCACACATGCATTCCATTATAGGCTCACATGCATTATATTATGAACACACATGCATGGTACACACATTCCTTATGTAGAGGACATGCATGCATTACATCAGGCAAACACATGCAAACAGCACACATGCATGCATTGCATCAGGCAAACACATGCAAACAGCACACATGCATGCATTGCATCAGGCAAACACATGCAAACAGCACACATGCATTA
The DNA here is from genome assembly GCA_013435795.1 of Chlamydomonas sp. ICE-L. Taxonomy (NCBI): domain Eukaryota; kingdom Viridiplantae; phylum Chlorophyta; class Chlorophyceae; order Chlamydomonadales; family Chlamydomonadaceae; genus Chlamydomonas; species Chlamydomonas sp. ICE-L. The sequence goes on along the minus strand of JACBWV010000856.1, from coordinate 225,776 downwards.
CATTATGAACACACATGCAGGGTACACATATTCCTTATTGTGAGGACATGCATGCATTGCATCAGGCAAACACATGCAAACAGCACACATGCATGCATTGCATCAGGCAAACACATGCAAACAGCACACATGCATTACATTATGAACACACATGCAGGGTACACATATTCCTTATTGTGAGGACATGCATGCATTGCATCAGGCACGCACATGCATTACATTCGTCTCCGTCGTGGGTTTGACAGACCCCCCCCCCCCCCCCCACACACACACACACACACACACACACACACTCACACACACACACACGCACACGCACACACACACACGCACACGCACACACACTTGCACACACACGCACGCACACACACGCACACTCACACACACTTGCACACACACACACAAAACGTGTTGCCATGCTGTGCATGCAGGTGGCCTGTGTCAGCGGCTGCAAATGTCAGGCTTTGTCTTGGTCGTCGAACGGACAGACTAAAACAGTAACATAAAAATACAAATAAAATAAAAACGTGTCACCATGCTGTGTGTGCAGGTGGCCACTTAGTGGCTGCAAATGGTGAATTCAGGGGCGCAAAAGAACTTTAAAAAACAGGTTTCACCTTGCCGGCATGCAGGTGGCTTGTAAAATCAAATATACATACATATATATATACATATATGTAAATATATGTGGTGTCCTTAATTCCGCGTCCTGATAGTGACTGCATTACTTGGATGTAACAATTTCAATTATATATATTTTTATATAACGTGTTTCCATGCTGTGCATGCAGGTGGCTTGTGTTAGCGGCTGCAAATGCCCACCGTCTATCATCAACGGACATCACACGGCTCGCAACTCCCAGCTACACCTCCACAACATCCACGTCTCACAACACCCAGAGTGTGTTGTGTCTATCACTGGTGAGTCTGGAGCTCGGGCTTGGGTGGGGGTGTTAGCTGGGTCAGGATCAGTGAGGAGATCGGCGAAGTTGGTCCCCACACCATCTTTCCACCCCAACCCACATCCGCTACCATCACCACCATCCCACCCCAACCCACACCACCAACCCCTAACCCACACCCCTGGAGTGTGTTGTGTCAATCACTGGTAAGTCTGGAGCTAGCTTCGGGTTTGGCTGAAGGACGGGGAAAGAGTCATGATCAGTGAGGGGATCGGCCGAGATGGTGCCCCCACCCCACCTCTCTGCCACCACAAGGATGAGTTTGACTGACTGGTCGTGGGTTCAAACCTGTTGCTAGGTTCACGATTTCCGACCTGTCGCCTTGTAAGAGGCTGAGTACTTGCTATCGCTCCTAACTCTCGGCTACACTCAGCTACACTCGTAATTCCCAGCTACACCTCGACAACTTCCATGTCTCTCAACACCCTGAGTGTGTTGTATCTATCACTGGGGAGTCTGGAGACAGCTTCGGGTTTGGCTTAAGGACAAGGAAAGAGTCATGATCAGTGAGGGGATCGGCCGAGATAGAGTACTCACCCCACCTCTCCGCCACCACCATCCCACCCCAACCAACCCACACCGACCCCCAACCCACACCCCCAGAGTGTGTTGTACCTATCACTGGTGAGTTTGGAGCTCAGGCTTGCGTTCGGAGCTCAAGCTTGGGTGGGGGTAGTTAGGTGGATCAGGATCAGTGAGGAGATGGGCAGAGATAGAGTCCCCACACCACCACCATCCCACCCCAACCCACAACCCACACCCCCTGAGTGTTGTGTGTCTGTCACTGGTGAGTTTGGAGCTCAGGCTTCGGTGGGGGGTGTTAGGTGGGTCAGGATCAGTGAGGAGATTGGCGGGGATAGAGTCCCCACACCACCATCATTCCACCCCAACCCACACCACCATCCCACCCTAACCCACAACACCAACCCACAACACCTCCACCACCATCCCACCCACATCACCAACCCACCCCCAAGCCACACCACCTCCACCACCATCCCACCCACATCACCAACCCACCACCAACCCACACCACCAACCTACACCACCAACCCACACCACCAACCTACATCACCAACCCACACCACCACCAAACCACCCCCCCAACCAACTCCCCCAAGCCACACCCCCAAGCCACAACCCTCCTTGCCATGTTTTCAGTGATGGACGAGACAGACTCAGGGTCAACGATGGTGGGAATTGGCGGCGTCATGATTAGTGAGCAGATCGGCGGAGGTGGAGTCCCCACACGAACTCTCCACCACCACCATCACTCAACCCAACCCACACCACCAATCCCCAACACACACCACCCACCCCCAACACTCACCGACCCACAACCCACAACAAACCAACCCCTCCACAACAAACCCACAACAACCACCAACCCAACCTACACCACCAACCCACAACACACACCAACCCACAACCCACAACAAACCAACCCCTCCACAACAAACCCACAACAACCACCAACCCAACCTACACCACCAACCCACAACACACACCAACCCACAATCCACAACAAACCAACCCCTCCACAACAAACCCACAACAACCACCAACCCAACCTACACCACCAACCCCCAACACACACCAACCCACAACCCACAACAAACCAACCCCTCCACAACAAACCCACAACAACCACCAAGCCACCCCACCAACCACCAAGCCACCCAACACACCCCACCCCACCCACAACCCTCATTGCCATGTTTCAGTGATGGACGAGACAGACTCAGGGTCATTAAGGTGAAGATTGGCGGCGTCATGATGAGTGAGGAGATAAGCAGAGACAGAGTACTCACATCACCTCCACCACCATCCCACCCACATCACCAACCCTCATCACCAACCCACCCCCAACCCACGTCACCAATGCACCCCTAACCCACACCACAAAGCCCCAACCCACACCACCGCCACCACCAACCCCCCAACCTACACCCACACACCCCGAACCCTCCTTGCCATGTTTCAGTAATGGCTGAGACAGACTCAGGCTCTACCAAGGTCAAAATTGCCGGCGTCATGATCAGTGAGGAGATCGGCAGTGATGGAGTGAAAAACGTGATGGCAGTCGAGTAAGTCGGTGCTGATAGTGGTGGTGGTACTGGTGGTGTTGGTGAGATGGGGGGTGGATGGATGGATGGGGGTGGGGGCTGGTAGCCAGCCTGGGGAGCTGTCTAGAAGCTGCTGATCATACGTGATAAACGATGGAGTGAAGAGCTTGATGGCAGTCCAGTTAGTGGGAATGGTGGGTTCATTGAAGATTGCAGGGGTCGTTGGCAGAGATGGAGTGAAAAGATTGATGGCAGTCCGGTAAGTCGCAATGGTGTGATCAGGGTTTAGGCTTTATTCAAAAGGTTGCAGGGGTTGGGATCAGTGAGGAGATCAGTATAGATGAATTGAAAAGATTGAAGGCAGTCCAGTAAGTCGGTGGTATTACTGGTGGTGTTAGTGGGGTGGTGGTGGAGGCTGGTAGCCAGCCAAGAGAGCTGCCAAGAAGCTGCTGGTCATAACTAATAAACCATGGATTGAAAAGATTGAAGGCAGTCGGGTTAGTCGCAATTGCATGATCAGGGTTTAGGGTTTATTGAAGATTGCAGGGGTCGTAATCAGTGAGAAAATCGAGGGAAAAGAAATCGAAAATATCTCTCACCTCCCAACTAACTCCCAATTACCTCCCAACTACCTCTCACCTTTTAAATTCCTCCCAAATACCTGTCACCTCCTAACTACCTCCCAAATACCTCCCAAATACCACCAAACTACCTCTCAATTATCTCCCAAATACCACCCAGCTACCTGCCAACTACTTATCAGCTACCTCCCAAATACCCCTCACCTCCCAACCACCTCCCAACTACCTCCCACCTACCTGCAACTCCCAACTACCTCTCATCTCCCAACTACCTCCCAACTGCCTCCCAAATCCCAACCACATCTCACCTCCCAACTACTTCCCGACCACCTCTCACCTTTTAAAAACCTCCCAGCTACCTCTCACCTCCCAGCTACCCTGCCTTGTTCCTAGGTATGTTCATGACATCAGCAGCCGGGGCAAGGACAACGTCACCTTTGAAGTCTATAACCATGCCTAAGGTTGTGAACCATGCCTAAGGTTGTGAACGATGACTAAGGTCGTGAACCATGCCTAAGGTTGTGAACGATGACTAAGGTCGTGAACCATGCCTAAGGTTGTGAACGATGACTAAGGTCGTGAACCATGCCAAAGGTTGTGAACGATGACTAAGGTCGTGAACCATGACTAAGGTTGTGAACTATGACTAAGGTTGTGAACCATGTTTAAGGGCGTGAACCATGTTTAGGGTTTAGGGTTTAGGGGAACCATGCCTAAGGTTGTGAACCATGTTTAAGGTCGTTAACCATGTTTAGGGTTTAGGGTTTAGGGGAACCATGTTTAGGGGTTAGGGGAACCATGCCTAAGGTTGTGAACCATGTTTAAGGGCGTGAACCATGTTTAGGGTTTAGGGGAACCATGTTTAAGGGCGTGAACCATGTTTAAGGGCGTGAACCATGTTTAAGGGCGTGATCCATGTTTAGGGTGTAGGGGAACCATGTTTAAGGGCGTGAACCATGTTTAGGGTGTAGGGGAACCATGTTTAAGGGCGTGAACCATGTTTAAGGGCGTGAACCATGTTTAGGGTGTAGGGGAACCATGTTTAAGGGCGTGAACCATGTTTAGGGTGTAGGGGAACCATGTTTAAGGGCGTGAACCATGTTTAAGGGCGTGAACCATGTTTAAGGTTGTTAACCATGTTTAAGGTATATAACCATGCCTAAGGTCTTGAACCATGCCTAAGGTCTTGCTGGCCAGCGTGACAAGGCAAGCATCTGTCAGAGCACACAGGTGGTTGGGGTGGTTGGGCTGAACCATGCCTAAGGTCTTCGTGGCCAGCGTGACAAGGCAAGCATCTGTCAGAGCACACAAATGGTTGGGGTGGTTGGGCTGAGCCATGCCTAAGGTCTTGAACCATGCCTAAGCACTTCAGCTGTGCCTAGCTGGGTATCTGTACTGAGCTACAGTTACTGCGTGCTGTCCCTAGCAAGTGATGATATGGAGGAGGAGGAGGAGGAGGGTGATGATGATAAGGAGGAGGAGGGTGGTGATGAGGAGGAGGAGGAGGAGATGTGTGACGACAATATGGAGGAGGAGGGTGATGATGATATGAAGGGTGGAAGCATGTGCATTGGTCTAATCTCCAAGTCCGTGTTCTGTCGTCCTGTGTGGTGTTGCTCTGAATGTTGTACCTCTGATGATCAACGTAAGCTCATCTTCAGCTGTGCCTAGCTGGGTATCTGTACTGAGCTACCGTTGCTGTGTGCTGTCACTAGCAAGTGATGATAAAGAGTGTTGCGTTGCTCTGAACGTTGTGCCTCTGATGATCAACTTAAGTTGGCTTTTCCCTTATTGAGCGTATAGGAGCTGCTCTGGACAAGCCTTACCTTAGTTATCTAGGTAGCTTTCACCATGACACATACCTTAGACACCATGTTCAAGGTAGATTGAACTTCGGCGCATACCTTTGGCACTGTGTCTACGTGTCATCTAGGTAGCTTTCACCTAGACACATACCTTAGGGGTAGAATACACGTAGACACAGTATCTAGGTACATTTCACTTCGGCACATACCTTAGACACCGTGTCTATGTATTATATAAGTAGATTTCACCTAGACACATACCTTCGACTCGGTGTTGAGGGCAGATAACACTTAGACACCGTCTCTAGGTAGATTGAACTTTGGCACATATCTTAGACACATACCTTAGGCAACGTGCATACGTGTTATCTAGGTAGATTTCACCTAACACAAACCTTGAGCATGGAACGTGACTACATGTGTGTGTATTAGTATACCGGTACTTGAACTTGGTTACATAGCTTCAGCCTATAATTTAGATGCTCGCCGTCTTTGACAGAAAAATAAATTTACCGGGCAAATGTAAACGTGATTGTTTTAGTATACCGGTACTGCCTGTGCCACCAAGTTTTATATAGTTAGTTGAAACTTGAACTTGGTTACATAGCTCCAGCCTGCAATTTTGCAGCTCGCCGTCTTCGGCAGTAAAAAAAGAAAAACGTGAAGGTTAACAAATCAAAAAAGAAGAAAAATACTTGGAAAATATGTAATTATATGACATCCAAGTATGGTACACAGCATTGTTCCTTCCTTGAGATCCAGAGCTTTAATCTATTGGGCGCGTATCTGATGACTTGGTGCTACAGTAAAAAATGGAGGATAGGACCTTCTCTATTTTGCTCCAGTCAACTGGTTTAAGTTTCTAAGGTCCCTCACCATGTTAAACGGTGGCCAGATATTCATCATAGGATTCTTCCAAGGAGTCCAACATTGCAAGGGCGTCAGACACATCCTTGCTCCAGCAGTCTTTGCGTTCCCTAGCCTATTGAGATCAGCAAGGGCAGCACCCCCCATCATACCAGGGTAACTATCATAGGATTTCATAATGGAGTTCCATATATTATGGCTGATTTCAGGAGTATAAACAAAATGAATCCCTACCCCATGCCTAAAAATCCTGTGGAGGGCTGCCATTGGGAATGTTTGAAGCATAGAAAATCATCATCATCAATGTTACATTGTTCCGTGGGGCTTGGGGGTTAGTGATTCAGTCAAACAAGTTAGTCAATAAGTCAGTCAAAAAGAAGAAGCACTGAACTACCACGAGATCTCACTCTGTATGTCGTTGAACTCGTGTTTGTTAGGGCGTTGTGTGTGTGGAGAGAGGTAAAGAAAGAGAGAGGGAGAGAGAGAGAGAGAGAGAGAGAGAGAGAGAGAGAGAGAGAGAGAGAGAGAGAGAGAGAGAGAGAGAGAGACCCTGGACCCTGGACCCCCCCACCTCCCCCACCCCACCCCTCTGCCCTGGGCATAATATGTGGTATTGTGGTGGTTCTCTCCCCCAATAGCATACATGGACTGGTATTTAGTAGAGGAACACCCTAGTTCCACTTCCATGTAATTCTGAGGGATAGAAAAAGTGCCTGAAAAGTACCTAATTTTGTGATAATGTCAGATTTTCCCTCGACCCCCCCCCCCTCACCCCCCCACCCCACACACACACCCCACACACACACCCCACCCCCGCGGCCAAAACTTTGGAGGACCATTATTTTTTTTCTTCTGGGCAAAATTAAGAAATAAATCCGGATTCCTCACCCCCTCTATGTTATCAACAAAGTTGGATGATGGGGTCATTTTGGTTAGAAGTTGTCCCCCCTTTGAATTGACCTGTTTTTCCAAAGCAATGTGTTGGGGAACAGATCGCTTCAGTCGTAGGACACACTTCACGAATCCACTTGGGCAAGCCCAAACCTGGGTCAACCCGTAGTCAAGTAATTTTCGACCCCCATAGACGCAAGCCCGCAGCAAATCCTCCCGCCCTCAACGATTCCACAGGCCATCCCATCAAACTCGCCACTCACGATTGTCGATCAGCGGAGAGCAAAACGCGATATCGCAGCTTGCTTACAACGGTTAGGGCAGACCGAATGAGATAGTACACCCCATCAGCATGCGCAAGCACTTGAATAGCAACGATCGCTCTTCGGCCATGCAGCCGCTGTACTAATGCAACTGGGTGGCATCCATGGTTGGGTAATCCCACGTCTAAAGAACAGCTTCCCTGCTCTCTAGTTCTCTTGGAGCAGCAGCAGTGCATAATAGCAGCAGTAACAGTACTCCCTGCTGTCTACTTCTCCAGGAGCAGCAGCAGCAGCAGCAGCAGCAGCAGTAGCAGCAGTAGAACCACCACCATCACTAGAGTGTGGATCTGGAGGGAAGGTTCTGGATGCCAAAGCTGAATAGCTTGCAGTGACACGAGAATGCCGCCAATGGCTCTGTTGCTGCCAGTTGCATGGTGGCTGCTCATGCTGCTACAACCCGCTACCACGCAGGGTTCAACCTCGGTAGGATGAGGGCCACACCACACCAGACACAACACTGCACACCAGACACCACGTACCACACACCGTGCACCACACACCACACACCAAAGACTTAACACCACGCACCACACACCCCATGATAAATATATATTTACCACCACACACAAGACAGCACACACCAAACACCACACACCAAACACCACACACCACACACCAGACTCACACCATACCACACACACACACCACAAACCAAACACACATGCACACCACACCACACCACACAAAACACACACCATACACAAACACACACACACACACACACACACACACACACACACACACACACACACACCACACCACACCACACACCAAACTAGACACCAGACTCCACACCCCACCTTCCCACACCACACACCACACATCGCACCACACCATACCACACCACGCACACCACACACCACACACCACACACCACACCATACACCAGACTCCACACACCACAGACCATACCACACTTCCCCACACACAAGACTCCACACCCCACCATACATTACCACATACCACATCCCCCCCCCCCCCCCACACACCACACCACACCACACCACACCACACCACCACCACCACCACCCCACACACACACACCCATCCACCTACACACACACACCACCACAAATTCAATTCATCAGGCACAAGCACGCTCTCTAAAGGTCTATGTACCTGCATACACACGCGGCAAGGGGCTCTACAGAGTCGTGTTGAGTGGGAGAGACCGCGCTAATGGAGTGAGCGACACACACACCTACACACACCACCACCATCATCGCACATTCAATTTATCTGGCTTAAGCTCGTTCTCTAAAGGTCCACGTACCTGCACACACACGCAGCAAGGGGCTGTACACCACACAATACGCCCCCCCCCCCCCCCCCCTCACACACCACCACACATTCAATTCATCAGGCTCAAGCTCGCTCTCTAAAGGTCCATGTACTGGCATACGCACACGGCAAGGGGCTGTACAGATTTGTGTTGAGTGAGAGAGACCACGCCAATGGAGTTAGCTACACACACACCTAGACACACACACACACACACACCACCACCACCACCACCACCACCATCGCACATTCAATTTCTCAGGCTCTAGCTCGCTCTCTAAAGGTCCACGTACCTGCATACACATGCAGCAAGGGGCTGTACACCACACAATACCCCCCCACCCCACCCCACCCCACCCCACCCCCACCCCCACCACCACCACCACCACACACACACACCACCACACATTCAATTCATCAGGCTCAAGCTCGCTCTGTAAAGGTCGATGTACCGCCCTACACACGTGGCAAGGGGCTGTACAGATTTGTGTTGAGTGAGAGAGACCGCGCCAATGGAGTGAGCGACACACACATCTACACACACACACCACCACCACCACACACATCACCGCACAATCAATTTCTCAGGCTCAAGCTTGCTCTCTAAAGGTCGATGTACTGGCATACGCACACGGCAAGGGGCTGTACAGATTTGTGTTGAGTGAGAGAGACCGCGCTAATGGAGCGAGCGAAACACACACCTACACACACACTCACACACCACCACCACCACCACCACCGCATATTCAATTTCTCAGGCTCTAGCTCGCTCTCTAAAGGTCCACGTACCTGCATACACACGCAGCAAGGGGCTGTACACCACACAATACCCCCCCCCCCCCCCCCCCCCCCCCCACACACACACACCACCACACACACACACACCACCACACACACACACACCACCACACGTTCAATTTCTCAGGCTCAAGCTCGCTCTCTAAAGGTCAATGTACCGTCCTACACACGTGGCAAGGGGCTGTACAGATTTGTGTTAAGCGAGAGAGACCGCGCTAATGGAGTGAGCTACTATGGTTCAGCTGAGAGGTTGAGGATAGCAATTGACAAGATGAAGAAAGGTGGGCAACCTCCACCCACCCACCCACCCACCCGCCCACCCAACCTAACACCTAAGGACCTAGGAGAGCACACACCACACCATATCACAGATCCACCATGCCCACACACCACACCACACCACACACCACACTACTATGTGTCAGCCGAGAGATTGAGGATAGCGGTTAAACAAAATTAAAAATGGTGAGGAGAGCACACACCACACATCTACCATACCACACACACACAAACACACCATACCACACACACACACACACACACACACACACACACACACACACACACACACAAACACACCATACCACACACCACACCACACCACACCACACACACACACACCTCACCACACCACACACACACACACGCACACACACACAAACACACCATACCACACACCACACCACACCACACCACACACACACACACAAACACACCACACCATACCACACACCACACCACACCACACCACACCACACACACACACACCACACCACACCATACCACACACCACACCACACACACACACACCACACCATACCATACCACACACATGTGATTGGTTATGTACACGCAATGTGTGAGCCTATATGATTGAATATGTACACGCAATGTGTGTACTTATGTGTACACACCTATGTGATTGGATATGTACATGCGATGTGTGTACCTATGTGTACACACCTATGTGATTGGATATGTACATGCGATGTGTGTACCTATGTGTACACACCTATGTGATTGGATATGTACATGCGATGTGTGTACCTATGTGTACACACCTATGTAATTGGAAATGTACATGCGATGTGTGTACCTATGTGTAACACACCTATGTGATTGGATATGTACATGCGATGTAGTGTACCTATGTGTACACACCTATGTGATTGGCATATGTACACCTTGAGCCTTTGGATATGTATGCGTGTGTTACCTATGTGTACACACTATGTGATTGGATATGTACATGCGATGTGTGTACCTATGTGTACACACCTATGTGATTGGAATATGTACATGCGATGTGTGTACCTAGTGTACACACCTATGTGATTGGATATGTACATGCGATGTGTGACCTATGTGTACACACCTATGTGATTGGATATGTACAATGCGATGTGTGTACCTATGTGTACACACCTATGTGATTGATATGTACATGCGATGTGTGTAGCTATGTGGTACACACCTATGTGATTGATTGTACATGCGATGTTTGTACCTATGTGTACACCCATGTGATTGGATTGTAACAACATTCGATGTGTGTACCTATGGTGTATCCACCTATGTTGATTGGATATTACAATGCGATGTGGAGCCTATGTGGATTAACATATACAAACGTGATTTGCAGTGGAACCCGTTTTGATCATCCACCGTTGGGCGAAGTGTATACCTATGTGATTGGATATGTGCCTATGATTGAATGTATGCCCTGTGTCGTGTTGGGGTTTTTTGTGTTGCAAGGCGAACCTGTTCGATCTCCAACGTTGGGGGATTTGTAAACTATATCTAAAATTGCATCCTGTCATGTGTATACCTCCCCCCCCCCCCCCCTCCCCCCCCTCCCCCCTCCCCCTCTGCCATGCATTGTTGCAGGTGAACCTGTTCGATCATCCACCATTGGTGAAAATACATATTCACGCGATTTGTGTGCCTATGATTGAATGTAAACCTGTCATGCAGTCTTGCAGGATTGAGATGTGTTCTTTCAGGTTCTTGAATATATATTTCCCCCCCATCCCCTTACCCCCTGCCATGCATTGCTGCAGGTGAACCTGTGCGAATATCCACCGTTGGGGGAAGCATCACAGCTGGCCAAGGAGCTTCGGATGGTTTAAGCTGGCCGCAGTATGTTTTCAATTGGGCATCTGACCATTATGGCGAGAATGTGAGTGTAACAAAATGGCAATTGTTACGCGAGTATCATTTGTTTTTTAGTTCAGACTACCGTGCGACAGTAATTTGGCCGCAGCGTGTTTTCAATTGGGCATCTGACCATATGGCGAGAATGTGAGTGTTCAAAAATGGTAATTGTTATGCGAGTGTCATTTGTTTGTTAGTTCAGACCACCGTGCGACAGTAAACTGGCCGCAGTATGTTTTCAATTGGGCATCTGGCCAGTACGGCCCCTAAACCCTAAACCCTTACCCTGAACCCTGAACCCTAAACCCAGGTCTCTGGCGTGAATAATGGTGCCGTAGCGGGTAGCATCTCGTCCTACATGAGTGTGTACCACAACCTGTCATGTGCCCACCATCATTCCCCCCACAAACCTAAACCCAGATATCCCGCGTAAATGGTGCCTCAGCTGGCACCACCTCCTCCTACATTAGGTCCCCCCCCCCCCCCCCCCCCCCCCCCCCCCTCCCTTCCCTCCCCTCCCCCTCACGTACCGCGCGTGGAGCAGAGAGCTGAGCGGAGCAGCAGCTGGCACCATCTCCTCCTACATGAGTGTGTCCCGCAACATGCATGTGCCCAAGGGTTTAGACCCTACTATTATTTGCATATGAAGTACTATCATTTTGATAAAGCAACAGATAACCATGCATGTTTTTGTTAAGCCCGTAAACCCCTATTCCCTACAGCCTGAAACCTTAACCCAGGTATCCGGCGTGAATGGTGCAGTTGCGGGCACCATCTCCTCCTACATGTCCCCCCTCCCCCCCCCCCCCCCCCCCCCCCCCCCCCCCTTACACAAGGACCTAACCCCTAACCCCTAAAACCTGCACCCTAAACCCAGGTCACTGGCGTGAACGGTGCCGTAGCGGGCACCATCTCCTCCTACATGTCCCCCCTCCCCCCCCCCCCCCCCCCCCCTAACACAAGGACCTAACCCCTAACCCCTAAAACCTGCACCCTAAACCCAGGTCACTGGCGTGAACGGTGCCGTAGCGGGCACCATCTCCTCCTACATGTCCCCCCCCCCCCCCCCTAACACAAGGACCTAACCCCTAACCCCTAAAACCTGCACCCTAAACCCAGGTCACTGGCGTTAACGGTGCCGTAGCGGGCACCATCTCCTCCTACATGAGTGTGTGCCACAACATGCATGTGCCCAATGGGCAAGACCCTTCTATCATTTGTATATAGCAACAGATAGCCATACATGTTTTCGTTTAGCCCCTAAACCCTAACCCTAAACCCTGAACCCTAAACCCAGGTCACTGGCGTGAACGGTGCAGTTGCTGGCACCATCTCCTCCTACATGAGTGTGTGCCACAACATGCATGTGCCCAAGGACGCCGACATCATATTCGTCGAGTACAGCGTGAACGACGTGACGCCTAAAGAGCCACCCTTCATAAACAACATCAGAAGAGCTTTCGAAAGACTGCTGAGAAAACTGCTGCAGTACCCCAACCGACCTGCCGTTGTGCTCATGCACTCGTACATATGGGGACAGGTGGGTGTCTAACCTACCTTTGTGCTATTGCAGGCTCTTTAAAGGCTATTTCAAGCCTATATTACAGGCTATAAGAGGCTACTTTAGGCCTTTTGAGAGACTACTGAGAAAATTGCTGCAATACTTCAACCAACCCACGGTTGTGCTCATGCACTCGTACATATTGGGACAGATGGGTGTATTTAAGCTATTGCAAGCCTATGTGAGGCTATTTATTGAGTACAGCGTGAATGATGTGACGCCTAAAGAGCCACCCTTCATCAACAACATCTGACGGGCTTTTAAGAGACTGCTGAGAAAACTGCTGCAATACCCCAATCGACCTGCGGTTGTGCTCATGCACTCATACATATGGGGTCAGGTGGGTGTATAACCTACCTTAAGGCTATTGCAGGCTGTTCCAGGCGTTGAAAGGCTATATTTAAGCCACTACAGGCTGTTTACAGCCATTTCAAGCCTATATATAAGCTATTACAGGCCATGTTAGGCTATGTTAAGCCTATGTGAGGCTATTTTAGGCTATTTTAAGCCTTTAATGCTATTTTTGCTATTTACAGCAGCCAATATGCTTGTGTGCTGGTGCACTCTTAGACATGGGGGCAGGTGGGTGTCTAGCCCATTTATAAGTTTTTGAGGCTATTATAAGCACAAATTGTTATTTTTCCTGATTTAGGCTATGTTAGGCTATTTACAGGAACCGACCTGCTGCTGTGCTGAAGCACTTGTACACATGGGGACAGGTGGGTGTTTACACACACACACACTACCCCCCCCCCCCCCCCCCCCCCCCCCCCCCCACACACACACACACAAACACACACAGCTTGTTCTCTTTGTCCACTCCTTTAGGAGTAATGTTACCCCACCCCTCAACCCCAACCCCAACCCCAACCCCAACCCCAACCCCAACCCCAACCCCAACCCCAACCCCAACCCCAACCCCAACCCCACAACCCCAACCTCAACCCCAACCCCACAACCCCCCACCTCCTGCCCCCCCCACCCTTCACACAGCCTGTTCTCTTTGTCGGCTCCTTATAGAGTAAAGTTACCCCACACCCCAACCCCAACCCCAACCTCAACCCCAACCCCCCCCCCCCCCACCCCGCACACAGCCTGTTCCATTTGTTGGCTCCTATTGGAGTAATGCGGAACATGAGCTATCCAAGTTTGGGCTCTACTACGGCCTACCAAGCCTGTCAGTAAAAGCAGCTGTGTATCATGTGAGTCTACTCTCGACCCTATTGCATGTCATGACATGTCGCTTTGATCGCCTGGTATTCCTTGTCTCGGCTGTTCTGCATACCATGTTACTTGGTACATTATGGGTATAGAGTGTAGGATGGTATGGCCACAATCAACCCGGCTTGAGCTAGGCGAATGCCCATGGGGGCGTAGTGCCTGTGGGGTGGGGTGGGGTGGGGTGGGGTGGAATGGGGTGGGTGAGAGTAGGGTGGGTGAGGGTAGGGTGGGTGAGGGGGGGAGGGGTGAATGAATGGAGTGGGTGTAGGATGGTATGGCCACAATCAGCCAGCTTGGGCTAGGCAATTGCCCATGGGGGCATAGTGCCTGTTGGTGGGTACATTATCATCTTCCAATGCGGAACATGAGCTATCCAAGTTTGGGCTCTACTACAGCCTACCAAGCCTATCAGCAGTAAAAGCAGCCGTCTACCATGTGAGTCTACTCTTGCCCCTATTGCGTGTCATGTCATGTCACTCTGATCTCCTCATATCACTCTGATCTCCTCATATCACTCTGATCTCCTCATATCACTCTGATCTCCTCATATCTCCTCTATGGATATCTGATCTCCTCATATCACTCTGATCTCCTCATATCTCCTCACTCTGATCTCCTCATATCACTCTGATCTCCTCATGTCACTCTGATCTCCTCATACTCTTGCCCCTATTGCATGTCATGTCACTCTGATCTCCTCATACATACTCTAGGCTATGTTGGCCTTGTACACCTGGTCTCGCCTGTCCTGCATATCATGTTATTGCATTAGCCTCTTATAATGCGGAGCACGAGCTGTCCAAGTTTGGGCTCTACTGCTACTAAGGATTGCTGGTGATCCGCATTGCAAGAGGCTAATGTATTAACATGGTATGCACTAGAGGCAAGACAATGAATATGAGGCGATCGAAGTAACGGGACATGAGCTATCCAAGTTTGGGCTCTACTACAGCTTACCAAGCCTATCAGTGAAAGCAGCTGTCTATCATGTGAGTCTACTCTCGACCCTAATGCGTGTCCTGTCATGTCATTGGCAGAGCTCCCCACTCTGGGGGGCGGAAGCCCCCAGTGTTACCCATTTGTCCGTCCGTCCGACCATCCAACCATCCATCCATCCATCCATCTAACCGTGATGAAGCCCGACACGTCAGCCAACGGCCTCGTAACTAACTCGCTTCTGTTGCCACCTGTCGCTCCCTCGCGATCACTCTCCGCCAATTTTTAGCGTCGCCTGCATCGAACTTGTCTCATGTCATGTCATGTCACTTTGTTCACCTTGTATTCCTTGTCTTGGCTTTAGTGCATACCATGTAACTACATTGGCCTGGTATGATGCATAACACAAGCTGTTTACAACAGCCGCAGCAGTGATACAGATCATTTTGGCAGAGTCTTTTTCCATTAGTTTTTTTTATCCAGATGGACTTGGCGGAGTCTATTTTTTGTTTGTTGTTTACTCCCTTCTTCCCACCCACCCACCCACCCACCCACCCACCCCGCCCCATGCAGCACATGATTGCAGGGGAGGCAGGCTTCCAAGTAATCAACAGACGCAATAGTGATCCAAATAGACTTGAAATAGTCTCTTTCCATGTTTTTAATCCAGACATACCTGGCAGAGTCTCGTTTTTTTTATTTTGTTGCGTCTTTTGTTCCCACCCACCACCGCCACCCACCCCACCCACCCCACGCAGTGCAGCACATGGTTGCAGGGGAGGCAGGGATCCAAGTAAACAACAGTCGCAACAGTGATCTAGATCATCTTGGCGGATTCTCTTTTCATTAGTTTTTTTACCCGGATGGACTTGGCGGAGTCTCTTTTTGTTTGTTTTTTATCTCTTGTTCTTACCCACCCCACCTCCACCCACCCCACCCATGCAGCACATGGTCGCAGGGGTGGCAGGTTTCCATGTAAACAACAGTCGCAATAGTAATCCAGATGGACTTGGCGGGATCTGTTTTGCCTTTTTAGTCCAGATGGACATATTTAACCTCTTGTTTCCACCCACCCACCCACCCAACCCAACCCACCCGCGCCCGCCCTACCACTTGCAGCACATGGTCGCAGGGGAGGCAGGCTTCTTAGTAAACAACAGCCGCAAGAGTGATCCAGAGGGACTTGGCAGGATCTTTTTTTCCTTTTTTAAAACCAGATGGACATGTATCTCTTGTTTCCACCAACCCACCCACTCAACCCAACCCACCCACGTCCACCCCACCCATGCAGCACGTGGTCGCTGGGGAGGCAGAGTTCCAAGTAAACAACAGTGATCCATATGGTCTTGGCAAAGTCTCTTTCTATTTTTTTATCCAGATGGACTTGACAAAGTATCTTTTTGTAATCTCTTGTTCCCACCCACCCCCACCCCCACCCCCACCCCACCACTTGCAGCACATGGTCGCAGGGGAGGCAGGCTTCTCAGTAAACAACAGCCGCAAGAGTGATCAAGAGGGACTTGGCGGGATCTTTTTTTCTTTTTTTAATCCAGATGGACATTTTGTCTCTTGTTTCCACCCACCCACCCACCCCCACCCTACCCCATGCAGCACATGGTCGCAGGGGAGGCAGGCTTCCAAGTAAACAACAGCCGCAACAGTGATCCAGATGGACTTGGCGGGGTCTCTTTCTACTATGACAGAGTCCATCCCGATGGAACTACAGGTGCAAGGTGTGAAATGGGATGTGGGGTGGGATTAGGCAGGGTGGGGTGGGGTGGGGCTGGGCCGGTTGGGGTGAATGGAACATGTTTTTAATATATGTGACTGTTAGTAGGTGTAAATACTTTGAGGTATAATTTTTTTTTAGGTATAAAAAAAAAATGTAATGATAAAAAAGGACAACACTACGACAGGATCCATCCAGATGGAACAACAGGTGCAAGGTGTGAAAGGGGATGGTTGGGTTGGGGCGGGTTGGGTTGGGTTGGGTTGGGTCGGGTTGGGTTGGGGTTGGGTTGGGGCGGGGTGGGTTTGGGGTGGGGTGGGGTGGGGTTGGGGTGGGTTGGGGTGGGGCTGGGGTGGGGCAGATGGGTTGGGTTGGGGTTGGGTTGGGGTGTGGTTTGGGTGGGGCGGGTTGGGGTGTGGTTGGGGTAGGGCGGGGTGCGGTGGGTAGTACTACAGAGCGCGCGGGGTAGTGCGATTTTGCGAACGCTTTTGAGCCCCTTATCTACCACCAACCCATCCTCCTCGGCTCCTACGGCACTATCTTTTCTTCGATCTTACCTACCCTTACCTCTCTCGGCATCCACCCTTCTATTTTCGCCCGCCTCCTTAACTCTCTTCACCTTCATGTTGTCTCCTACGCCCATCGCATCACCTGCCACCGTCGGGCTTTGGAATCTGCTTCTATCCATTCCCCCACTCCGCCCACCTCTACTGTTACCTTCCGCCCCCCGTAACCCCCTTCCCCCCCATGGTGTTGTCCGAGGACCCCCTTTGGACTGCTTCCTTAAATCACGCCGACTAGGCGTACTGCTTTTCTTTTCTTTTCCCCACTGCGCGTTTCCCGCAGTGTTTTCATTACCCTGTGGGTGCAGCGCACAGTTTTTGCGTTTTTGCGTTTTTTGCACTACAAAGCACTGAAAAAACTTTTCCCCACTGCGCGTTTCCCGCAGTTTTGCGTTTTTTGCACTACAAAGCACTGACAAATTTGACGTTTGTGCGCTTTAAGCGCTGACCAATTTGACAAAATGTAGTACCCTGGTTGCAGCTGGTTGCCGAGCAAACCTTGAACTTTTTCCCACGCGTCAATGAAGTAAGTCACCATGTCCCTCATTCGATTGGGCGACCAAGACATCGGTTTGCAGGCTGTGAGGGAGGGAGAAAAACACTGGGCAGCTCAGCAGCTACTCCTATTCCCACACCTATGATCCCAGACAACTTCTAGTTGCTGGGGATTTATTCTGTCCAGTTGCAGGGTGAATCTTGTACTTGTTTTCCAAGCATCGATGAAGCTAGTCACCATGTACCTCATTCGATTTGGCGACTGAGACGTCGGGTTGCAGGCAGTGAGGAGGGCCAACACTGGGCAGCTGCTCCTCTTCCCAACCCCATGATACCAGACAACCTCCATTTTCAGGGCAAATCTTGAATGTTTTTTCGAGCGTCGATAGTCAAATATTTTACTCTCTTGCTCCCTTGACAGGATGACTGCCGAACTCGCCATGCAACTCATTCGATCGGCTGACAGAGACATCGGGTTGCAGGCTGTCAGTGAGGAGGACAAACACTGGGCAGCACCTCCCATATATTCCCACACCTGTGACCCCCAACAACGCACTCCCACGAATCCAATCCTTCACTCTCTTCGGAGATTGGCCCCAGAGCAAGCAAACAGGCTGGCCCCCTCAACCTCACGCCTCGTAATAAGGCATACTATTTATAAATGTATTTCTTTATTTATCGTTCATTCTCTGGCAACCTTGACAGGATGTCAGCCGAACTTGCCATGCTACTCATTCAATTGGCTGACAGAGATATCGGGTTACAGACTGTCAGTGAGGAGGACAGAAACTGGGCAGCGGCTCCTAGTCTCAAACATATGACCCCTGGCTGAAAACACATGTAACAATCCAATCCAATCCAATCAATTCAATGAAAATCAAATCAAATCAAATCAAATCCCTGAACCACACCTTGCTCCCTCGTGGTAACAGGATGACAGCCGAACTCGCCATGCAACTCATTCGGTTGGCAGAGACATCGGCTTACAGGATGTAATGATGTAATAAGGCAAACTACTGATTCGTTTATCTTCATTCATTCAACTAATTCATTCATTTCCCCCCCGTACTCTTGCAACCTTGAAAGGATGACAGCCGAACTCGCCATGCAACTCGTTCGGTTGGCCGACACAGACATTGGGTTCCAGGCTGCGAGTGAGGAGGACAAACACTGGGCAGCAGCTCCCATATATTCCCGCACCTGTGACTCCCAACAACGCACTCCCACGAATCCAATCCTTCACTCTCTTCGGAGATTGGCCCCAGTGCAAGCAAACGGGCTGGCCCCCTCAACCTCACGCCTCGTAATAAGACATACTATTTATAAATGTATTTCTTTATTTATCGTTCATTTTCTGGCAACCTTGACAGGATGTCAGCCGAACTTGCCATGCTACTCATTCAATTGGCTGACAGAGATATCGGGTTACAGACTGTCAGTGAGGAGGACAAACACTGGGTAGCTGCTCCTAGTCTCAAACATATGACCCCTGGCTGAAAACACATGGAACAATCCAATCCAATTCAATCAAATCAAATTTGATTGGGTGACAGAGACATTGGGTGACCGGCTGTGAGTGAGAAGGACAAACACTGGGTAGCTGCTCCTAGTCCCAAATCCATGACCCCTGGCTGAAAAGACATGTAACAATCCAATCCAATTCAATCAAATCAAATTTGATTGGGTGACAGAGACATTGGGTGACAGAGACATTGGGTGACCGGCTGTGAGTGAGAAGGACAGAAACTGGGCAGCGGCTCCTATTCTCAAACATATGACCCCTGGCTGAAAAGACATGTAACAATCCAATCCAATCAAATCAAATCAATTCAATGAAAATCAAATCAAATCAAATCAAATCAAATCCCTGAACCACACCTTGCTCCCTTGTGGGAACAGGATGACAGCCGAACTCGCCATGCAACTCATTCGATTGGCCGACATAGACATCGGGTTGCAGGATGTGAGTGAGGAAGACAACACACTGGGCAGGGGCTCCAAATCCCAAACCCATGTTTCCCAACAACTTCTATTTGCAGAACAAATATTGAACTTCTGGTTGCAGAGAAAACCTTGAACTTTTTTCCGAACGTTGATGATCAAATATTTCACTCTCCTATTCCCTTGACAGGATGGCTGCCGAACTCGCCATGCAACTCATTCGATTGGCAGAGACATCGGGTTGCAGGATGTGATGATGTAATAAGGCATACTACTGATACTTTTATCTTCATTCATTCAATTAATTCATTCATTTTCCCCCCGTACTCTTACTCCCTTGACAGGAAGACTGCCGAACTCGCCATGCAAATCATTTCATTGACCAACAGGGACATCCGGTTACAGGATGTGATGATGTTATAATCAATCCTATTGATTTTTTTATCTTCATTAAATTCATTCATTCACTTCCCCCCCGTACTCTTGCTCCCTTGACAGGATGACTGCCGAACTCGCCATGCAACTCATTCGATTGGCTGACAGAGACATCGGGTTGCTGGCTGTCAGTGAGGAGGACAAACACTGGTCAGCAGCTCCTCTTCCCAAACCAATGATACCAGACAATTATGAGTCGGGTGATCAGAGATGCTTTATTGGGGAGGACTTCACACAGAAGGCAAGTTGTTGGTTATATCAATTTAGCGTATGATTTTGAATTTTAGTGTTGCTTAAATATTGATCAAATATCAATATCATGTAATGTATTGGGGAGGACTTGACACAAAAGGCAAGTTGTTCGGTATAGCCATTCAGCGTATGATTTTGAATTCGAATGTTCAGGCAGCTGCTCCTTTTCCCAAACTGATAAGACCAGACAATTTTGAGTCGGGTGATCAGGGATGCTTCATTGGAGAGGACTTTACACAAAAGGCAAGTTATTCGTTGTTTCAATTTAGCGTGCGATTTTGAATTCGAATTTGCATGCAGCTGCTCCTTTTCCCCAATCCAATGATCCCGGACAATTATGAGACGGGTGATCATAGATGCTTCATTGGGAAGGACTTCACACAGAAGGCAACTTGTTCGTTATATCAATGTAGCGTATGATTTTGAATTCGAATTTGCATGCAGCTGCTCCTTTTCCCCAAACCAATGATACCGGACAATGATGAGTTGGGTGATCACAGATGTTTCATTGGAGAGGACTTCACACAGAAGGCAAGTAGTTTGTTGCTTGAATATTTATCAAATATGGCTTAAATATGGCTTAAATGTTGTTTGAATATTGCTTCAATATGCCCTCAATGTTGATCAAATGTGGCCTAAACATTGCTTAAATATGGCTTAAATACTGATGGAATGTGGTGCAGTGGGGAGGACTCAACACAGAAGGCAAGTGGTATCAGGGTCGGTTGATTATAGTTGTTTCATCAGAGAGGACTTCACACAGAAGGCAAGTTGTTTGTTATACCAATTTAGCGTTTGATTTTGAATTCAAATTTTCGTGCAGCTGCTCCTTTTCCCCAAACCAATGATCCCGGACAATTATGAGTCGGGTGATCAAAGATGCTTCATTGGGGAGGACTTCACACAACAGAAAAGTCGCATGTTGCTGATTACATTTGGATTTACTATTGATCACATCTTGATAAAATCTGGTCCGTTGGGGAGGTCGTAACGCGAAGGGCAAGTTGTATCAGGGTCAGTTGATTATAGTTGTTTCGTTGTAGTGGACTTCAAACAAAAAGCAAGTTAATTTTTATATAGCAATTTAGCGTACAATTTTGAATTCGATTTTTTGTGCAGTCACCACCTGGATTGCTGCTAAGTCGCTTTTTCGCAAATTATTCACAAATTATCTTTTATTCACCCAACTACTGTATGATGTTGCACGTGGCGAACAAGACTGTGTGTGAGAAAATCGAGAATGAATTAAACACAACCAGATACCTGCATTCTTGCT
Organism: Chlamydomonas sp. ICE-L; assembly: GCA_013435795.1. Classification (NCBI taxonomy): domain Eukaryota; kingdom Viridiplantae; phylum Chlorophyta; class Chlorophyceae; order Chlamydomonadales; family Chlamydomonadaceae; genus Chlamydomonas; species Chlamydomonas sp. ICE-L. The sequence continues at coordinate 203,639 of JACBWV010000856.1, read as the reverse complement.
CTCATAAGAAGGCGCACTCTTAAGTGTATTGATTTAGTTAATGTATACTGTTGCACGTGGTCAACAAGGCAAGGTGGGATTGTATACATGAATCAAACACAACAAGGTACCTGCATTCTTGCTCTCATAAGAAGGCGCACTCTTAAGTGTATTGATTTAGTTAATGTTTACTGTTGCACGTGGTCAGCAAGACTGGGTGTGGTTGTATACATGCATCAAACACATGGTACCTGCATTCTCATAAGAAGGAGCACTCTGAAGTGTATTGATTAGGGTTGGGCCGCCGTATGAACGTATACTCATACGTTTATAAGGTCATACGTATATATACGCCGTATATTTTTTCTCGAAACGTATGAGTATAAACGTATACAAACGTATGAGTTGTACTTCGAAAAGTTCTAGGCACATAACTTTCTCGGTTTTCATTCAATTTATCATTTAGATAGCTCATTGGAAAGCTGTTGACCTCCTCTATCACAACATGCAATAAAATTAATCTTTCACACGTACCATTTTGTTTAAATGTTGCCTACAGTTTGATTTAGATAGCCAGGATGGCACACATATCAGAGCGCCACCTAGCCTTCCATTCCACACGCTGTGCTCCTACGTGGGCTTGAAGGATTGATGGTGCAAGCCTAGTGCAATGTGAAAATGGAAAATATTACAGTATAGTTATATACTTATATTATTATAATCTGTAGCTGACTCACAGAGTTGCCTAGAAGCTGCTGCACACTTGGTCTGAAACCTGTAGCTGACTCACAGAGCTGCCTAGAAGCTGCAGCATACTTGGTCTGAAACCAGTAGCTGACGGAGGGAGCTGCGTATAAATAATGATGTCAACATGGACAATATTTATATATTATTGGCATTGAATGGATCTCGTAGATTGGCACCGCACTTCTTGGTCAACGCGCTTTCTGGCCGTAATTTATTTTTCTGAGATTTGGACAACCTAAAATTGCCAGAATATTTTTTTGAGAGTTGATCTGTGAAGCCAATGAAATTAGCAACGCGGCAATACCTTTAAATCCATGTAAAAGTTTTTCCCTAAGAAGTGCAATAATTACTCATACGTTTTTATACGTTTATATGCATACGTTTATAAGTTCATACGTTTATACGGCATATACAAATGAAAATATACGTTTGCTTCCCAACCCTAGTATTGATTTATTTATGTTTCTACTGTTGCACGTGGTTAACAATACAGGGTGTGAGAAAATCGCTAAATGAATCAAACGCATCAAGATGCCTGGATTCTTGCACACGTAATGCGTACGTGGCAGAAGGCGTACTCTTTATTTTATTTATTTATTAATTGTATGTTTCTACTGTAACAGGTGGTCAGCAAGAAAGGATGTGGGATTTGATGAATGAATTGAGCACTGAGATACATGGATTGTTGTAAATTCGCTTATTCACAAATTATCCAAAAATCCGCTTATTCACCAACTGCCGGATGCTCATCACTAAGGCAGGGTGTGGGCTTAGATCAATGAATCAAACACAACAAGGCAGGGTAATTCAAAGCGCGCGCTTTTGCGCTTTTGAGCGCTGACTTTTCGACCCCCTCTGCGCTTTAAGCTCAGATTTTGGCTACCCCTTGCGGGCGCTGCAAGCAATTTTTGCGCTTTTTGCACTACAAAGCGCAGTTTTTTTGTTTTCAAGTGCGCTAAAGCGCTGGCCAATTTGGCCATTTGAAGTAACCTGCAACAAGGTACCTGCATTCTTGCTCTCTTAAGAAGGCTTACTCTTTAGTATTGATTTATTTGTATAGACCTTTGCAGGTGGTCACTAAGACTGGGTGTGGGATTGGATAAATTAATTAATCACTGTGGTACTTGGATTCTTGCTCTCCTAAGAAGGCGTACTTTTTATTTCATTTATTTGTGTTTGTACTGTTGCACGTGGTCAACAAGACAGGGTGTGGGATTGGATCAATGATCAGACACAACAAGATACCTGGATTCTTAAATTCACATTTTATCATCCTTGCAAACTTCACGCCCCAGCACGGAGTCCCACAAATGAGATTAGGACTCTTTATTTTATTCATTTATTTGATGTCTACTGTTGCACTGGTGGTCACCAAGACAGGGTGTGGTTGGATACATGAATCAAACACTAAGATACCTGCATTGTTGCAGATTCGCGCATTCACAAATTATTTACAACTTCTCTTTTATTCAAGAACTACTGTAGACTGTTGTACGTGGTCGACAAGACTGGGTGTGAGAAAATAAATAAATGAATCAAACAATAAGATACCTGCATTCCTGCACTCATAAGAAGGCGCACTCCTTAGTGGTCAACAAGATAGGGAATGGTTGTATACTATATCTAGTATTAATGATTAGATACTTAGATACTAGATACATGAAGCTAAGACTGAGATACCTGGGTTGTTGCAAATTTGCTTATTCACAAATTTGCTTGGTCACACATTATTCATAAATCCGCTTTTTCTCCAACTACTGCCTACTGTTGCGCTGGTGGTCAATAAGATTGGGTAGGATTGGATAAATTAATCAAAAAACTGAGATACCTGGATGGTTGCAAATTTGCTTATTCACAAATCCGCTTATTGACCAACTGCCATCTACTGCCGCAGGTGGTCAACAAGACAGGGTGGGATTGGATCAATGAATCAAAGACTAAAATACCCAAGTGGGGCTTTGTCAGCACGACAGTGAGTATCAACTTGGTTCGTTTTGTATTATCAAAAATGATTATTTGTTAAAAATTATATTATTTGTCAAAAATTATATTATTTGTTAAAAAAAAGGAGTAAAGGAGGCCTTTGTCCTGGCTTTGTCTGCACTAAGGTGAGTGTCAAAAGTTTTTAATTTTTGTATATGAAAAGGACTTATCAATAACTAAAATATACAAGTAGAGCTTTGTTAGCACGACAGTTCAAAAGCAAGAAATGTGTAAATGATGATGTTAATAACATACAGTTTTCAATTATGCTGTTTATAAACATGCAGTTTTCAATTATGCTGTTTATAAACATGCAGTTTTCAATCATGCTGTTTATAAACATGCATTTTTCAATTATGCTGTTTATAAACATGCAGTTTTCAATTATGCTGTTTATAAACATGCAGTTTTCAATCATGCTGTTTATAAACATGCAGTTTTCAATTATGCTGTTTATAAACATGCAGTTTTCAATCATGCTGTTTATAAACATGCAGTTTTCAATTATGCTGTTTATAAACATGCAGTTTTCAATTATGCTGTTTATAAACATGCAGTTTTCAATCATGCTGTTTATAAACATGCAGTTTTCAATTATGCTGTTTATAAACATGCAGTTTTCAATCATGCTGTTTATAAACATGCAGTTTTCAATCATGCTGTTTATTAACATGCAGTTTTCAATTATGCTGTTTATAAACATGCAGTTTTCAATTATGCTGTTTATAAACATGCAGTTTTCAATTATGCTGTTTATAAACATGCAGTTTTCAATTATGCTGTTTATAAACATGCAGTCTTCAATCATGCTGTTTATAAACATGCAGTTTTCAATCATGCTGTTTATTAACATGCAGTTTTCAATTATGCTGTTTATAAACATGCAGTTTTCAATCACGCTGTTTATAAACATGCAGTTTTCAATTATGCTGTTTATAAACATGCAGTTTTCAATTATGCTGTTTATAAACATGCAGTTTTCAATCATGCTGTTTATAAACATGCAGTTTTCAATCATGCTGTTTATTAACATGCAGTTTTCAATTATGCTGTTTATAAACATGCAGTTTTCAATTATGCTGTTTATAAACATGCAGTTTTCAATTATGCTGTTTATAAGCATGCAGTTTTCAATCATGCTGTTTATAAACATGCAGTCTTCAATCATGCTGTTTTCAAACATTGTGTTTTCATTTCATTCATTCATTCAAACATGCTGTTTTCAAATATTAGAGCAGCAAATGTCCTCACATTTGCTATTTTAAAAAGTATGTATTCTGCCAGCCTTATCATAATTCAGTTTTAGGTATGGCAATCTGTATTTTCGGTATATAGGGTACACAATATTTTATATCCCGTATTTTAGGGTACACAATATCCCGATATACGGGTATACAATATTTTCCGTGATGCTCATAACTTAAGTCAAGCCGCCAGCACATCATCGTCACCACAACCACAACCACCACCCCGCCAATAGCAGCGGCAGCAGCAGCAACATCTTCTTCATCATCATCATCATCATCATCGTCATCATCATCATCATCATCATCATCATCATCATCATCATCATCACAACCACCACCACCACCACCACTGCCACCACAAACACCAATATTACCACTACCACCACTACCACCACTACCACTACCATCACCACCACCACCACCGCCACCACTACCACCAACACCGACTCCAACACCTTCAACACCACCACCACTTACACCACTTACACCACCACCACCACCAACACTCCCTTCCTCCTACCCTCCAGCCAGACAGCACTCTCGTATTGAGTCTTGACACGAGGTCTCAAGTAAAAAGGTCATCACACTACCACTGCTACCACCACCACCACCACCACCACTACCACCACCACCACTTCAACCACCACCACCACCACGACTACCACCACCACCACCACCACTCCCTCCTACCCACCAGCCAAACAGCACCCTCGTGTTGAGTCTTGACACACGGTCTCAAGTGAAACTATCATCACCACTGCCACCACCGCCACCAACATCAACATTATCAAAACCACCGCCACCCTTACCACCGTCATCATCGTCATCACCACCACCACCACCACTACAACCACAACTACCACTACCACCACTACCACCACCACCACTTCAACCATCACCACCACCACCACCACTCCCTCCTACCCTCCAGCCAAACAGCACCCTCATGTTGAGTCTTGACACAAGGTCTGAAGTGATACGGTCGGCTGCGATGAGTGCGATGGAGGAAAAAGTGCTCATTGAGCTGGCCTACCTGAAGTCGTATCAAAACATGGGGAAGGCTAAGGTGAGATGATCAGATGAGTAACTATTAGTTTCTTTTGTGCGCCCAAATAGCATTCATTTCGAGAGATATGTAATCATTTTCAGTTTTCCAGTCTTTTTCAGTCATTTGAGTCATTTCGAGCTGTTTTGAGTCCTTTTGAGTTGTTTAGTTATTTTGAGTCAGCTGCGGTCAGCTGCATTGAGAGCGATGGAGGAAAAAGTGCTCCTTGAGCTGGCCTACCTGGTGTTGTATCAAAACATGGGGAAGGGCAAGGTGAGATGAGCAACTAACAGTTTCTTTGTGTACCCTAGTAGCATAATATTTCTGTATTTTTGGAAGAGCCCCCTCTTCAAGGGGGCGGGAGCCCCCATGTTTACCCATTTGTCCGTCCGACCGAAAAATTGCTTGAAGCCTTATAC